>SJYT01009999.1:41574-118027 GCA_006410635.1 Cephalophus harveyi
TAATTTATGGCTAAGTGTTATAATTATGTGAAACAAATATTACTTATAACAAGTAAAACTTATACATGATTTGATATTTTATGAAGAGAGATATTACATTCTAGTAGAAATAGCCCTGGACTTAGATTAAAAGAGAGAATTCCATTACTTATTAGTCACAAGTAAAATGATAGATAACATGCTTTGTATCCTCTAATCTTAATGTATATAACATTAATTACTGTTAGACTAGAAGTAATTGGTAATTGTGATAACAGCACAAATGTATAAGCTTGCATGTGGATTAAATAAATCAAGATTAACAATTGTATTGCCTGCGTAGGCTATTCGACAACATATAAATGTATTACACTGACATAAGTAAAAACCAATAATGAAATCCCGAACTACTCTTTAGTTGTATTTTTAAAACTCTGGTTCCTTTTGCTGGTAAAAGTGACAATATGATGAGCATACTCACTCTAAATAAAAAAAAAAAAAAAAGAATTTTTCATATATTATCTCACTCTGTCTTTTCCATAAAACCAAATGCCAGGTAGGATCATCATCTCTTTTTGTTAAGTGAGTAAATTGAGATGCTAGATTAACATTCCTTGCCCAAGATGCAGAGCTAATAAGTAGGTGGTCTCGGATTTGAACCAAATGTGAGTTAGGAGAATTGAGAACGAGGTGTGGGGAAGAACTCTGGCTGTGAACGGTTGGCAATAAAATTAATATTCTGATGGAGCCCTTAGTCAAAAGGACCTGATGATCGGAAAACCTACTGCTGCTGCTGCTGCTATGTCGCTTCAGTCGTGTCTGACTCTGTGCGACCTCATAGACGGCAGCCCATCAGGCTCCTCTGTTCTGGGATTTTCCAGGCAAGAATACTGGAGTGGGTTGCCATTTCCTTCTCTAGATCAGAAAATGAGGCTTGAACAATTATAGAAACAATATTCAAATTGTGTGGGAATTATTGTACATTCTGTTATAGCATTTTGCTCATCAGCTAGTATAACATCTGGTGCTTCTACCTGCTTTCTGAAGATTTTAGCATATATAACAGAGGTTAAGAGATCACTCTGAAGCCAAGTTATGTTGAAGCCTGCTCTACTGACTAGTAGCTGGCAAATCTTGGATAGTTACCAGTTTCTCTGTTTCAGAATTTATTCATGTGTAATATAGAACTAATGATACCATCTCTCTCAAGAACTGATATGACTGGATAGTTCTAACAACAACATACTAATATGTAAAAATATTTAAAATTTAATAATATAAAATGTTGGGCATATATGATACAGCTAATATATGTTAAGTTTTAACGTTTATTTCAGAGAAGGCATTGGCACCCCACTCCAGTACTCTTGCCTGGAAAATCCCATGGATGGAGGAGCCTGGTAGGCTGCAGTCCATGAGGTCACTAAGAGACAGACACAACTGAGCGACTTCACTTTCACTTTTCACTTTCATGCATTGGAGAAGGAAATGGCAACCCACTCCAGTGTTCTCGCCTGGAGAATCCCAGGGACGGGGGAGCCTGGTGGGCTGTCGTCTATGGGATCGCACAGAGTCAGAGATGACTGAAGCGAAGTAGCAGCAGCAGCAGCAGCAGCAACATTTATTTAATTTTGATAAAATTAGAGATACTTCTAATGAGCAAATTAAAAGAAAAATTTTTGGAAGATATGAAATGGAGGTTAGAGTTTACCTGAGTTATTGTTTGTTTGCAACTCAATGACCAAGGGTGCATACGTGTGTGCTAAGTTCTTCAGTTGTGTCTGACACTGTCACTCTATGAACTGGAGCCCGCCAGGCTCCTCTCCATGGGATACTCCAGGCAAGAATACTGGAGTGGCTTGCCATTCCCTCTTCCAGGGGATCTTCTTGACCCAGGGACTGAACCTGCTTCTCATATTTCCTGCACTGGAAGGCAGGTTCTTTACCACTTGTACTACCTGGAAAGCCCTCTCTAGAAGGAGGAACAGAAAGTATATGTCTTTGAAGAAACAAGAACTCCCAGTTCCCTTTTCTTATACAGTCTCAAGCAGGTTATTAATTTCACATTTTTATTCATGTACTGAAACATTTCCCTGCATAGTTTGAGAGAAAGATTTGTTTACTTAATGCAGCAAAGCATTGAGTGTAAGGATGTGTGACAGTTTATTCTAATTTGCTCATTGCTTCGTGGGCATCTTCAGTCAGTTAACTTGATCCTCGTTTCTGCAGGAATGCTCACATTAGGGGAACATCCAACATTGTATGGCTCTGCATGGGTTTGTGGTATTACTTGGCTAGACAGATAAAACAGGGTAGTGTTGACTTGCTGCTTGGGTGGATGCATCTTATTACTTAAATGGTTCATTTACACCAGCCACTGATGGATCGCTTCTTGCCCCTGAGCCCTCTCAAGCTTTTTTACTTCTGTAACATGCCCCTTTCCCCACAATCTCTTGATGTCTTTTTTTTTTTTTTCCTAGCATTTCTTATAAAATCTCATTTTCTCCATGAAACCTCTCTAGGTTTAGAGAAACAAAAGGGCATGTTGCATTCCTACACAAATGTGCATAATTGTATGAGTATGCATTCCATTATTTAAGTGTATTCCTGGATATTCTTTATCTCTTGGAATACAGGGATGATGTTTCTTTGTGTCAGGCTGTATTGTTTTACTTTCAGCATTGAGATAAATGAGAAACAGCGATTATCTTGTTCCTTAGTTTGTCACATTTTATCTCCTTACTGAGAAATATGTTCAGGATTGCATCAGAAGATGTCATTGAAGACCTTATGCCCAGATTTTCAGAAGATGCTTGTTGTTGCCTTAAGCACTTCCAGAAGTAGCAGCACTGCATTTTACTAGGCTCAGGTCTTTGTTTCCCTTTTGTACCACTTTCTAGACATTCATGAATTCCCAGGATGTCATCTTCAAGTTACAAAATGCCGGCCTTCTTATTTTATCAAGAGTCACATTGGCCACTGTTGTCACGTGTCCTTTTGATACCAGAGAATACTGTGAATAGTGCCTGAGCTAGTGATAAGGTTGAATTCCATGAATTATCATGAATCCCTGCCTTTTATTATACAGAGAAATAAGCAAAGGGTTATACGTATCATGGAATATTATAAGAAAATTTCTAGCAAAGCAATGTTTATGCTTTCTGTTAGGATTTCCTTATCAAGATACAATATGGTATAATTAAAAATATTTTACGTTATAAATTAAAAACAAAACTTTGATTTCTTGTCTCGGTCTTTCCTTACCCAGCCTTGAGCAAATAATATAACCTCTAGGGATTAGCTTTTGATTCTTAAAATGGGAAGAATAAGCTCTGTTTACCATTGTTTACTGTGGAAACCAGTTATTTAACTGGGCTTGTGAAGCACTCTTTTTACCAAAAAGGAGATAATAAGAATAAAATATGAAATAATGTAAACTTTATTCAAAGACAATATTACTGCTAATTCCCTTCTATGTAGTCTGCTCTTTTTAAGGGTGATCTATGCATGGTAATAATATAATTCTACTAATATATTTTTTACCTACAAATGATATTTGGCAAGAAATCAAAGATTTTATGTACCACAGAGAATGTTTATTGCAATTAAGTAAACCAGCTGTGGACTTCTGATCAGTACTTCAGTGTTTAGATTTTTTAGCTTTTATTTTGGCTACATTCTGCCAGTCAAGTCTCTTCATATAAGGAAGGAAAATGAACAACTAGTAAGACATTTGATGTGTCATTCTGATGAACTTTAGAATGCTTAATATCATCTTGTTTAATTTCATGTTTCATAAAAGCTTCTCAGTTGCAGGATCAATTACTCTCAATTTCCACATCAATCAGTCCAGATGGTTCTCATTATTTGCTAAGGATAGCTGCAAATTGAAATTTTTGAACCCATGATGCATATTGTGTTAATTCTTGATATGGAAGGGTCCCTCTGCAGAATAATAAGTGGAACTGAAAAAGGTGTATTTTATATTCAGAAGCCAAATATACTTAAAGATTGAAAGAAACCCTTTATTGTTATACCCAGATAAACATGAAAAAGCACAGTCTTCAGAAAAATCATCATTTCACTTAGGTATTCATTGCAGAAATAAGAACATCATTTCTTTTCTGATTCTACATTGAATTTTGATTGGAAGGAAAAAAACCTGCAGGATTGTTTTGTATTGCAGAATAAGCTATAACTTGTTCTGTAAATGCTATTTATTGTTAGACTAAAAATTTGAGTTATATTTCTTTATATTTGAGACAATTCCTTTATTGTCAGTTTTTCCTGAACTTAACTCATAGCTGGAATGTATTCCCATTTGGACAGTTTAAAATATAACAGGTACAGAATAATAATTGTACTTATTTAGTTAAGGTATGTTTTAATGATATCTTTTTCCATTTTGTTACATTTTCATATTCTTTAATAATTTTCTCTATTGAAAACAATTATGAAGATTATTATAAGCATATTTTGCATCAGTAATATAAAATTCTCCAGATGTTCAAGCTGGTTTTAGAAAAGGCAGAGGAACCAGAGTTCAAATTGCCAACACCAGCTGGATCATCGAAAAAGCAAGAGGGTTCCAGAAAAACATCTATTTCTGCTTTATTGACTATGCTAAAGCCTTTGACTGTGTGGATCACAATAAACTGTGGAAAATTCTGAAAGAGATGGGAATACCAGACCACCTGAGCTGCCTCTTGAGAAACCTGTACGCAGGTCTGGAAGCAACAGTTAGAACTGGACATGGAACAACAAACTGGTTCCAAATAGGAAAAGGAGTGCATCAAGGCTGTATATTGTCACCATCATTGGAAAAGACTCTGATGCTGGGAGGGATTGGGGGCAGGAGGAGAAGGGGACGACCGAGGATGAGATGGCTGGATGGCATCACTGACTCGATGGACATGAATCTGAGTGAACTCCGGGAGTTGGTGATGGACAGGGAGGCCTGGTGTGCTGCGATTCATGGGTTGCAAAGAGTCGGACACGACTGAGTGACTGAACTGAACTGAACTGAACCGAATATAACAATATGGTACATTTGGAAAATAAATCTATTTATTCTTAAAGTTACTAATACATTCATGGGGGGAAAGGTAAAATTTTCTTGAATGTTCAAACAGTAATGGAAATTCAAAAGAGACAAATAATAGTAATTGAAGGGTCATAATAATACCTGAAGGGTCATAATAATACCTGAAGGGTCAAATCATTAAGAGGTTATGACAGTTGTAAATAGGTGTGCTTCCTAACATTGGACTACCTAATATTTAAAGAAAATGGTAAAATAAATGAAGGGAAATGTTCAGCAGACTCCTCTGTCCATGAAATTCTCCAGATAAAACTACTGGAACTGGACTGGGTAACCATTCCCTTCTCCAGGGGATCTTCCCAACCCAGGTATCAAATGTGGGTCTCCTACTTTGCAGGAGATTCTTTACTGTCTGAGCCACCAGGGAAGCCTCAAGAATACTGGAGTGAGTAGCCATTCCCTTCTCTAGGGGAAAATAAATGGAGATATAGCTATCAATGCATTGCTTCCCTCATAGCTCAGCTGGTAATGAATCCGCCTGCAATGCAGGAGACCCCAGTTCAACTCCCGGATTGGGAAGATCCCCTGGAGAACAGATACGCTATCTATGCCAGTATTCTGGCCCAGAGAATTTCATGGACTGTACATTCCACATGGTCGCAAAGAGTCTGACATGGCTGAATGACTTCCACAGATAAAAATAGAACAGTGTAAAGGAAGTCAATATCCCATTTTCAACAGTGGATATATTATCCAGACATGAAATTAATAAAAATGTAGATTGGAATAACAACATAGAACTGAATTTAATAGACATACATAGACCATTCCATCGAATAGCACTGGGTTTCTATGAATGTCCTCGAAGTCCATCCATTTTGTTGCCGATGGCAAAATGTTATTCTTTTTTAATGGGTGAATAGTATTCCATTGTGTGTGTGTGTGTGTGTGTGTGTGTGTGTGTGTGTATCTTACCTTCTTTATCCATTCATCTGTTGATGGCTGCTTAGATTGCTTCCATGTTGTAGCTATTATAAATAAAGTTGCTATGAACATTGGGTGCAGGTATCTTTTTGAATTATTTTCTTCATCTGTGTGTTTTTTTTTTTTTTCTTTTTGATAGATACCCATGAGTGGATTCCTGGGTTATATTGTAGTTTTACTTACAGCTTTATGAGGAACCTCCATACTGTATTCCATAGTGGCTGCACCAATTTCACTCCCAGCAACAGTGTAGGAGGTTTCTCTCTTCTCCACATCCATGTCAACACTTGTTATTTGTGTTCTTTTTGATGATAGCCATTCTGGGAGATGTGAAGTGATATCTAGTTATGATTTTAATTTGTATTTCTCTCATGATTAATGATATTGAACATCTTTTTAAGTGCCTGTTAGCAATTTGTTTGTCGTCTTTGGAAAAATGTCTCTTCAGATCTTGTACCATTTTGTAATTGTTTTTCTTTTTGCTATTGTTTTGATGTTGGTTATTTGAGCTGTTTATATATTTTCAGTATTAACCTATTAGCAGCTGTATAATTTGCAAATATTTTCTCCCATTTATTATGCTGTCTTTTCATTTACTGATGGTTTCCTTTGTTGCACAAAAGCTTTTAAGTTCAGTTAGATCTCATTTGTTTAGTTTCACTTTTGTTTTCTTTGCTTTAGAAGACATGTACCCCACCCAATGTTGCTACAGTTTACGTCAAAGAGTGTTCTACCTATATTTTCTTCAGGAGTTTTATGATTTTTGGTCTTATGTTTAGGTCTTTATCCCATTTTGAGTTTATTTTTGTATATTATAATAAGAAATGTTCTATTTATATTCTTTTACATGTAGTTGTCTAGTTTTTCCAGCACCACTTACTGAAGAGACTGTCCTTTCTCCATTCATGCCTCCTTTGTCATAAATTCATTGACTGTAAGTGCACGGGCTTATTTCTAGGCTCTCATTCTGTTCAACTGATCTGTGTGTCTATTTTTGTTCCAGTCCCATACTGTTTTCATTACTATAGGTTTGTATTATAATATGAAGTCAGGGAGCATGATTCATCCAGCTCTATTCTTTCTCAAAATTGTTTTAATTATTTGGGGTCTTTTGTAATTCCATACAAAATTTAAAATTATCTGATCTAACTCTGTGGAAAATGTCCTTACTATTTTAGTAGGGATTACATTGAATCTGTAGATTGCTTGCATTTTAACAATGCGAATTCTTCCAACTCAAGAACATGGTGTATCTTTAAACCTATCTGTATCTTCTTAAAGTTCTTTCATTGGTGTCTTTTTATTTTTTGAGTACAAGTCTTTTACTGCCATAGGAAGGTTTATTTCTAGGTATTTTATTATTTTTTGATATGATTATAAATGGGATTGTTTCCTTAATTTTTCTGATGGTTCATCATGAATGTATAGAACTGCAACAGATTTCTGTGTATTAATTCTGTATCCATCAACCATATCTGATTAATTGGGTGCTAATAGTTTTTTGATGATATCTTTAGTATTTTCTTTGTATGGTTTCATATCATCTGCCAAGAGTAACAGTTTAACTTCTTCCTTACCAATTTGGATTTTTTAATTTCTTTTGCTTGTCTGATTGCTGAGGATAGGACTTTTGTCCTCTAATACTATGTTGAATAAAAGTAGGGCATTTTGAAAAAGCTGGCTTAAAACTCAACATTCAGAAAACTAGATCATGGCATCTGGTCCCATCAATTCATGGAAAATAGATGAGGAAACAGTGGAAATAGTGACAGGCTTTATTTTGGGGGCTCCAAAGTCACTACAGATGTTGACTGCAGCCATGAAATTTAGATGCTTGCTCTTTGGGAGAAAAGTTATGACCAATCTAGACAGCATATTAAAAAGCAGATACATTACTTTGCCAACAAAGGTCTGTCTAGTCAAGGCTATGGTTTTTCCAGTGGTCATGTATAGATGTGAGAGTTGGACTATAAAGAAGGCTGAGTGCTGAAGAATTGATTCTTCTGAACTGTGGTGTTGGAGAAGACTCTTGAGAGTCCCTTGGACTGCAAGAAGATCCAACCAGTCCATCCTACAGGAAATCAGTCCTGAATGTTCACTGGAAGGACTGATGCTGAAGCTGAAACTCCAACACTTTGGCCACCTGATACAAAGAACTGACTCATCTGAAAAGACCTGGATGCTCAGAAAGATTGAGGGTGGGAGGAAAAGGGGATGATAGAGGATGAGATGGTTGGATGGCATCACCGACTCAATGGACATGAGTTTAAGTAAACTCCGGGAATTGGTGATGGACAGGGAGACATGCTGCAGTCCATGGGGTGGCAAGAGTCAGACATGACTGAGTGACTGAACTGACTGGGCCTTTTGATAAGAGCTGAGGATCCAAAATTGAATGTGAACTTGTGAACTTGACCTGAGGGAGACACAGTAAACAAGATAACAAATGCTGCTAAGTCTGCTGCTGCTAAGTTGCTTCGACCCCAGAGATGGCAGCCCACCAGGCTCCCCCATCCCTGGGATTCTCCAGGCAAGAACACTGGAGTCGGTTGCCATTTCCTTCTCCAATGCATGAAAGGAAAAGTGAAAGTGAAGTCACTCAGTCATGTCCTACTCTGTGCGACCCCATGGATCACAGCCTACCAGGCTCCTCTGTCCATGGGATTTTCCAGGTGAGAGTACTGGAGTGGGTTGCCATAGCCTTCTCCCAGATAACAAATAGAAAATAATAAAAAGACTATGAAGAAAATAATGAAGATTATGATGTTGAAGCTCCAATACTTTGGCCACCTGATGCATATAGCTGATTCATTGGAAGACCTGATGCTGGGGAAGATTGACAGTAGAAGAAGGTGAGGATGATGGAGGAGGAAATGTTTGGATGACATCACTGATTCAATGGACATGTACTTGGGCACACACTGGGAGATGATAAGGGACAGGGAAGCCAGGCATATTGAATCCCATGGGGCTGGGAAGAGTCAGACACCAGTTGGCAACTGAACGACATGAGGGTAATTATCAGAAGCTATAGCTGGTAATCAGGGAAACTATTTTCATTAATTAATTAAGATGTTTTAGGAAGTTTTTCAGCTGAAATTTCAAAGAGTAAATAATTGAACTATACAAAGGACCAGGAAGAGATTATTCTAAAAGGAGAGAACGATAATCACACAAGCCGAGAGGTAGAAAAAGGGTTGGCATATCCAAAGATTTACAAAGTGATTAAGAAAGTTTGAGGTATGATAAATATGGCCTAAATTTGTCCCTTCAAAATTCAGATGTTTTAAATCCTAACCCCCAGTTGGATTCTATTAGGAGGTGAGGCCTTTGAGAAGTAATTAGATGATAAAGGTGGAGCCCTGATGAATAAGATTAGTGCCATTGGGAAGAGACAGAAGAGAGGTCTCTTCCTCTCTGCTTTCTGCCATGTGAGGGCATGATCAGAGGTCAGCAAAAGATGATCACCTGCAAAAGCAGAAGCAGGTTCTTACCAAAACTCAACCATACTAGAACCCTGATTTCAGAATTGCCAGCATCTTGACACAATGAAAATTAACTTCTATTGTTTAATCAACTCAGTCTAGAGTAATTTGTTATAGCAACCTGAACTGTCTAACACAGTAAGAAAGAAAGAAGTTGTATGAATTGTGCTTGGAATGAGGCAGACAGGAAAATATAAAACCTGGATCTGTGTCATCATAAAGGAGTTGACTTTTCTTTTTTTATTAGCAACAGAAAGGTAATCAAGGAATCAAAGCAGAGTGTAAGGAATGAAGAGTCAGATCTTGTATACTTTTTTCAAAATTCTGCTCTAACTTCTGTGATCGTAGATAACTGAGGAAGGAGCTGAGATGTAGGAGAGCAAATAGGTAGATTCAGATGAGTTGTCATGTTTTGGAGGAGAGAGAGGGTGGCTTTGGTAGAGTTAACAATAGAGAAAGAAATGGGAATTTGGGGATATAAATAATGATGGAAAAAGAAGAATATAGATTGGCCTCAGGGTTTGGGGCAAGAGTTTCACAGGCAAACTGTGGTGCCATTTATTGAAATAAAAAACTATTCAAGGAATTATTTTTCAATTTCAGACATACTAAGTTTGAGATTTCTTTTAGATATCCAGGAGATTTCAAGTGGGAGATTGGATGTATAGATAAAGTATTAAATTTGCAATGATCTTTCTTTAAGTGATCCTAGATGAATATTAGATAAATGAGTTGAGGTACAGTGAAAGTTATGACCAACCTAGATAACATATTCAAAAGCAGAGACATTACTTTCCCCACAAAGGTCCGTCTAGTCGTGTATGGCTGTGAGAGTTGGACTGTGAAGAAAGCTGAGAGCCAAAGAATTGATGCTTTTGAACTGTGGTGTTGGAGAAGACTCTTGAGAGTCCCTTGGACTGCAAGGAGATCCAACCAGTCCATTGTGAAGGAGATCAGCCCTGGGTGTTCTTTGGAAGGAATGATGCTGAAGCTGAAACTCCAGTACTTTGGCCACCTCATGCGAAGAGTTGACTCATTGGAAAAGACTCTGATGCTGGGAGGGATTGGGGGCAGGGGGAGAAGGGGACAAAAGAGGATGAGATGGCTGGATGGCATCACTGACTCAACGGACAGACGTGAGTCTGAGTGAACTCTGGGAGTTGGTGTTGGACAGGGAGGCCTGGCGTGCTGTAATTCATGGGGTTGCAAAGAGTTGGACATGACTGAGTGCCTGAACTGAACTGAACAGTGAAAGGTTCCATTAAACTTATAGCTATATGATTTCATATTATGGTCTTTCCTCTTTGTTATCTATGTGACTAGAGTGAATGACAAAAGTCTCTTTGAGGTTGTTTTCTTATCTGTGCAGTGATAATAAGAATAATGCCTGCTTGATAAGCATAATGTGAAAATTAAGTAAAATTACTCATGAAGTAGCTCTAATGTTGAAGGTTATAAAATTAAATTTTGTGGGGATCTAAATAAATATGCATTGTCTCCCAATTAGTTTTCCCATTTTTGAATAAAGAGTCATAGGAAGATATCCTATATCCACTTACCTATTCTATAATGTCTTAATGTGAAACCATCTCATTTTCCCCCCATAATTTTAAATATAAGAACCTAAGAATGAATACCTTGCTCAAAACATAGAGCCAGGTAAAACTATCACCACAGATCTGAATTATAACACTGTGTTACACTGATTTAAAGATTTAGCCATTTATAAACACCTTTAACCTATTCCCATTCTATGTGGCTATAAATATGTATTCTAGGAAGCAGAATTTTCATAGTTGTTTGCTGTAGTGCTTTTGTGAAAAACAGAATATATATTCACTGTCACAGAAAATCGCAATTTAGAACTTCTCTTGCTCCTTGATAGTTTTATGTAAGGTATTACTGAAAAGTAAAACAAAAACTTAAAGGTGAAAGAAAAATAACCGCTTTGATAAATTAAGAAATAATTTATATTAGTCAACACTACCTGAAAGAAAAAAAAGGGTTCAACAGAAGTAAGTTCATAATAAATTTCAGTGAAGAGACAGGCACTTGAAAAAAGACTCTGTAAGAATGGATATTTTCTTTTCTTCTGAATCTGAGAGATTTGCTGTCGTTGTAAAACACTAGAGCCTCTTTGATTTTGACTCATTTTGTAACTCACAATTTCAGCTTAGTAGTACATGAGACCTCATGCATTTTTGTCCAGAAAGCAGAAGATATTTTCTATTATAGAAAACTAATGTCTTTGAAGGGATGCCAGAACTTCAATTAGATGTAGTGTTTTCAGTAAGTAAGACCACCTGTCTGTGATCCAAAGTATTTTAAATTTATTTGGATTAAATCATGCCACAGGCTAGCATTCCCGAAGATTAAAGATGATAATTCTTTTCCATAACATCAGACAGCATATCTTCTATAAAACGGTGTAAGATTTTCTGCTAAATATGGGGCATTTTTGGTCACACATGTTTGAAAGCAAACTTCCAAGGAGACTATTCACTTTCTTTGCATAAAACAATCTTTTAGGCCTGTATGTTGGAATCATTCTTCAGAAGTCAAAATATTACTTGCGTTAGGTATTCCTTTCCCTTGCCCAGAAGTCCAAGGGTCAAGTAGAAGTTTGTATAAGCAGTTGTGCACCTCTCTCCAGAAAATGAGAGGAAACAATTTTTAGTATTTTTGTTGTTGCTTAGTTGCTCAGTCATGTCCAACTCTTCTACAAGCCCGTGAACTGCAACCTGCCAAGCTCCTCTGTCCATGGGATTTCAGTATTACTTAAAATTAAATGTTTTAGTCCTATAATTTAAATTGAATATGCTAATTACTTGTCACTTACTAACATCCCTTCTGAACCTGAGTTTCTCAGTAATCAGTGAAGATCCTGAAACATTTTTGCATTTTCAGAACTAAAGGTCTGAGTGATTTGGGGATTAATACACCATAACCTATCATTAGGCAGAGCCAATAGCATCTCTTATGACTTTTCTCCATTTTCATGAAGAAGAAGGATGAGAAAATCTCCAGCTTTCCTTGAGGATTGACTCAAACCAATGATTGATCTTGATCAACATTACTGTCCTAACTACCTTGGTGTAAGAAATCTTTTTGTGCACTTTACTGTCTATACAAAGAAAAGAAAAAACTGAAAGGTTGTCTTTCAGACAAATTGCTGCTGCTGCTGCTGCTAAGTCGCTTCAGTCGTGTCCGACTCTGTGCGACCCCACAGACGGCAGCCCATTGGACTCCGCCATCCCTGGGATTCTCCAGGCAAGAACACTGGAGTGGGTTGCCATTTCCTTCTCCAATGCATGAAAGTGAAAAGTGAAAGGGAAGTCACTCAGTCGTGTCTGACTCAGTGACCCCATGGACTGCAGCCTACCAGGCTCCTCCATCCATGGAAGTTTCCAGGCAAGAGTACTGGAGTGGGATGCCATTGCCTTCTCCAAATTAGGGCATTCGAAATGCCAAGTCATTACCTTTGGCATCCTGAAATGCCTCACAAAATTAAAAGATTTATGAATAATGCTTTATGCAATTGGTTGGAATAAGAGGTAGGTTATTCACTTACCTCGATATAATTCAGATATATCCCATGCACATGATTATACAGATACTTATTTGGGTTTTTCTCAATCAATCATCATTTGCCTCAGGTGTACTTCTACCTCAGCCCACTCTGTGTGCAACTGCTTGCTGTCATTTTCTGAAGTGTGAAGTGTTAGTCCCTCAGTCATTTCCAATTCTTTGTGACCCCGTGGACTGTAAACCCACTAGGACCCTCTGTCCGTGGAATTCTCCAGGCAAGAATACTGGAGTGGGAAGCCATTTCCTTCTCCAGGGGATCTTCCCGACCCAGGGATCAATATGGGCAGATTCTTAACCATCTGAGAGGCCAAGGAAGCGCTGTCATCTAACTCCTCTTTCTTCTGCCAGTGTTGCTTTAATGTCTTCATTTAACTTATTCATCTGCATACTGCTTTGCCTTTTGGCTCACTGCCTGTTTTCTTCTTGCCTTAGAAACCTTGGCTAAATAACTAGTATATTAACCTCATTAGGCCTTAAGATACTCTCAAAGATATCCCCTGGACATCCAATATTTCTGAGCACCCACTTTCTTTACTGCTCTCTTCTTATTCTTCCTCCCTGCTACAACAGTAAAAGGTGGAGAGTCTAGACATTTTCTCTGTGTTAAAATAAACCTAAATTTGCCATAGATCTACAAGTGTTTTCATTAATAGTGACTGTTGCTTAATCTAGAAAATGATGGTAAACCATCTAGGTGTGTATGCATGTGTATATGTACTTTTTATAGGTATCTTGTCCTCTGTATAGAGAGATTGATTAAATATTTAAATAAACATCATTTTTATAAAAGAGAGTGTGAGAGTTAAAACCGTAGTGCACAAAGTAGAACTACATGTTCATGACTTGGACTCTTCCCTACACAATTCCTTGAAGAATTGCTTAATTGCTAATTGTTTCTGTCTTCTCTGCCAAAAAGACTAACATTTGGATTTACAATGAAAAGGAAAAACCTTGCTAAGGGAAAATGGAATTTCTTTAGGAAGTAACTATAGAGCATCCTACAGGGAGAGTGAATCAGATTAAAACAGTCACTGTAGGAATTTCCTTGTTAGAGAATATAGAGCCTGACCTTGAGGGAAAATGTATCTCTTTTGCTGCCTTGTTTCTTGTCTCTAAGACTATGCCAGTTGCCACCTTAGTAAAACTATTACTCATTCCAAGAAATTGCCTCTCACAGGTCAAGCCATCTATTGTGTTTGATCTTCATGACTCAATTATGTTGCACTTGGATTCTTCTTCAGAGAATGACAACTCTCTGTTTTTTATATATATATATATTCTGTTCAAAATACTGTTCATAAGTGCCTAGGTTCAAATGGTCGTCTCCATTTGGGGCAACTATAGTATCTCCTCTGTGTCTGCTCACTAGACTTTGCAGACATAGTCAATGCCTGATTTTCTTTTGGATCAGAGCCTTATTTCTGGCACTTTTAGTTCAGCTCTTGAATTTTTATTTCCATCCCTGCAATGCCTCTCAAATCAATTTTGAAATCTAGGATGGGTAGAGACCATGAGATTTTTAGTACACAGTTCTTGTGCTCAGTTTAATCATTTCCTAGGAATCTGATTAGTTTACAAATGCAATTGTAAAATTGTTGTGTTATTTCTGACAAATGTGAAGAACAAGAAATGTAACTGTTCAGACTGTTACATCAAAGACCCTTAAAGAACTAAGCCTCCTCATACTTACAGCTTTGTACAGCCTTCTTCCACAGTGACTTTCTAGAAACTTAATAAGTGATACCTAATCCCTTGGACTGCAAGGAGATCCAACCAGTCCATTCTGAAAGAGATCAACCCTGGGATTTCTTTGGAAGGAATGATGCTAAAGCTGAAACTCCAGGACTTTGGCCACCTCATGTGAAGAGTTGACTCATTGGAAAAGACTCTGATGCTGGGAGGGCTGGGGGCAGAAGGAGAAGGGGACGACCGAGGATGAGATGGCTGGACTCAATGGACGTGAGTCTGAGTGAACTCCGAGAGATGGTAATGAACAGGGAGGCCTGGCGTGCTGCAATTCATGGGGTGCAAAGAGTCGGACACTACTGAGCGACTGAACTGAACTGAACTGAACTGAACTGAACTGAGTTAGGGCCAAATTGAAATGGCACCCCTGCTGTGTAAGAAACTTTTCCTACTAGAGAGGACAAGTGGAGAGGAAAAAAACTTCCCAGATGATAGCATTAGTGAACTACCAGACATTTAAGAGATCACTTTGGACCATTTAGGCAAGATTTAGAATCCCATACTACCAATCTCAACCCAAATTACCAAACTGTGAAATTTTGCTTGAGAAAACTGTTTTACAGTTGTTTTTTTATATAGCAATGTGTATTGAAATGATAAAAAAATAAGGATAGACCTGTTGCTTCAAAAAATGAGCAGATAAGTATTTTATGAAAATATAGATTATCTTGATGACATCACAAAGATTTACTGGAATTATTAGGACACATTATTTGGGTATTGATTAGAAAAAGTAGTGATTATTGGAGACCAACATACAGTTACTTATGCCATGGGCTTCACACTATCTTACTTACTTTGTTTCAGTTAAAAACAAGATGTTGTTGTCAACAGTATATCTGAGGTATTTTGCAAGGACTCTCAGATGATTTTCATGTATCAAATGTAGATATCTAGCTTGGGGTCAACAGAAAAGGTACATTGCTCTCAAAATGAATAATGTACTTAAATGTGTTCACTAGCAAGTAGAAGACAACTTGATTTAATGTTTACTCTAGTGTGTGATGTCAGATTCTTCCTATAACTCTTTCTTTTTAAAGTCAATATAGATGACACCAAATGTTGCAAATATCAAAGTATGGATGATGAAATAGGAGAACAGTAAATATGTATAAGAGTGTTACAACCTTAAAATATTGCTACAGATTGAAATAATGACCCAATATACCACTGTAAAATCTAATGGAATGGAGATATGCATGATTTTGCATTTCTTTATGAAATGTTACTTAATAATTACACATATTTTAAAAGTGTATCAGTTTTTGTCAGTAGTGGAATTTATATCAATATGTGTTTATTGTCGATCTCAACAAGCTATTTTGAACTAGGGATGCTGTGATGGCTGATTTTATATGTATCCTTGACTGGGCCAAAAATGGCCAGATACTTGTTTAAACTTATTTCTGGGTGTGTCTGCGAAGCTGTTTCTGAAAGTGATTTGCATTTAAATTGGTGGATGGAGTAAAGCAGATTGCCTTATCAATATGGCTAAGGTATTGTTCAATCCTTGGAAGATCTGAATAGAGCAAAAAGGCAGAGAAATGCAGAATTCTCTCTCTCTTTTCCTGACTTCTTGATGTGAATATCAGTCTTCTTCTCTTGGTCTTACACTTACTGGGACTTACACTATCAGCAATCTTGGTTCTCAGAACTTCAGACTTGGACTGAAATGTACACAGTACTGGCTCTCCTGGGTCTCCATCTCACAGACAGCAGAGGCAATTAAGCCCTCTGTAATCAGTTCAGTTCAGTCACTCATTTGTGTCTGACTCTTTGAGACCCCATGAATCGCAGCACGCCAGGCCTCTGTGTCCATCACCAACTCCTGGAGTTCACTCAGACTCATGTCCATTGAGTCAGTGATGCCATCCAGCCATCTCATCCTCAGTCGTCCCCTTCTCCTCCTGCCCCCAATCCCTCCCAGCATCACAGTCTTTTCCAATGAGTCAACTCTTCGCATGAGGTGGCCAAAGTACTAGAGTTTCAGTTTTAGCATCATTCCTTCCAAAGAAATCCCGGGGCTGATCTCCCTGCAGTCCAAGGGACTCTCAAGAGTCTTCTCTAACACCACAGTTCAAAAGCATCAATTCTTCGGCACTCAGCTTTCTTAACAGTCCAACTCTCACATCCATACATGACCACCAGAAAAGTGAGAGGCAATTCCTTATAATAAATCTAAAACCCTCATTTCAGAAATCATATATCTACATACATATATGTATATTACTTACATATATAATTATATGTAATTGATTATATAATTATGACTGATTGTGCTGTATGTGTTCTCAGTTGCTCAGCTGTGTCCAACTCTTTGCAACTCCATGGACTGTAGTCTGCCAGGCTCCTCTGTCTATGGAATTTTCCAGACAAGAATATTGGAGTGAGTTGGCATTTCCTACTCCAGGGGATATTCCCAACCCAGGGATTGAACCCACATCTTTTGAGTTTCTTGCATTGACAGGGGGATTATTTACCACTGTACCACCCAGGGTTCTTCAGAGAAATGGAATGAATGGGAGATATTTTTACTTAACATATTATGTTAATTATGTATAATCACACAGACATGATATGAAAGTTTAGAAAGAGATTTACATTTCTGTTCTCCTCTGCATGTCAGGTAAAATCTAGAATTATAGTATTAAATCTTATTTTATGAAAGGATACATTAAATTTTTGTTATACAGATTCACAATAATTTAAAATGAGCACTTCAAAATTCTTGAGATGCTCCTTAGTAGTGGTTATAGGGTTTACAAAAATATATGCCATAAATGTTTGCCATCTTTTGGAATCATTTTCTATTTTCAATAGACAAAATCATTATTTGCATTTAAATCTATAAAAAAGGAAATGAAATATAATTTTTTAAAAGATAATTTTGGGTTTAGCAAATAAATTTACTTAAGATTATTGTTTCATCTCTTAAGAACTAGCATGTTGGGTTTGCTTTAGGGATCACTTTGTAAGAAATATTCCTTATGCTCCAAGATTAAAAAGAAATAGTTATAGGCATAACATAAGAAATGACATTCTTACCTTCACAACTGTCTCTGGGTATGTTTCACTATTTTGAGAAGTTCTAATTTCCCTGTACTGGAAGAGATTCATGAATCAGAAAGGATGTGGACTCTTTGAATGTTCAAAATACCTTCAAACCTTAAATATTATCAGCTTGTGATGGTAATTATCATCTCACAAGAGTATAATTAGCTTCTTTTAAGAGACGTAGTAGAGTCCTTCTGAGTCATCCCAAGACAGAAATTACCCCAATTGCCTGGAGAAATGTTTAGCAATTCCACACAGAATTACTCTCAGTGAATGGCATATGCCTTATACAGAATGTTTGCCAGAACCAGGAAAATTCAGAAATGTGGTGTTTTCTCTGAAACTCTGAAAAGATAGTCTCTGTCCAAAGCCCACAAAAGCAGGTTGTCTGTTCTACTTTCACGTATTTATGGTCCTTTCATTTTAATTCTCAGATCCACTCATGTCATGTAGAGACCCAGGTCCCTTTTTTTGAGGTATTATTTTTTAAATTAATTTTTATTGAAATATAGTTGCTTTACAATGTTGTGTCAGTTTTCACTGTACAGCAAAATGAATCAACCATACATAAGCATACATTCCCTTCCTTTTGGACTTTCTTTCCATTTAGTCACCACAGTGCATTTAGTAGAGTGCCCTGTGCTATACAGTGTGTTCTTGTTGGTTATCTATTCTATACATCGTACCAGATGGACCTATATAGTGTCATATAAAGTGAAGTAGGTCAGAAAGTGAAAAACTAATATCATATATTAGCACTTATATATGGAATCTATAAAATGGTATTCAGTTCAGTTGCTCAGTCATATCCGTAAAGACGATCTTATTTGCAAAGCAGAAATAGACAAACAGAGATAGAGAACAAATATTTGGATACCAAGGAGGGAAGGGGGATGGAGGAATCTGGAGACTGGAATTGACACATATACACTATTGATACTCTGTATTAAATAGACAGGCTTCCCTGATGACTCAGTGTTAAAGAACCCATTCGCCAATTCAGGAGATGTGGGTTTGGTCCCTGGGTTGGGAAGATCCCCTGGAGAAGGAAATGGCAACCCTCTCCAGTATTTTAGCCTGGGAAATCCCATGGATGGAATGACTGGGCTACAGTCCATGGGACTGCAAAAGAGTTGAACATGACTTAAAAATGGAACAATATAAAATTACTAATGAGACCCAGATCTCTTTGATCATACCAAAAACTCCATGGTCAAATCCCTTTGCTATGTTTTGTAATAATGACCCGAGGCAATTACTTTGAAATACCATCTCATTTAGAATAAATTACACATACCCATTGCCTATATCACATTTTGAATAGTACTATTTTCAGCTTTTACCTGGCCACACAACAGAACATGGCAATTTAACAATTCAGATAAACTATTTTGCAGAAGCACTTAAACTCAAATTGATTAAACAACTCCATAAATTTTCAAATTTTAAGGAATGCTCTTAGTCATGTTTTATTTGTATTTATACTCACATGGGCAAGTAGATGTGCCACCTCATCCTCACAAGTATCAAGATTCCAATATATATTTAACTATTTATAAAAAGAATGTCCATTTAATTATATCCTAATAATTTCCCCAAGTTTTTATTTGTCATCATTTAAGATAGAGCCAAGACATTTTTCAATTAGGATGAAAATGTCTGTTTTTTACCAATTGCTAAAACATATAATGGTTAATAGAGATTTTTATTTCACACATAACAATACAGTGAGTTCACAGTGGCAAGGCATTTTATAAATATAACTAAAAATGAAAAATATTGAGTTCAACATCACAGTATCAAAATAAAAACTGAAGATAATCTATCAATTCAGATATTTTCTTTAAGAATACTAAAATGTCCATAAAGTCTTCATAGAGAATTACCTGAGTCTAAGAATAAAGACTCTTTCCCAAGGTGAAAGTATTTTTGGCTTACCAAGATTTCGCATGCCTGATGTTGCTTCATTCATGTCCAACTCTTTGTGACCCCATGGACTGTAGCCTACCAGGCTCCTCTGTCCATGGGATTCTCCAGGCAGGAATATTGGAGTGGGTTGCCATGACCTCCTCCAAGGGATCTTCCCGACCCAGGGACTGAACCAGAGTCTCTTATGTCTTCCACATTGGCGGGCAGGTTCTTTACTACTAGCACCAGCTGGTAGTATTTAATTGTTTCAGAGTTTTGTTAGAGAGAATCAGGGAGATAGTGAAAACTATTGTCCAAGGGAGAGATGGGAATGCTTGTTGACTCTGCTCTCAACCCAAGTGAAATTGCTATGCTTTGAGTAGAGAGAAGTTTAGACTTCTCTCTTAACTTCTAACTAAGCTTGTTAGTCTTATTTACTGCTTGTTTGGTTGATAAATATTAAGTATATGGTGTATTATTTAATAATTATTTGGAATACCTCTCAAATTCCAAGGGTTTACAGGGAAAATAGTAAGGTTGAAGGAGGAAACAGACAGAACAGGCTCCATCTTGAAAGCAGGACTCTATCTTGGGCCGGACTGTGGACTTTGAGCTATATGCCCAGTATCTATGGAAACAACATTCCAACTGGAAAACCTGGCCTCTGGAAGGAAGAACCCCAGGGCTCGTACCTAGACTCCTCATCACCTAAAAGAATACCCTAATTATCTGTGTAACAGAATAGAATCATACATTCTATTATACTTATTGGGGTATGACCACAGGCCTATTGATAATTGTCCACTGTTAACTACCTAGGCTTAAGGCATATGAACCATGGGTAACTTTGATTGCATCTTTTCTTTTCTTTTTTCAGTCTAGTTTCAGGGAATTTGAGGAGGTGGGTTTGGGCAGGTACACTTAGGGTATATAAGGTTTTCACAAAAACTGATCAGGGTCCTTGGCTAAGAGGAGACTCTGCCTTGGGCCCGCTGATGTAATAAACTGTACTCCACTATCTGCATTGAACTTCTGAGTGACTTTGTTTCCCAGAGACATGGCTACAACAAGGTAATAGTTGGTAGTATAAAGATGATGTTAGGTGGGGAGAAAGAATCCCAAGATATGATACAGAGTCCAGTAAGACATACCTGGGGCCCTTTTAAACAGTAGGAAAAAAGTTAATGGCATATTTGTACTGCCCCAGACTGTACTGATTTGATGTACAGTAGAATTGGTATCGGTATCTACTAACTGAAAAAGATTTTAAAGTCTGAGACCTTTCTTCATTACAATCCCAAAGAAAGGCAATACCAAAGAATGCTCACACTACCACACAATTGCACTCATCTCACACTCTAGCAAAGTAATGCTCAAAATTCTCCAAGCCAGGCTTCAGCATTACGTGAACCATGAACTTCCAGATGTTCAAGCTGGTTTTAGAAAAGGCAGAGGAACCAGAGATCAAATTGCCAACATCCGCTGGATCATCGAAAAAGCAAGAGAGTTCCAGAAAAACATCTATTTCTGCTCTATTGACTATGGCAAAGCCATTGACTGTGTGGATCACAAGAAACTGTGGAAAATTCTGAAAGAGATGGAAATACCAGGCCACCAAACCTGCCTCTTGAGAAATCCGTATGCAGATCAGGAAGCAACAGTTAGAACTGGACATGGAACAACAGATTGGTTCCAAATAGGAAAAGGAGTACGTCAAGGCTGTATATTGTTGCCCTGCTTATTTAACTTATATGCAGAGTACATCATGAGAAATGCTGGACTGAAAGAAACAAGCTGGAATCAAGATTGCCGGGAGAAATATCAATAACCTCAGATATGCAAAGAGTACGTCAAGGCTGTATATTGTCACCCTGCTTATTTAACTTATATGCAGAGTACATCATGAGAAACGCTGGGCTGGAAGAAGCACAAGCTGGAATCAAGATTGCAGGCAGAAATATCAATAACCTCAGATATGCAGATGACACCACCCTTATGGCAGAAAGTGAAGAGGAACTCAAAAGACTCTTGATGAAAGTGAAAGAGGAGAGTGAAAAAGTTGGCTTAAAGCTCAGCATTCAGAAAACGAAGATCATGGCATCTGGTCCCATCACTTCATGGGAAATAGAGGGGGAAACAGATTTTACTTTTGGGGGTTGCAAAATCACTGCAGATTGTGATTGCAGCCATGAAATTAAAAGACACTTACTCCTTGGAAGGAAAGTTATGACCAACCTAGACAGCATATTAGAAAGCAGAGACATTACTTTGTCAACAAAATCTGTCTAGTCAAGGCTATGGATTTTCCAGTAGTCATGTATGGATGTGAAAGTTGGACTATAAAGAAAGCTGAGTGCCAAAGAATTGATGCTTTTGAACTGTAGTGTTGGAAAAGACTCTTGAGAGTCCCTTGCACTGCAGGGAGATCCAGCAAGTGTATCCTAAAAGAGACCAGTCCTGAATATTCATTGGAAGGACTGATGTTGAAGCTGAAACTCCAATATTTCGGCCACCTGATAAGAAGAGCTGACTCATTTGAAAAGACCCTGATGCTGGGTGATTGAAGGCAGGAGGAGAAGGGGACAACAGAGGATGAGGTGGTTGGATAGCATCACCAACTCAATGAACATGAATTTGTGTAAACTCTAGCAGTTGGTGATGGACAGGGAGGCCTTGTGTGCTGCTCTTCATGGAGTTGCAGAGTTGGACATGACTGAATGACTGAATGAACTGAACCTTTTCTTCACTCCCAATCTCCCTATTGAAAAAGATGACATTTATTTTGCCCCATTACCACTGGACTCCCCACATTAAAAAGAAAAAAAAAAATCCTTTAGATTCAGATGTTGAAAGGATCTGATAAATGTTATCACAGAAGATATGAGGAATTAATTGATATTTCTGATCATTACTGAATGTTTTCCACAGCATAACACATTCCCATCAAGACTGCTACTGCTGCTGCTGCATCACTTCAGTCGTGTCCGACTCTGTGCGACCCCATAGACGGCCTCCCACCAGGTTCCCCCGTCCCTGGGATTTTCCAGCCAGGAACACTGGAGTGGGTTGCCATTTCCTTCTTCAGTGCATGAAACTGAAAAGTGAAAGGGAAGTCACTCAGTCATGTCCAACTCTTAGTGACCTCATGGACTTCAGCCTATCAGGCTCCTCCATCCATTGGTACCTGTCATTTAAAGTAGAAATTCTCAAGATGAGGCTGAGGGGAACAAGGACTACTCCAGTTCTAGGAAGATAGATGCCCCAGGTAGGGAATCATTACACTTAACCTGTTTTGGCTAAATAAACTATATCGGAATACATTTTTTATTTTTTAATCAGCTTTTCCTGGAAAAGCAAGGTGGGTGAGAAGTAAAAATGATTCTCACTCGTTAGGTAGCATATTCATCAATATAATGCTACAATTTTAAGAAACAAACTCCAATGGGTATAATGTCTCAAAAATTAATTCATTCAAAGTCCACAATGGGTGTTCCTTATGACAGGTGTTTTTTCCTCCTAGTGATGTTCCAGGGATCCGGTCTTCTATCTTGTGCTTCTACCATAATCTTGCAGATCATTGTGTCCATCTGCATCAATCTAGGGGAAGAAATGGAAAAGCACAGACAGTTTTACATGGGGTGGCATTTTATGTAGAAGAGCTGGAAATAATGCTCATCATTGCTAGTCACACTATTGGCTAGAGCACAAAATCCTACCTGCCAGTCTCCAAGTGCAGAAGAAAAAAAAAAAAAAGGCTGGGAAATACTGTTGACCAAGTTGTCCAGAAAAATGATGACATAATGTTGGTAAGCTGCTATGGCAGCTGCTGCCACAGCATGAACATTGTACCTCAGCTACCAATGAAGGGAGGTGTAGGTGAGGATAAATAAACTTGAGAGCTTCCCAGGTGGTGCTAGTGGTAAAGAATCTAGCTGCTAAAGCAGGAGATGCAAGAGATGCTTGATCCCTGGGTGAGGAAGATCCCCTGGAAGAAGGCACAGCAACCCACTTCAGTATTCTTGCCTGGAGAATCACATGGACAGAGTAGCCTGGTGGGCCACAGTCCATGGGGACACAAAGAGATAGATACAACTGAGCACACACACACATACATGAATAAAATTTGCACAGAATCCCCACATTTTCAAAAATCATGTATTTCAGTTTATGGTCAAATATACATTGCTGTTCTTGTTTACCAACAACTTTACATTTGAAAATTTAATGGTTCTCTCTAATCGCTCATGACTCTCAGCTCTCAACTTGGTAACTCTGGTTATCACACAACCTGGGAGATATTTAATATATAATAGATTGAATTCTCCAAGCCAGGCTTCAATACTTCAATACTCCAAGTTCATGGAACCATGAACTTCCAGATGTTCAAGCTGGATTTAGAAAAGGCAGAGGAACCAGAGATCAAATTGCCAACATCTGTTGGATCATTGAGAAAGCAAGAGAGTTCCAGAAAAACATCTGGTTTAATGACTATGCCAAAGCCTTTGACTGTGTGGATCACAACAAACTGTGGAAAATTCTTAAAAAGATGGGAATACTGGACCACCTGACCTGCCTCCTGAGAAATCTGTATGCAGGACAAGAAGCAACAGTTAGAAATGGACATGAAACAACAGACTGGTTCCAAACTGGGACAGGAGTACATCAAGGCTGCATATTGTCATGCTGCTTATTTAACTTATATGCAGTGTACATCATGAGAAATGCTGGAGTGGATGAAGCACAAGCTGGAATCAAGATTTCTGGAAGAAATATCAATAACCTCAGATATGCAGATGACACCACTCTTATGGCAGAAAGAGAAGAAGAACTAAAGAGCTTCTTTAATTCTGAAAGTGAAAGTGGAAGAGGAGAGTGAAAAAGTTGGCTTAAAACTCAACATTCAGCAAACAAAGATCATGCCATCCAGTACCATCACTTCATGGCAAATAGATGGGGAAACAATGGAAACATTGAGAGACTATTTTGGGGGGGGGGCTCCAAAATCACTGCAGATGGTAGCTGCAACCATGAAATTAAAAGACACTTGCTCCTTGGAAGAAAAGCTATGACCAACCTAGACAGCATATTAAAAAGCAGAGATATTTCTTTGCCAACAAAGGTCCATTTAGTCAAAGCTATGGTTTTTACCAGTAGTCATGTATGGATGTGAGAATTATAAAGAAAGTTGAATGCCAAAGGATTGATGCTTTTGAACTGTGGTGTTGGAAAAGAGTCTTGAGAGTCCCTTGGACTGCAAGATGATCCAACCAGTCCATCTTAAAGGAAATCAGTCCTGAATATTCTTTGGAAGGACTCATGATGAAGCTGAAATGCCAATACTTTGGCCACCTGATGCGAAGAACTGACTCACTGGAAAAGACCCTGATGCTGGGAATGATTGAAGGCAGGAGGAGAAGGAGATGACAGCATGTGAGATGGACGGATGACATCACCAATGTGATGGACATGAGTTTGAGCAAGCTCCTAGAGTTGATGATGGACAGGGAAGCCTGGTGTTCCGCAGTCCATGGGGTTGCAAGAGTCGGACATGAATTAGTGACTGAATTGACTTGAACTGAGAGGGCATTAGTTAGAGGAGTTGACAAATGAGGTTAAATAGTAGAGTATGGAGAGAAGATAGTGTAAACTCCAGAAAAATTCCTTTTTTTTGCTGGTCTTTTTAAAGTAATTGATTCTTTGCATATATGGAATCTAGAAAGATGGTACTGATGATCCTATTTAGAGGACAACAGTGCAGATACAGACATAGATAACAGACTTATGGACGTGGTGGCATATAGCAGAAGATGGGGTGAATGGAGTGAGTAGCTTCGAAACATATACACTACCATACGTAAAACAGATAGCCAGTGGGAATTTGCTGTATGACTCAGAAAGCTCAAACCAGGGCTGTCTGACAGCCTAGAGGGTTGGAGTGAGGTAGAAGGTGGGAGGGAGGTTTAAGAGGGAAGGAACATATGTATACCTATGGCTCATTCATGTTGATGTATGGCAGAAGCCAACACAACACAATATTGTAAGGCAATTATCATTCAATTAAAAATAAATAAATTTTTAAAAAATTTAAAAATAAGTAATTGGTTCTTGATGTGAGATAAGAAGGAATCAGCCCTAAAGACATTTGATTCTCTTCTTTGAAGCCTTTCCCTAAATAACCTTTTCTTTTGTGCCAAATCTTACTTTCTGTCTCTTTGCATTAGGTCTAGTCCTGGCGTGATTTTTTTTTTTTTTTGGCTTTTAATTGACCATGTACCATTCTGCCTTTTTTGAAATTTATTGGAGATGTTTTAAGCTTATATTGGGAAATGCAGAAAGTACTAGTGGAATGAGAATTTTTTTTTTTTTTTTATGGTTTATTCATGCAAACTGAGTTACTTAGGGCATCCCAAACAAGCTGTGGAAAGGGTGAGAAGGAGGCAGAAACAACATTTGCATGCAGCACACTTGAAGTTGCAAGTTTGAAATCATTTGGGCTTTCTCCTGTAGCAGCAGATTTTTCTCCGTAGGAAGTTCTTATCTACTGCAGAGGAAAGATTGGGTTATATAGGTTATATAATTGTTAACAAACTGTCAACTATAGATATTCTGATTCTGCAATGTAATCAAATCTCATACCTCATATGGACCAGGGAAGATGGAATCCTGGAGATTTCATAAAAAGAAACATCTGAATATTTCCCAGGCTTCATGCCCTATGTTATAGTTTCTACATTAAAAAATGTGAGATTTTGATAATTATGCATAATGTAAAGGAAAGAATACTTGTCCACACAGTAAGTTCAAGGAAAGATTTTTGAAATTGATGTCTTAGAGAAAATTAGAAGTTATAAACATCAGAACCCTAAAGGGCTTTAAGATAATCCTGTTACTTTAGTTATAGAGAATGAAAAGCCTAAATATGTCGAGTGACTTGCTAAAGTTTACAAATGAAGTCACATATATTGAGGTTCGGCAAGTCTCTCTCATTACAATATTCTTTAATATTAAAAAAATATACAGAAACAGAAAATTATTTTAAAGCCAAAATTCATTTTTGGAGCCTGAAACAAGTGACAATTTTTTCAGTGGTCACAAAAATGTATCAACAGAAAAGATGTAGTAGGCTTTAGCTTTGTTTCTGCTAATTATATAAGAAAAAGCAAGCAGTATATTTAAATAATTGAATATTGAGCTAGAATTATTCATTGTAGTTTTGTCCAGAAACATATAAAATAGAACTTAATGGACTGGGAACGTTAACTAAAAATTATCTGAATGAGAAAAATAAAATTAGTAGGTCAGTCATAAAAAAAGATAAACACAAAACAAACAACAAAAACAAGACTGCAGAGAATTTTGGCATCTCATTATTCATGGGGATACTGTTACTATGGCATTATAAACAGGAGGATATGGAAAGATGAACATCTTCTGAAAGCACCTAGAAGCATTTTTCTCCTGTGAATGTATAATAGTATGTATATATGAGAAAAAAATTCTTTGGATTTTGGCAATGTTCTAACAATAATTAGCTTCAGTGGGAATATTTGTAGGTACATATTTACATAAACTAAAATGAGAATAAGACAAATGAGGTGAATGGCTGTTATCTTTGAATCAGATAAAATAGGATCATGGAAAGAGGGGAAAGCTTTCAGATTTGTACACTGAAAAGTCTTGGTCAATTGTGCTACATTGACTAAAATAATAGAATTATAAGGTAAATTGACTTGTTTGTTCATCAGGATATTATTATAGAATATTAATCATATAGAAGAAAAAAAGACCCAAAGATTACTTGTGATACTGTGAACTTTATTTCATAGAACACTGAGGAAGATTACATAAGGCATAAAATGATTACCATTATAACGTACGTATTAAGCCAACATTAGTGTGTTCGGCTATTTCCCTTTTTCTTTCTAAGTAATATCAATCTTGTGTGTCTAGATATGAATAGTTTAATAGGAATAAAATTCCGTATCTTCAAGTTCTGTAAAACTCATAAAGTTAACTTGAGAATAGGCTATTGATGTGCTCTCAAAACTGTTGCTTCACTTTACAGACTGAAGGCCTAGTTTGCCTTTCTGTATCTTACTATGTGCATTATGGAAATGTAAAAATTTTGTGGGAATCAAACAGGTAGACAGTTGAATGTATCAGTTTTAGGTACCTTCTTTTAATCAATGCTTTTTTGTTCCATACAGTTTATTTTAAGGGTAAAGAACTATATTAGAAAATATGTTTAAAGCTATGTGAGGATGTTAGATATTTAATAGAGTGGGACAGTTCAACTGACCATAATTTTCCTTAAATGGCATGTTCTCTTCCATCTTATGACTACTGTCAATTAATTTAATTTCTTCTGAGAGAAAGGTCCAGTAAAGGTCCAGAGGGGCATTAGAAAGTTTGAGAACTTTCACACTTTTCTAATGTGGTTCATTAATTCATCATAAAACAAACTCATAGCAAGACTCTATGCCTTACCTAGCTATGTATTTATCTAAGAATTGAAATTAATAAATGATATAAATGCTATGGGGTCATAATCTAAGATCTGCTCTTGAACTGAAAAATGATATTGGATTTTTTTTTTTTTTAACAGACTGGCTAATTTATTAAACAATGAGGATGGAATTTGCCACTTCGGTTATGTATTATACATTTTGTGCAAATTGAATGACCTAAATTTGTAACTCCAAGGCTTTGATATTAACATACTTAAGGTACACAAAGAGATTAAATATATTTCATTTCACTTCATAAGACAATGGTGGTTTAGGTTTAGTTTCTAAGTCATGTCTGATTCTTGAGACCCCATGGACTGTAACCTGCCAGGCTCCTCTGTCCTTGGGATTTTCCAGGCAAGAATAGTGGACGGGATTGCCATTTCCTTCACCAGGGGGTCTTCCCAACCCAGGGATTGAACCTGTGTCTCCTGCTTACTGCTGAGGCACCAGGGAAGCCCATTAAGACACTGGTAGAGATGCATTAAAATTAATATTTTGGCTTTCCTAATTCTTTCTTATTGACTTTAGTAAAGTACTTGCAACTTAAAAAAAAAAAAAAAAGCATGTATAAATAATGTATGTTTGAAAAGTCTTGGTAAAATTGTATTAATATATGTATTAGTTTTCTGTTGCTGTATAAGAAACTATCACAAAGTTAATGGCTTAAAACATACTCATTTATTACTTCACAGTGTCTGTAGGCTGGAAATGTGGCATAGTCCAGTTGGGGTCTCTGGTTGGAATTGAGAAAGTTGCAAGAAAAGTGTTCACGGGGCTCCAAAGTCATCTGAGATTCATTTAAAGTCCTTAACCAAACTCACTAGGTATTGGAATTAAGAATTTCCTGGCAGTTGTGTCACTGAGGTATACATTTTCTCATTACCTGTAGATTGAAACCACTTTCAGCTCTTAAAGGTCACTCTCTGGTCCTTCACATGTGGGGCTTGTCTCTCAAAACATGGCAGTTCACTTCTTGAAGACCAGCAGGAAAATCTCTTTCCATGATGGGTTCCATCCTTCTTCAAAGCTTCTCCTGATGAAATCATACTCACCAGGGATAACCTTCATTTTTATTAACTCAAAGTCAATGAATTGGAGATCTTAATTTCACCTGTATTATCCTTCACCTTCTATCCCATAATAGAATGGGAAAGATTAGAGATCTCTTCAAGAAAATTAGAGATACCAAGGGAACATTTCATGCAAAGATGGGCTCAATAAAGAACAGAAATGGTATTGACCTAACAGAAGTAGAAGACATTAAGAAGAGGTGGCAAGAATACACAGAAGAACTGTACAAAAAAGATCTTCATGACCCAGTTAATCACGATGGTGTGATCACTCACCTAGAGCCAGACATCCTGGAATGTGAAGTCAAGTGGGCCTTAGGAAGCATCACTACAAGCAAAGCTAGTAGAGGTGATGGAATTCCAGTTGAGCTATTTCAAATCCTAAAAAATGATGATCCTGTGAAAGTGCTGCACTCAATATGCCAGCAAATTTGGAAAACTCAGCAGTGGCCACAGGACTGGAAAAGGTCAGGTTTTCTTCCAATCCCAAAGAAAGGCAATGCCAAAGAATGCTCAAACTATGGCACAATTGCACTCATCTCACATGCTAGCAAATTAATGCTCAAAATTCTCCAAGCCAGGCTTCAGCAATACATGAATCATGAACATTGTCACCCTGCTTATTTAACTTATGTTCAGACTACATCATGAGAAATGCTGGACTGGATGAAGCACAAACTGAAATCAAGATTGCTGGGAAAATATCAATAACCTCAGATATGCAGATGACACCACTCTTATGGCAGAAAGTGAAGAGGAACTAAGAGCCTCTTGATGAAAGTGAAAGAGAAGCATGAAAAAGTTGGCTTAAAGCTCAACATTCAGAAAACGAAGATCATGGCATCCGGTCCCATCACTTCATGGCAAATAGACGGGGAAACAGTGGCTGACTTAATTTTTGGGGGGCTCCAAAATCACTGCAGATGGTGACTGCAGCCACGAAATTTAAAGAGGCTTACTCCTTGGAAGGAAAGTTATGACTAACCTAGACAACTTATTAAAAAGCCAAGACATTACTTTTCCAACAGAGGTCCATCTAGTCAATGCTATGGTTTTTCCAGTAGTCATGTATGGATGTGAGAATTGGACTATAAATAAAGCTGAACACCAATGAATTGATCGTTTTGAACTGTGGTGTTGGAGAAGAGTCTTGATAGTCCCTTGGACTGCAAGGAGATCCAACCAGTCCATCCTAAAGGAGATCAGTCCTGGGTGTTCATTGGAAGGACTGATGTTGAAGCTGAAACTCCAATACTTTGGCCACCTGATGCAAAGATCTGACTCATTGAAAAGATCCTGATTCTGGGAAAGATTGAGGGCAGGAAGAGAAGGGGTCAACAGAGAATGAGATGGTTTGATGGCATCATCAACTCAGTGGGCATGAGTTTGGGTAAACTCTGGGAGTTGGTGTTGGACAGGGAGTCATGGAATGCTGCAGTCCATGGGGTCACAAAGAGTTGGACATGACTGAAAGACCAAACTGTAAGGAACTGATCCTTCATCTATGCCATTTAATGTCATCTAATAATTGGAATGAAATCTATCATACCACATCTCACCCAAGCTCAAGAGGAAGGGAATAAACAGGGTTATATCCCAGGATATGGGAATCTGGGGGTCATCTTAAAACCTATCAACCACATTATTCTTCCCAGAAATTGAAAAAGAAAAATAATCTCTGATGGCTTTTAAAATTGTACTGTCAGTCAGATGTCTCTAGCTATTTTTCCTCAGTCTAAATCTTTACTATCTGTATTGAGAAAATTAAAAGAGTTGGGTAAATTTTTTGAGGTAGTGCTAGTTCTCTGTGTGGTTGCTCACAAGCATGAATTTTAAATGAATCAGTTTGCCTAGAGGGTAGATCTGTTGGACTGATGCTATTTATTCTGGGCATCAAAGAATAAAAATCAATTATTAAAGATGTTTCATTTGAAATTCATAATTTGTAGAACAATATTTAATTGGTTTATGATATCCTTTCCAATGTTTTTTTCTAGTGAAATGTCCTGAAATACGGAGTCTAGAAAACTGAAAACCATAGTCCTTAGGTTTCTTGGCAGGTTAGGATTCCAGAGTGACTGGAAAATACTTGTTTGCACTTGGAGAAGTAACAAGTAAGGCTAAAGCTGGACATTTCCTGTTTTTCTGAGGATTCTGCTGGTAAGCATTATTGCGGAGACACTTATCTTATTTACTAATACATTTGTTCATTGATTAGTACAATCAGCAGAGGTACCAGTGTCCAGCCAATAGCATCACAGACATCAAAAGGTCTGAGTGGAACCTCCACTTTGATCCTGAGCCTTATAGCATGGCTGTGAAACTGACGGCAGCAGTAGTAGCTTCTCAGTCATGGAAGGAGCTTTCTAGCTGCGGTGTTGCTGTGTGGATGGAGAGAACCTACCCTAGGGCTAGACTTTCCATTCAGTGAGTGGTTGCCACTCACACACGTGGCTCTTTGGTGCTCATTCTCTGTTGTGACTTTGGGAGTCTTTCCTGAAAGCACAATCTTGATTCTGTTTTTTCAACACTCTCAGTGATTCAGTAAAGGATCTCTTTTGGCTTCACCCAGCTAGAATGTATTTTCTCTTTTACTTAACACTGCCCAGTACAGATAGAACTTTATTTTTTCCAATTCTATTTCTGAAGAGAGAGGCACACTGCTGTACAGAATGGTCATTTTAGTTGCTTTCTTACACCTATCAGGCCTTTTGAATGTGAATGGGGGCAATTCTGCTCCTCACTGATGCTTTTTTTCTTTCAATGTCTGAGATTTGAAAATGACTCCTTACAGTGTGGCCCTAATTATATTTGTACCCAAGGGTGTTTGTTCTCAACTCCAACTGGTAGAAAGCCAGACGATAGTTTGTTTGTAAAGTTCAATAACTCTTAAAAATGATTTTGAAAAATCTCACAGATAGTTCATAGAACTTTCATTATTGCCAGTTATGGATTCAGCAGGAGTTTTCAAATTCAATGAGCATTTTTATAGTTAAAATATATGTTAAATTGTCTATTATAAGTTAAATTGTCTTGCCCATGGGTATTTTTCCTGAAGGCAAATAATTTCTTCTCTTCTTTCCCTAGCTGCTACTTTAAAAGTTTCATTCCACAGAACTCCCAAGATTGCTTTTAAAAGACTAGATTATCATAGTGTTCAAGAAATAAAGTTGAATCGTGGTTTCTTTTTATTTTGACAGTGATGACATCCTGTTCTGCAGCCAAAGACTATACTGGAGAAAATGAACTCAGTGTAGCAGAAGACACATTTTGGTTTAATACAACAAGGACTTCTTGGCTGAAACTCTGTTTTGGCATGGTGCCTATCTTCATGTCATGTCATGCACACAGCATGGTTTAGTCCTCAGAGATTATCCAGTGTTTGAATTTTGATGAAGTTAGGGATGATGGGTTGAATTTTGTAACTTTTGCCTTCAAATATATTTTATTCATCCATATCTTGTATCTGCCAGCAAAGCCCTTTTGTGTAATTCTTGGTGTAATATCTGTATCTGCCACTACACTCTATGAGGTTTGGATTTTTTTTCATCTGTTTTATCTGCCACTGTTTCTCTAGCTCATCACACTAAATGAATGACTGAAGAGATGTTTAAAAAATTCTCTCCTAATTGTAGTTAAATGTGGCATGGTAGAGCATAAATGCTGTGGAAATTTTAGTACCTTATATGGAGATTTCTCTGTCAATCTAGCAATTAAGACTTCATCTTCCATTGCAGGGGGTGTGGGTTCAATATCTCATTGGGGAGCTAAGATTCTCACATGCCTCATGGCCAAAAAGTCAAACATAAAAAAAAAGAAGCAATATTGAAACAAATTCAATAAAGACTTTATACATGATCCTCATGAAAAAAAAAAATTTAAGTACCTTATATGACATTAAAGTCATTTAAATTCAACTATTTTATTTATGTATCAAGTGAAGAGTTAACACTTGCCATGTGTTAGCCATAATTCTATGTAAAATTAAATATTTTCTTATCTTATCCTCAAACATCCCTTTGATTAGGACAATGCCATTATTAATCTACAACACAGTAGGAAATTGAAGCAAGTAAAAGTTTGCCCAAATCACTCCTGAAGAAAGGGGCTGAGTGAGGATCCAGACCCAGGTTCCTAAGAAGCACAAGGGCCAACTTCTCAACTTTGACTATCTCTGACTGGAAGGCTTGGGAGATCAGTGGTAAAAACAAATTGAAAAAATTGTGACACATCTACATTTTATTAATTTGTGGTAAAAGATTTTGGTTTATGGCACATTTCAGAAACTATTATAAAAATATGCCAATGAGAACCTATCTGAGAATCTAGCAACAATAATAACCACTTATCAAATTCTGAAAATTCTTTTGAGTTTTCAGCCAGAGGTAAGAACAAAAGAAGTTTAAAAAATTCAGATGGGAGAATGTATATGCAGGTTATTTCATTTTTGCACTCTGTTTCCTTTCACTATTTGATTCTACTCCTACCTTATTCAGATTCTCTCACTTCTGAAAATTGAGGTGGGAGGACTCTTGGTGAGGACTATAATGACAGTACTGTAAAGCAGTAATTGGAGATTCTGGAGGATTTTTTTTTTTTCCCCAAATGCTTGTACCAGGGAAGTATCCTAAAGTATTAACACTGATTTCAGTGTTCCCTCTTAGAAAGCATTGGCCCAGAATTACAGGTTTAGGCACATACCATGTTTTTCATCATGTAATAGTGTCTATCACAATCTTTTAAATAATGTGGCAAATCATTCAGCACCTTTAACACTGAGGAAAAGTTGCCTGATTTGCAGAGCATGAATGTGATAGAAATGACAAAGCCCATTACACAATAAGACATGATTACTCTCAGATCATTAAGCTCAGTGTCTGAAAGCTTAGCGTGGATATAAAACTGACCTTTTTTTTTTTTTTTTGTTACTGATAATAGAACTTACTGCCGTCTCCCACCTTCACCTTCATAGCAACTCAGAAAATACCAGTAATGAATCTTATGCACAGAGATATAACTTTTATACAAAGCTCCTTGAATGCGCTTGTTTGTACTTGTCCTCTTACAACATTAATCATGACATACTGTAGTGTTCTCTTTAGTTGTCCCTATTCTTCATTAGTCTGTGAGGTCCTTGAGAGTACAGACTATGCCATATTCTCCCAAAGGAGATAGACTGCCACTTGATACAGCGTAACTATTTGACAACACTGGTTGATGAAGCAAAGGGTCATGCTGCTTATTTGCTGTGTCAGTTTTCTATTGAAGTGATAGCAAACACTATTAATTATTTTACAGTTCTGTAGGTCAGAAATTGAACTTGGATCTCAGTGGGCTAAAATGCAGAGGTCAATCTGCATTCCTTCTGAGCATCTAGGGGAGTCCATTTTTCTGCTTTTTCTAGCTTCTAAAGGGCACCCACATTCCTTGGCCCATGGCCTCTTCCTCTGACTCCAAGGTCAAGTGTGTAGCATCTTTGGCCAATGTTTTATAGTGATCCCCCTCTGGTTTCTTCTGTTACTTCATTGTTCCACTTTTAAGGATTCCTATAATTACTTTGAACCCACCTGCATATCCAGGATAATATCCCTATCTTAAGATCAGCTGATTAATAATTTTAATTTCATCTGCAACCTTAATGTAACTTTGCCATGTAATATAACATATTCCAGGGACTAGGATGTAAGCATCTCTGGAAAGCAGGAGCATTATTCTACCTACCACAGTTCCTAGATTCTATTCTAAAGTCAGCTACACACTTCCTAGTAAAAGTGGAATGGGAGGTGTGGAATATGGCTTCTGCAATGTCCGCTCTCACCTCCAACCTTCAGCATGTTTCTTCCTGTACTGTAGAAGCTGGGCTGCTAGAACTCTTATGCCAAGTTCCTATGCAGCTCATTTTCCAGGTGTGATTAGGGTTTGAGCCTCAGATGCCCGGCAGGGAAATTTGAATTCCATAATGAAGGATGTAAGGAAAGAAGAAAAAATAAGCAAGACATCCATTTCTATGGTGTGTGATGGGCCAGAGGAATTCCTAGGTCTGCATCATTGCTTCCATGATTTGGTAGCTTTCTATAGTCAGAATGGCATTCACCGAACTATGGCAGGGGTGGTATGGTGCTAGGTTCACCACTTTTATGATTTGGTAGCTATAGTTTTCCTGGGCAGGGGCAGAATGCTTCTGAGGGCTTGATGGTTTCCTGGGAAACTCCATCAGCACCTGCAGCCCATTTTTAAGTAATGTGCTCTATGGGGAGACTGTATTCCATCAGTCCTAAATACATTTTCCCACTTTAACTGTCAGTATGTTTATCATTCTTAGTAGTACATGAAATAATGGCGTGTCTTATAATCAGTGCTCATTTCTTCCTGGGAAAACCATTTAGCATGTTTCGTGCAACTCAGTCCTATCTAATGCAGGTGTGTGTACTCAGTCACTTCAGTTGTGTCTAACTCTTTGCGATCCTATGGACTGCAGCCCATCAGGCTCCTCTGTCCATGGGATTCTCCAGGCAAGAATATTGGAGCAGGTTGCCATTTCCTCTTCCAGGGGATCTTCCCAACCCTGGGACCGAATGCGCTTCTCTTAAGTCTCCTGCATTGGCAGGTGGGTTCTTTACCACTAGTGCCTATGGGAAGCCCTTGGATCAACAGTTTATAACATAATGAAAATGAGTATCTGACCTTTAAAATTCAACTCTAAGACATAGAAAAACATATTTCTTTTTATTTTCTCTTGTAATAATTATGTGTTAACCACCAAGAACAAAATGGACTTTGATTCAGAAAAGTAATATATCAGCAAATTATTTGCTATGTAAAATGTAGAGGTTGCCTTTAACAAGGCAGATTTATCATAATTTACTTTAAGACATTAAGTCATATAGACCTAGATGCCCTGCGGAGTAAATAATTCCCATTATTAGACTTTAGCAAATCAATATTTTTAAAATTTGCAATTTATTCCATGCCAGAGATTTTTTTAGGTTCTTCAAATCTCATTGCCTTTTCTCAGTACTCTTGTATATGAAACATCAAGACAAATTTTAGGGAAGCAGATATAAGGTTTGAAAAATAATTTATCTTTTGCGTCAGCTTTTAATGTTAATTTATATATTCAGCTAGTAAAGAAAAGTATTCTGATTCAGAATATGAAATACAATGACACAAGAGACTCATTATAAAACATTCAAATTTGTGCTAACAATAAAAGTGCAATTGTAATTTTACTTGTGTGCTCTTAAAAGTCAAACATCAAAAACAACTGGATGTACCACTTAGTTGATGTTTAACCCTTTACAATTCAGGCCTGAATTCCACTTTGATAGAAATATTTCTGAAATGTCTTCTATGCCTCCTTCCTTCCTATTTTAAACTGTATAAAAGTTTTCTTGTGATACATGCTTATGGTATGGTTGACCAGGTTCAAATCTAAGTGGGGTGGAATGGATATGTTGGAACATATACAATCATGTTGACTCTGAAGATTTTCTTGGCAAATATATAGTCCAATGCTAGCATACTTGTTTTCATATATGTCTCTTCTAATGAAGGTTGAGTTTAAAATGTGCAGATTCATGACTTCTTAAGCAGAACTCAAAAGCTATATTTCTGTAAAAAGTATTTGTGCATGAAAGGTTGAAGCAGAAAGTGATCACTGAGTAGAAAATTATCTTGTTATTACTTCTCCTCTGTGTCCTTTGACTCATCTGGAAAAATTTCAACACTATTATTTCTGTATCACTGACGCCAATCAGAGATCACTTTGGGTTTTCTGCCTGATGCCCTATTTATCTAGGGTGAATATTCATTATTTCAAAAATTCATGAAAATGAATTTTTAAACATCTCAGTAAAAATGGACATATTCTTTACCTTCATTGGATAATTTATGCTTATCTGATATCAGACTACAATTTTTGCTAAGTTGTTCTTTAACAAGCAACACAAATACAGGTAAATTTATAATTGTTTTTATCCTAAAAAAAATATTGAATGTTCTCTAATGGATCTTTTGTGTGATAACATTTCACATTTAGAAGCTGAATACCATAGTTCATAGGTTGAATAAAATAACACTGTGTTAATAACACAGTCAAATCACACTGAAAATTCAGAAATATTCTGAAGAGTGTTTTTCTAAGCTTATGCCTGCTTCTTTAAAGTTTCTCAGTATTCCATACACAACAGAAAACTTTTTGTCCATCTTTATTAGCCTATTGGTGGGCTAGTTATTGAACTGTATGTTTGATATAGGATACAGGATGCTCGGGGCTGGTACACGGGGATGATCCAGAGAGAGGAAATGGGGTGGGATGTGGGAGAGGGATTCAGGATTGGGATCTCATATACACCCATGGTGGATTCATGTCAATGTATGGCAAAACCAATACGGTATTGTAAAGAAAAATAAAGTAAAAATTTAAAAAAAAATAAAATAAAAAGCTTTCTTTGCAATTAAAATGTAATTTGCTTGACAAATACTGAATCAAAACAATCAAGTGTTATTCTGAACACAATTCAGAATAAATTTTGCACAGACTTGAGGTCATGTGTAATCTGGTAGTCTCTCATCACCACGTTCATTAGACATTTTGACCCTGAATCAGTTTCATAGATTCTACCATATTCTGAATCAAAGTAAACATCACTGGAAATTTTGTAAAAGGTGCCTCTTAAAGTCTTTTGCTAATCATTAGCTTTTTCGATTTGAAAGCACAGAATATTTGGCATGTAGATGATGAAGTAATTCACACAAAAAAGAAGTATTCAACCCTGAAGACCTAGTTATTTGCAATGAGATACAAATATTATACAGGATTATTTTCATTTTTTAATATTTTAATAGCAATATAAAATAGTAAGTTGTCTAAATTATTAGTATAAATTAGCAGAGGTTCATACATTTTCTGCTCTTTTTTATTTTTAGGAAAAGTATTAGTTTATAGTCTCAGTGGATGTTAGAACTTATTTATCCTAGATAAGCTTATTTCTTAGACTTCCCCAAGGTATATAAAACACAAAAAGGTAATACCAGTTTTTAATTATATTTCTACCATGAGTTATTTCAATTCATTACTTTAAAGTTTCATCTGGCAGGATTTCTGTGAATCAGTTCCTCTAGAGAGTGATCATTTAAAATTATTTTTTTTCTCTTTAAATGGCAATCAGTTTATGTACAACATAAGCAAATCGAAAGCCAACAATAATCTTATTTTACCAGAACATAAAAATTTGTCATTTGATTCTAATTGTCTTAATCTTAAAGCTGCTTGGCAGGTGTAGAAGTATACATTTTCATTAACTTATTCATTCCTTCAACAAAAGTATAAGGAGCATACCAGGGACTACTGTTAAGTGCTGAGGACACAAACACATGAACTCAGATCAGTTCAGTTCAGTTCAGTAGCTCAGTCATATGCTACTCTGCAACCCCATGGACAGCAGCACATCAGGCTTCCCTGTCCATCACCAACTCCCAGAGCTTGCGCAAACTCATGTCCATCGAGTTGGTGATGCTATCCAACCATCTCATCCTCTGTCGTCCCCTTCTCCTCCCGCCTTCAATCTTTCCCAGCATCAGGATCTTTTCCAATGAGTCAGTTCTTCACATCAGGTGGCAAAAGTATTGGAGTTTCAGCTTCAGCATCAGTCCTTCCAATGAATATTCAGGACTGATATCCTTTAGGATGGACTGGTTGGATCTCCTTGCAGTCCAAGGGACTCTCAAGAGTCTTCTCCAACACCACAGTTCAAAACCATCAATTCTTTGGCACTCAGCTTTCTTTATAGTCCAACTCTCACATTCATACATTACTCCTGGAAAAACCATAGCTTTGACTAGATGGACCTTTGTTGGCAAAGAAATGTCCCTGCTTTTTAATATGCTGTCTAGGTTGGTCATAGCTTTTCTTCCAAGGAGCAGGCATCTTTTAATTTCATGGCTGTAGTCACCATCTGCGGCGATTTTGGAGCCCAAGAAAATAAAGTCTGTCAATATTTACATTGTTTCCCCATTATGTGCTATGAAGTGATGGGACTGTGGCCATTGAGATAGTCAATTCCTAGGCCAGTTGATAAGAAGTCCAGGGTCCCTGAGGCGGAGAAAGGGGTCTGTGGCTCTCAAGGAAATAGGGGTCTGGAATTCTCAAGGAGGAGGAAAGGACAAACATTTCTCTTTTCTACATTTCTTAGTAAGGATTATATAGCAATAATGTATCCTGGTTGAGGACATGTTTCTCCTTCCTGAAAACCTTCTGACTAATCCTGTTATCTTAAAATGTAAATTGTGGGAGTGGGTCTAGTAAGATCTTTACAATCTTGAGATATTCTTTTGATTTATTTTAATAACCAATTAAAAGTATATAATTCCCTTGCTAAGATTAGCGATGGAGGCACTCTCCATCCCCCTTCTGATGTCTATGTCAGAAGCTTTCTCTGTTCCTTTTCATACTTTAATAAAACTCTGCTACACAAAAGCTATTGAGTGATCAAGCCTGGTCCATGGTCCCAAAGCCAAATCTTCTTCTGAGATCATGAATCCAACATTGTGCACTGTAAGATATTACCATGATCTTAGTTTTTTGACTGTGGAGTTTCAACATTCAGATCAATGTTGAACTCAGATCAGTCTTGCCCTAAAATGGCTCAATGTCTACTGGGAGGAGGAGAAAAAATTATTCATAGGTATTACAACTTTTAAGCACTCCATTTACACTAGAGTAGATGCTTTTGAAATTAGCACTTGCAAGGACCTATGGGGTTTCCCTCATGGCTCAGAGAGTAAAGAATCTGTCCACAATGTGGGAGACCTGGGTTCTATCTGTGGTTCAGGAAAATCTGTGGAGAAGGGAAAATCTCCTGAGTGACCAACACTTTCACTTTCACAAGCACTTACATATGTGCATGCTAAGTCACTTCAGTTGTGTCTGACTCTTTGTGACCCCATGGACTGTGGACTTTCAAGCTCCTCTGTCCATGACATTTCCCAGGCAAGAATACTGGAGTGGGTTGCTATTCCTTTCTCCAGGGGATCTTCCCAACCCAGAAATTGAACCCCAGTCTCCTGCATTGCAGGTGAATTCTTTGCCATCTGAACCACCAGGGAAGCCCTTATATGGACCCTGTTAAAACATCACTATTCATGAGGAACAGTTTACTAAGTTTGCTTATCCTGGGTATTGTATACATTTTAATCAGGTAAGATTTTTCAATTTCATAAATTTATCTATTATAATGGGAGAAAATGGAGGAGAGTTATATATTTTAAGTTGGAACTTTACATACCCTACAAGCAAAATTAGTTGAAACTGACTGAATCAACAGTATAGCTGAAGTATTTTTCTATACATTTAAATATAAATAAGTCGATTTATACTTAATTGATTTAGCAACTACTTTAGTGTTTTCATGTGAATTACTCAATTTTCATATTTAAGTAACTTGTATAAACAGTATAGTTGAAAAGTCTATGTATTATTTGACTGAGTCTTAATTTCCTTTTTCTCAGGTTCTAGGAATCCTCTTCACTATCAAATATATTTATTTGTAATATGATGGACTGATGTGGGATGCTGCTTTCTAGTTTCAGAGCTTATATTTTTAAGTCTCTGCTTACGTACTTACCTAGAAATTCTTAAAATCAGAAATAATTTTCTAATCATGAATTCTCTCATGAGAAATTCCATTATATATAACTTGATTTATGTATGTATTTTGAGAAATGTAATATTTTGTGTTGGAATAAGATGTGTATAAGAGACAGAATTTGTAATATGATGGACTGATGTGGGATGCTGCTTTCTAGTTTCAGAGCTTATATTTTTAAGTCTCTGCTTACGTACTTGCCTAGAAATTCTTAAAATCAGAAATAATTTTCTAATCATGAATTCTCTCATGAGAAATTCCATTATATATCACTTGATTTATGTATGTATTTTGAGAAATGTAATATTTTGTGTTGGAATATATGAAAGTATGTAAATTAGAAAAGTTAAATATGAAACTAAGAAGTAGTGGCAATAAAAATAGGAATTAAATAAATTAGATAGATATGCCATGGTTGCTGAAAAGGGGCAGAGGTAACTGAAAGGAAACCTGGACTTAGGCTTGAACTGTTGTCTCATCTTGCTAAAGGGAAACCAATAAGTGCTTCAAATGAACTACTTATTCTGTGCTGGGATCAAAAATTTCTATTGGTGCAGTTAAATTCTCTGAACTTGTGGACATTAAGAATTGCCTAATCATATCTGCTGAGTAGTTTAAACAAAGGATGCTCAGCATTTTCTTATATTTCTTGCCTTTGGGATTTTTATGGTCCAGAAGTTGGATCAAGGACGGTAGTTTTCAGCAATCTCAAGTAATAAGCAATTCTTAAAAAAAAAAAAAAAAAATTCATTGTGACTACCACATAACAGGCAAGCTTACCACAATATATCTGAAGTGAAGTGAAGTAAAAGTTGCTCAGTCATGTCTGACTCTTTGTGACCCCATGGACTAGACAGTCCATGGGATTCTCCAGGCCAGAATACTGGAGTGGGTAGCCTTTCCCTTCTCCAGGGGATCTTCCCAACCCAGGGACTGAACCCAGGTCTCCCACATTGCAGGAGAATTCTTTACCAGCTGAGCCACAAGGGAAGCCCACAAAATATCTGAGATGTTCCCAAATATCCAATTTTAGATTCATTCATTAGATTTAATTACATTTATAAATTTGATATTTGAAAGAATGCTAATGATAAAAAGAAGGCTGAACATTGTTATTAAGATTAAATTGTCTTTTTCTGGCAAAGGTTTTGCCAGAAGAATGTCAGAAATATAGCAAAATTTAAGACCTACATATTTATTGGTTTAAGATGACATGCATGACACACAACATACTTTCAGGTTCAGGTTAGAGATTTAACATTCGGTTGCTTATCGCCAATATTGTTTTTGATTGAATCTATAGCTCCCTAATATTTACTCCATTCCTGGAATTCAGTCCTATTATCACTGATATTAAAAACATCATATCAGATGGCAGTGTAATTAATGGTGTAGAATCAGTACATAACATAACAGTCCCGTGTTGCCACAGAAATATTTTCAAACTCAAATTCTTGGCAATTGCATACTCAAAATCGTAACTTTAACAACATTGATTTATATGACACTGCTTATAGCAAAATCAGCATTGTTTCTTTATTTATCTGAGTAAACAGTAGGCCTGTTTATACCGTTCTAAATTCTGTGTTTTTGTTTATTTGTATATTATTTTTCGTATTACACTGCCTATTCCTTTCTTTGGAGAAGGCGATGGCACCCCACTCCAGTACTCTTGCCTGGAAAATCCCATGGACGGAGGAGCCTGGTAGGCTGCAGTTCATGGGGTCGCTACAAGTCGGACACGACTGAGCTACTTCACTTTCACGCATTGGAGAAGGAAATGACAGCCCACTCCAGTGTTCTTGCCTGGAGAATCCAGGGACGGGGGAGCCTGGCGGGCTGCCGTCTATGAGGTCGCACGGAGTCGGACACGACTGAAGCAACTAAGCAGGATTCCTTTCTTATTTCCCTCATTGATTCCACAAGTCATATATTTTCTCCTTATGCATTATTACACTGAATTTCTAGTGAGTCATTATACATTTTGGCAAGTTTATGTTTTTGCTCTCCCAGTTTTTACCAAGAAAGCTAAAATCAATGAAAATTACTTGGATTTATGTATGCTCAACTGTTAAACATTGAGAAGTGACAGTGTGAAGTTCTTTAGTATAATGGGTTGAATCTATTTCAGTGTTATTTTTCTAATTATGGTATACATGCTTGATGTATAGAGTTATGTTTCACTGTTTTCAAAGCTTTGGTGAAGATCTTAGAGCAGTTTCATTATGTCATTCATATTCATAACACAAAGACCCTCACCTTAAGTATCTAAGCTCCAACTTCAGCATCAAGGAATATATGTTTGCCTGGTTCAATTAAAGAGTGGGGGTTAAAATGGGAATTTTGGATGGGACCAAACAACATTTTGGGGCACATACAGGTGTCCATGCTACAGATAAAATATAGTATATGAACTTTATATGAAATTAGATATTGGCTGCCATACATGCCCCGATATGTGTATGGTGTTCCTTTGAAAGAGGACAGGATTAGCTGTAGAAGCTGATTCTACTCACCTTCAACTATGGATAAGTTACTATTTTGGGGAATGAAGGCTACCTGGTCTCTGATGCTGATCCCTCCAGAGTCAGCTCTATGAATCAGGGCCCTAACAATATATTATCTGGTTTTGTTCTACTTGATAGATTTCTCCTCTTTTAAACTGGTTGAATTTTGTTTTATTATAGGTTTAAAAAGCTTAGCTTATTGTACATTCTCATTAACTTGAGCTTTATGATTAACTTCATGTTTTGAGTTCATTTAGTTTTTAGCCTAATTTGGAACTCTAGATCACTTTATTGTTCAAATAATTTAGCCTGAATAAAGTCCCTTCAAGTTTATGTTCCTTCATAAGAGTTTCAATAAATTACTCTGAAAAATAAAATTTAAAATAGGTATTTTTGCTTTATTTATATATTTATTCATTCAGTGTCAACATTAACTGAGAGGTAACCATGTCTTCTAGCTTTCATTTTACAATCTTTAGACCCTGCTCAGAATATTATAGTCAATCTCTTTGTATTGATGAGTATACAAATCTTCAAATTTCAGCACATAATTTACTTCCTGAGGTTAGTAATATTCCAGCAATATTTCTTTATCTTTATATTAATATTATTAAAGGATTTCTAATAATCCAGAGTTCAGATTCCATTCATTGAGTCTGGAGTGTGGCTCAATAATATGAATTTTTATTAAATCTTCAAATGGTCTTCAGACTATAGTTTTGGAAACCACTTATTATAATGCATTGAGACAAGATATAAATTACCAACATTATGCTAAAAATTTTTCAAGCTAGGTTTCAGTACATGAACCGATCATTCCACATGTAAAAGGTGGGTTTAGAAAAGGCAGAGGAACCAGAAATCAAATTGCCAACATTCACTGGACCATAAAAAAAGCAAAGGAATTCCAGAAAAACATCTACTTCTGCTTCAGTGATTTTGCTAAAGCCTTTGACTGTTTGGATCACAGCAAACTGGAAAATTCTTAGAAATTTGAGTACTAGACCACCTTACCTGTCTCCGGAGAAACCTGTATGTGAGTCAAGAAGCAACAGTTAAAACCTTGCAGGGAACAACTATCTGGCTCAAAATTGGGAAAGGAGTACCATGAGGCTGTATATTGTCATCCAACTTATTTAACTTACATGCAGAGTACATCATGCAAAATGCCAGGCTGGATGAATAACAAGCTGTAATCAAGATTATTGAGAGAAATATCAGCAACCTCAGATATGCAGATGATGCCACTCTAATAGCAGAAAGTGAAAAGGAACTAAAGAGCTTCTTGATGAGGGTGAAAGAGGAAAGTGAAAAAGCTAGCTTGGAACTCAACATTCAAAAAACTTAGATCATGGCATCTGGTCCCATCATTTCATGGCAAATAGAAGGGCAAATTATGGAAGAAGTGACAGATTTTATTTTCTTGGCCTCCAAAATCACTGCAGACAATGACTGCAGTCATGAAATTGAAAGACACTTACTCCTTGGAAGAAAATCTAAGACAAACCTAGAGTGTATTAAAAAGCAGAGACATCACTTTGCCAACAAGAGGTCCCTATAGTCAAAGCTATGGTTTTTCCAGTAGTCATGTACGGATGTGAGACTGTAATGAAGACTGAGTGTCAAAGAATTGATGCTTTCGAACTGTGGTGCTGAAGAAAATTTTTGAGAGTCCCTTGAAATTCAAGGAGATCAAAGTAGTCAATCCTAAAGGAAATCAACCCTGAATACCCATTGGAATGACTGAGTACTTTGAACGCCTGATGTGAAGAGCTGACTCATTGGAAAAGACCCTGATGCTGGAAAAGACTGAAGTAAAGAAAAAAGGGTGGCAGAGGATGAGACAGTTAGATAGCATCACTGACTCAATGGTCAAGAATTTGAGCAAACTCTAGGAGATGTGATTGGTTGTTGGGCAGAGGAGCCTGACATGCTACAGTCCATGTAGCTACAAAGAGTCGGGCCTGACTTAGCAACTGAACAACAACAATATCTACCATAATACAATCCTCCTGGAAGAGAAGGGCAGGTTTCCAAGCTGATTCAGAAATGGCTACAGAGAGCTGAAAAAGTGAATCTGCCTAGGGTGTTTTGAGTTGTTAAGTAGAAGGACTGGGGAAAGGATCTTAACTTTCAATTGGCACCAAAGGATCTCCTGTGGTTAATGCATTGCAGCCAGAATCTTTACCACTGAGACACTGGGACATTAATACATTGATGTTTGACTTGGCCATATGATTTCTTTTAACAATCAATGGAATATGTGAAAGGCTGATACATATCCATTCTGATTCTTGGCCTTAAGAAGTGGCATCATGTATTTCCATCCATCTCTCTGGAACCTTGCGACCTGTGTCTGAAAAAAATCTTGCGTTGAGTATCCTCCAATCTAAAAGGTTTAATATTTGAAGCTGGTGTGGACCAAGACTGCAGGTCAGTGCCAAGCTGGATGCAAACCTAATCAGTCAAACTCCAGTAGCCTCTTAAAACTGCAATTTAAAATATAGCCTTTTCCAGAAACTCACATATTAATATTGTAAGTATAAGAATGGTATTTATTGTTTTATGCCACTGAGTTTTGAGGTCATTTACTGTGGTCATTTATATAGATAAATAAAACATACATGTACTAAAAACAAACCTCTTAAGTTTGTGTCATGCTTCTTTGCCCTTTTCTTATCTTTACCAGTTTATTTCTACCTATTCTCTGGCTATAGTACATTTTGGATTCCCTATGTTTTCCAGGAATGTTAACATCTGGCTTAAATATTTCTTCCCAATTCTATTCTTAAATCATCTTGTTCTTGTAATAGCAATAGATTTCCCCCTTTTCACTCTAATGTTCACTTGCTGCTACTACCTATAACAGTATAAATTATCAAGAATTTCCCAGGAAATGGGTAGAAACTAAATTTTACTGCTTTGATTTTTTATTTGAAGAGACTGACAGCATATTAGGAAACTTGGTCAATAGCAAAAGTAAACTTTGTAATGCTCCTAGACTCACTTGGACATAATTTGTGTTCAGTTACATTTGTTGAATTAATGGATGAAAGGCTCAGCCAATATTTCACCAGATTAAACCAAGTTTTATTTATTAAAAGTTTTAGAATCTTCAGTAAATCTGAATGATATTTCAGAAGTGAAAAGAAAAACAGAGATATTAATTCTGGGTGGTAGATCATTCAGGATAAAGCTAAAAAAGATAAACTATTTTTAATATTACTAATTAATAATAATCAGAGATTATTAACACACATGATAACAGAGTCTCTGTCTTGAAGCTGTGTCTGTATTATGAAAGTAAGATATAATGAGTAAGGCAGTTATTCCCTTCAATAAGGGAAATTATTTTTCTAAGTATTTTAAATATAAACTTTGAAATTAAGACTATTAACATAGCCATGGGTGGGTTAAGTCTCTTCAGCAGAAAAGCATTTTATAGTAAAGTCAGACCAGCAAGGCTATGTTGTGATTACAAATAACCCTAAAACCCAAATGTCTTAACACAATAAAATTTTATTTTCTAGCTTATAAGATGCCTGGAGAATCCCAGGGACAGGGGAGCCTGGTGGGCAGCCGTCTCTGGGGTCACACAGAGTCGGACACGACTGAAGTGACTTAGCAGTAGCAGCAGCAGCTTATTTAAATATAAACTTTGAAATTAAGACTATTAACATAGCCATGGGTGGGTTAAGTCTCTTCAGCAGAAAAGCATTTTATAGTAAAGTCAGACCAGCAAGGCTATGTTGTGATTGCAAATAACCCTAAAATCCAAATGTCTTAACACAATAAAATTTTATTTTTTAGCTCATAAGAAATACTGCAGATGCTGATGATTCTGCAGAGCAATTGTCCTTGCTGCAGCAATCCAATTATTCAGGTTAAAGAGATTCCAAATCCTGTAGCTTCTCAATATGTAAAGAACTGAACACTGACTCTTAAATTCTCCCACTCAGAAATAACACACATCATGTCTGCCTGTATTTCCTTAGGTAAGATATACTTAAGTCCATTCCTATCCTCAAGGAGGGACAAGAAGCACAATCTTCTGTTTCTTAAAAGAAAACCACTTGTCAGTGGAGTGTAGAAAAACTTGCCATGTTCACCTGGAGTTAGCTAGCTTGTAAGTAGAACAACAAGGTTTTCAACCCAGGTCTATCTCTAAACACTGTGCTCTTCATCACTGGGTTATGTTGATTCCTTAAGATAAGTCTGTCTCATCAAGGCTATGGTTTTTCCAGTGGTCATGTATGGATGTGAGATTTGGACCATGAAGAAAGCTGAGAGCCAAAGAATTGATAGCACTTTTGAACTGTGGTGTTGGAGAAGACTCTTGAGAGTCCCTTGGACTGCAAGGAGATCCAACCAGTCCATCCTAAAGGAAATCAGTCCTGGGTGTTCATTGGAAGGACTGATGCTAAAGCTGAAACTCCAGTACTTTGGTCACCTCATGCGAAGAGTTGACTCATTGAAAAAGACTCTGATGCTGGGAGGGATTGGGGGCAGGAGGAGAAGGGACGACAGAGGATGAGATGGCTGGATGGCATCACTGACTCGATGGACATGAGTTTGGGTGAACTCTGGGTGTTGGTGATGGACAGGGAGGCCTGGCATGCTGTGATTCATAAGGTCACAAAGATCAGACAAGACTGAGCTACTGAACTGAACTGAACTGAAGAAAGTTTCATGAAGACTGATTGCTAAAAGATTTGTAGAATAACCTGAGATTCTGGAGGCTTAGGTGTGTTGTACTTGCTACTCTAATTTCTGCTGTAGCTTTTGGGGCACCTGATGAAAAAAAGAAAACCTGGGGAAATTTTAGGGAAAAGTATTACTGAAACAACTACTGCTCTGGATTAACTTTGATTGACAAGACTTGACTACCTAGGCAAGGAGTATAGAGTTTTTAGAGTGTGACAACATACTCATTCTATGATCTTCAAAATTCATTCTGCATCTCAGACAAGAGCCTGTGAATATTGGATTCAAATAAACAATCTATTTGGATGCTTGCCATCCTGTCAAATTGAAAAGGGAATCTCCTGAGATGTCTATCAACAGAAGAGGACTTTTCTGTTAGGATAAAAAAGTTAATTAATGATTGACTGACCTGCTGAAAGGCAAGTTGAGATATACAGCACACTTCAGCTACAAGTCACTTGAGAATTCTCATTTCACTTTGCTATAAAATGGATTCATTAATATTCTAACTGCTTATTTTATTGTCACTATAGTGATGGCTGGAGTTACAGGTTTATTCTTACAGAGCAATGAGGTTTAATGATATTTTCATTTTGCAGGTTAAAAAGCTTTATATTTTCTCATGGCAAATCATGACTGAGTATATCTGTTACATAGCTAAAGGTCAAATGAAGCAATGAATCTAGAGTCTAATTAAATTTATTTTATATTATTTGTTAAAATGAATAACCACCTACAAATCCAAAATGATCTCAGTTTTATTATTTCCCTGGAATCTGTGTTAAAATTTATTTCTCTTTTGAGAGCTGAGTTGTTCAAAATATCAAAAATTTAAAACCTGTTGGGAAGCTGCCCATAATTATAACTATTTAAATTTTATAGTCATGAGAGTAAGATTGGAGCACAAATAGTTGTCAAATCACTTGATAACAGGGCTGTAACTAATTCTAAAAGTCTATTGTTCTTATGACAATGAATAAAATAACCAAGAAATATTTAGAAATAAATCTGAGATATATATTTCCTTACACATTTTCACAGTCACAAGGATGAAAATACAATTGAGAAGCAACTTATCTCTTACTGTGTGGCAAATGTTAACACTTTAAGAAACAAATTACTGTTACAACAGAAAATAGGGTACCTACATGAAAAATGCAGAGAAATAGAGGAAAACAATAGAATGGGAAAGACTAGAGATCTCTTCAAGAAAATTAGAGATACCAAGGAAACATTTCATGCAAGTTCAGTTCAGTTCAGTTCAGTCACTCAGTCGTGTCCAAATCTTTGCTACCCCATGAATTACAGCACACCAGGCCTCCCTGTCCATCGCCAACTCCCGGGGTTCACCCAAACTCATGTCCATCAAGTTGGTGATGCCATCCGGCCATCTCATCCTCTGTCGTCCCCTTCTCTTCCTGCCCCTGATCCCTCCAAGCATCAAGGTCTTTTCCAATGAGTCAACTCTTTGCATGAGGTGGCCAAAGTACTGGAGTTTCAGCTTTAGTATCAGTCCTTCCAAAGAACACCCAGGACTGATCTCTTTAGAATGGACAGGTTGGATCTCCTTGCAGTCCAAGGGACTATCAAGAGTTTTTTCCAACACCACAGTTTAAAAGCATCAGTTCTTCGGTGCTCAGCTTTCTTCACAGTCCAACTCTCATATCCATACATGACCACAGGAAAAACCATAGTCTTTACTAGATGGACCTTTGTTGACAATGTCTCTGCTTTTGAATATGCTGTCTAGGTTGGTGATAACTTTCCTTCCAAGGAGTAAGTGTCTTAGTTTCCTGGCTGCAATCACCATCTTCAGTGATTTTGGAGCCCCTCCCCCCCCAAAATAAAGTCTGACGCTGTTTCCACTGTTTCCCCATCTATTTCCCATGAAGTGATGGGGACCAGATGCCATGATCTTAGTTTACTGAATGTTGAGCTTTAAGCCAACTTTTTTGTTCTCCTCTTTCACTGTCATCAAGAGTCTATTTAGTTCCTCTTCACTTTCTGCCATAAGGGTGGTGTCATCTGCATATCTGAGGTTATTGATATTTCTTCCAGAAATCTTGATTCCAGCTTGTGCTTCTTCCAGCCCAGCATTTCTCATGATGTACTCTGCATATAAGTTAAATAAACAGGGCAACAATATACAGCCTTGACGTACTTCTTTTCCTATTTGGAACCCTGCAAAGATGGGCACAATAAAGGACAGGAATGGTATGGACCTAACAGAAGCAGAAGATATTAAAAAGAGGTGGCAAGAATACACAGAAAAGATCTTCATGACCTAGATAATCATGATGCTGTGATTGCTCATCTAGATCCTGACATCCTGGAGTGCATAGTCAAGTGGGCCTTAGGAAGCATCACTACAAACAAAGCTAATAGAGGTGATGTAATTCCAGCTGAGCTATTTCAAATCCTAGAAGATGATGCTGTGAAAGTGCTGCACTCAACATGACAACAAATTTAGAAAACTCATCAGTTTTCTAAACTCAGTGCCCAGAGGACTAGAAAAGGTCAGTTTTCCTTTCGGTCCCAAAGAAAGGCAATGCCAAAGATTGTTCAAACTACTGCAAAGTGGCACTCATTTCACATGCTAGCAAGGCTATGCTCAAAATCCTCCAAGGTAGTCTTCAACAATATGTGAACTGAGAACTTCATGTGTTGATGTACAAGCTAGATTTAGAAAAGGCAGAGGAACAAGAGATCAAATTGCCAAGAAGCTTTGGATCATAGAAAAAGCTAAAGAATTCCAGAAAAACATAAACTCTGCTTCACTGACTATGCTAAAGCCTTTGACTGTGTGGATGACAACAAAGTGTGGAAAATTCTTAAAAAGATAGGAATACCAAACCACCTTACCTGCCTCCTGAGAAATCTGTATGCAGGTCAAGAAGCAACAGTTATAACCAGGCATGGAACAACAGACTGGTTCCAAATTGGAAAAGGAATATGTACAGTTAAGTACCCTGCTTAATTAACTTACATGCAGAGTACATCAAGTAAAATCCCAGGCTGGATAAAGTGTAAGCAGGAATCAAGATTGCTGAGGAAAATATCAATAACCTCAAATATGCAGATGACACCACCCTTATGGCAGAAAGTGAAGAGGAACTGTAGACTCTCTTTATGAAAGTGAAAGGGGAGAGTGAAAAAGCTGGCTTAAAACTCAACATTCAGAAAATTAAGATCATGGCATCTGGTCCCATCACTTCATGGGAAATAGATGGGGAAACGGTGGAAACAGTGACAGACTTTATTTTCTTGGGCTCAGAATCACTGGAGACAATGACTGCAGCCATGAAATTAAAAAAAAAAAAGTTTGCTCCTTATACAGTATAATAAAGCAGAGACGTTAGATCTGCTTTAGACATTAATGATGAAGGTTCATCTATTCCAATGGTCATGTGTGGATGTTAGAGTTTGACAGTAAAGAAGGTTGAGCGCTGAAGAATTGATGCTTTTGAAGTGTGGTATTGGAGAAGACTCTTAAGCATCCTCTGGACTGCAGGGAGAACAAACCAGTCAATCCTAAAGGAAATCAACCCTGAATATTTATTGGAAGGACTGATTCTGAAGATGAAGCTGCAATACTTTGGCCACCTGATGCAAAGAGCCAACTCATTAGAAAAGACCCTGATACTAGGAAAGGTTGAAGGCAGGAGGAGAAGGCGATGACAGAGGATGAGAAGATTGGATGGCATCACTAATTCAATGAACATGAGTGTGAGCAATCTCCAGGAGATGATGATAGGCAGGGAAAGCCTGGTGTGCTGCAGTCCATGGGGCCTCAAAGTGTTGGAAATGACTGAGCAGTGAACAGCAACAACAATGAAGATACAGGAAAAGACCATGTGAGAGGAAACTCATCCTCAGTGCCAGTAGATATATTACCTAGTAATTTACCAAAACTCATATGAGGAAGCAGTAAGCAATGCTTGAAGCCTTTTAGAAAAGTCATCCACCTGCCAGGCTATAGTTTCTGGGATTAGTCATACAGATTAACTTTTCAATTAACAAGTCTTTTAATGTTAGATTTATTTTTCATAAGAAAATATAGACACTTTGGTTTCCTAAAATTCATGAAAGTCTCAAATCAAGGCAAATACTTTGGCTTAATACCACATGCAAACAAAGGAAACATAAGAATGCAGCTGAATTTGAAAATCCTGATTAGTGTTGAAGGTTACTACCAAAAGCTTAGATTTACACAGTGATTTCAAAGACATTTGTCTGTTTGCTTATAATAGAAGTTCAATTCTGGATTGTATGCTCTGGTCAAAACCTCTAATTTACTATAAATGAATGCTCCTTATTTGGAAACAAACAAACAAAAAAATAGACTGACAGAAGAAAGGGAAAATGCATTAATACAGAAGTATCTGTATATGTGTAAGCACATACATAATTTATATTTTAAATTTTAAAATGCATGCTAATGAGTCATCAAAGCTCATTCTGCTTTCACCTAAATCTTTCAATAGAGCCTTTTTTATAGAATCTAAAATATAAGATGTATGCTAATGGTTCATGAGGAAGCATTTGACTTTTTTTTGAAACCTACTTGATTATAGATTCAAATCATTGAATCTATATTTGGTTCCTTTTATGGAACCCAGAAAAATGTCAGTTGGAAAACACTGATTCTCAGAAAAATAATAATAGAGCCTTTAATATTTAGCAACTATTTCACCTTACATGTGTTTATGCGTTTGCCTCATATCTCCTTTCATGACGTTAGGAAATGATCTATTAGACAAACGTATAGGACAGGATACGCTAATCATGCAATCTCTATAACATGGATGGTAGAGTATAAAGAAACATAGGGAACTATTATGTATGGCTAAGAAGAAAATTTGTTGCCCTGGTTCTGATACATTCTGCTTCTTGATGTTGGTTTAGTGACACTCTGTTTTAAGCCTCAATTAAATGATATAAAATATATATATACACACAACATTTCCTGAGACTTTCCATTGTGTTGCAAAGACCAAGTGAAAGTGTTCATTGCTCAGGTGTGTCTGATTCTTCATGATCCTGTGGACTGTAGCCTGCCATGGGCTGTCCATGGAATTCTCCAGGCAAGATAACTGGAGTGGGTAGTGAATTCTCCAGGAGATCTTCTCGATGCAGGGATTGAACCCAGGTCTCCTGTACTGCAGGCACATTCTTTACTATCTGAGCCACCAGGGAAGCCCTTTGCAAAGAAGAAAGTACATAACATATGAGGAAATACATTCAAAATTGAAAATTGCAATGCACATTGTTATTCAATAGAATAGCTCCACTGGAATCCCACAAATTTAAATCTTGTTACCACTATCATCACTTGAATTCTATGTTGAACTCTTTTACTTTGTTATATAATCAACTCTACATTTTGAATAGGGCTTCTTTAATCTCCTCACCTCTCTTTTTAAGCAGCTTTCAGTCCCACTTTATTTCTGTTCCTGAAGGCATCCTTGGGAAACAGATAATCAAGCAGTGAGAAATTTACAGTAAATTGTTTCATGTTCTCTGTTGCCTGAAGATAATACTTTCCTCCCATTTATTCTCTCTCTCTCTTTTTTTGATTTTGCTTCATGATTCTTTCTTAAATAAATATATAGAGAAGGAATTTTACCTACAACTACCAAACAATTGCACTCATCTCACACACTAGTAAAGTAATGCTCAAGATTCTCCAAGCCATGCTTCAGCAATACTGTGAACTGTGAACTTCCAGATGTTCAAGATGGTTTTAGAAAAGGCGGAGGAACCAGAGATCAAATTGCCAACATCCGCTGGATCATGGAAAAAGCAAGAGAGTTCCAGAAAAACATCTATTTCTGCTTTCTTGACTATGCCAAAGCCTTTGACTGTGTGGATCACAATAAACTGTGGAAAATTCTGAAAGAGATGAGAATACCAGACCACCTGACCTGCCTCTTGAAAAACCTATATGCAGGTCAGGAAGCAACAGTTAGAACTGGACATGGAACAACAGACTGGTTCCAAATAGGAAAAGGAGTACGTCAAGGCTGTATATTGTTACCCTGCTTATTTAACTTATACACAGAGTACGTCATGAGAAATGCTGGGCTGGATGAAGAACAAGCTGGAATCAAGATTGCTGGGAGAAATATCAATAACCTCAAATATGCAGATGGCACCACCCTTATGGCAGAAAGTGAAGAAAAACTAAAGAGCCTCTTGATGAAAGTGAAAGAGAAGAGTGAAAAAGTTGGCTTAAAGCTCAACATTCAGAAAACTTACATCATGGCATCCAGTCTCATCACTTCATGGGAAAATAGATGGGGAAATGGTGGAAACAGTGGCTGACTTTATTTTTTGGGGCCCCAAAATCACTACAGATGGTGACTGCAGCCATGAAATTAAAGATGCTTACTCCTTGGAAGGAAAGTTATGACCAACCTAGACAACTTATTAAAAAGCAGAGACATTGCTTTGTCAACAAAGGTCCTTCTAGTCAAGGCTTGGTTTTTCCAGTAGTCACGCATACATGTGAGAGTTGGACTATAAAGAAAGCTGAGCACTGAAGAATTGATGCTTTTGTACTATGGTGTTGGAGAAGACTCTTGTGAGTCCCTTGGACTGCTGGAGATCCAACCAGAAAGGAGATCAGTCCAGAATATTCATTGGAAGAACTGATGATGAAGCTGAAACTCCAATCCTTTGGCCACCTGATGCGAAGAGCTGACTCATTTGAAAAGACATGCTGGGAAAGATTGAGAGCAGGAGGAGAAGGGGATAACAGAGGATGAGATGGTTGGATGGCATCATTGACACAATGGACATGAGTTTGGGTAAACTCCGGGAGTTGGTGATGGCCAGGGAGGCCTGGTGTGCTGTGCTCCATGGGGTTGCAAAGAGTCAGACACGACTCAGTGACTGAAATGAAGTTAACTGAGCCACAGTGTCATCTGTCACCACTGCCATTTTAACATTGTTTCTTCTACTATTGACACTACTCCTGGTTACACATGCACTGATCTCAGCACTTATATTGACTCATGGGATCAACATGACAAGCATATATGAAGTTTCTTTTAATAGCCCCAATTTACAGTCGATAAAACTATAGCCCTTATAAATTACCTAATTCAAAGTGGCTACACACTCACCAACACAAGTGAAATGGGCATTTGAGAACAAGTGAGGAGTAAGAAATGAATGAACTCGAGACAGAGCCTGTCATCCAGTCTGTGCATATTGGGAAAATGTTCCAATGAAATCAACCTTTCTCTGTTTTCTTCCAGCAGAAACTAACAAGTGGGTATCATAAGCCTGTAACACATGGGGTCCCAAAATAATCAGCAGGTGATCAATTCTAACTGCATTGAGTAGAGTGGAGTGGAAATTACCATGAAAAGCATATGAATTGTTTAATAAATAAAAGAGACCTTCAGGTAAATTGGAAGGGCAGCATAGTGCGACTTCTCTCAGTCACTGCCCAAACATATTGTGCTGAACAAAAAGTTCATTTGGGTTCTTCATACACTGTCATGAAAAAGCCTGAATGAACTTCTGGCCAATTTAATATTTTAAAATTCTATCTTTGGTGATACATGAGTTTGCTTTACTTCTCAGTTCCAACCTCGGCTCTATAACTTTAGACATTAATTAATTCTCTGATTATTCATTTTCTCATCTATAAAATGGGGATAATAATAGTATCCACTTATTTAGGGTTATTATGAGAATTGAATTTGACAATCCGTAGAGCAATAATTTATCAAGTGAGTGAAGTAAAGTCGCTTAGTCATGTCTGGCTCTTTGCGACCCCATGGACTGTAGCCTCCCAGGCTCCTCCATCCATGGGATTTTCCAGGCAAGAGTACTGGAGTGGGTTGCCATTTCCTTCTCCAGGGGATCTTCCCAACCCAGGTATTGAATCCAGGTCTACCCACATTGTGGGCACATGTTTTACTGTCTGAGCCACTCGGGAAGCCAGTTTATCAAGCCTGACCCATTATAACTCTTACACATAAACGTTATAATTACAATACTTGTAATGATCAAAGTTCTGTAAATGTTGTTTGTTTCAGAATTTTTAAGTCTAAAGTATTCAAGGGTTTAAAAGTCAAAATCACTGTCATGTTAAGGTTTTAAGATACTCAAGTGAAGAGAAGCTCAGTTCTTTCCCCAAATACCATTCCTATAAACTCAGAGAAAACCGGCTGAGAACATGGGTCTTGTGGCTCCCCTTAATATCACGGACTAGTGCTGAGATGGATTTTTTAGCATCTGAAGTCTTTCTTTAGATGAAATTCTACATTTGATTCTTTTTGTGTGTGCTCAAGTGAATAGTAACAATTTATAAATGTCCTGTGGTGGTAATATGCCACAAATTCTCTTTTCTGCAACAAGATTCAGCCAATTAACTAGCTTTAGGTAAGAAACTCGAGGACAATCTACTCAGCAGGAGCAGTACCTTCCACCTTTATAGTTAATGCATTCCTCTCTCACCCCCCATAACTTTTGAACTAAACTTTTTTACTGATCATCTGGATTCAGAAGTTTAATTTTTTAAATAAAAACCCAAGTGACATATGTATATCTTTTTTCTGAAACAATGATTTTCCCTTGCTTAAAACACTCCAAGAGACTTTCCCTTGCAGAATTTGAAATCCACTGATATTTGTCTCAATACTAAAAATGAGCCTGTAATAGTCATTGCCTTACTTAACTTCCTCAGGCTAAATGATGTCATGCTGTGCTAAGTCAGCAGCAGAGAACAAGTAACACTTCAACAGGAAAATCAGCAAGGAATTCCAAAGTAGAATACAATTCCTTTGACACTTATCTGGAAATGGCCACAATTTCTATTACGGTATATTAGAAAAGTCCAAAAGTAAATGGTCTTAAAAATGAATAAAATTGAGTTATAATATTCTGCCTCCAATGCGGGAGACCCGGGTTCGATCCCTGGGTCGGGAAGATCCCCTGGAGAAGGAAATGGCAATCCACTCCAGTATTCTGCCTGGAGAATCCCATGGACAGAGAAGCCTAGTAGGTTACAGTCCACGGGGTCGCAAAGAGTCGGACACGACTGAGTGACTTCACCTTCACCTTCACCATAATATTCTGTAGGGAAAAAGTATAAATTTGAAACTGAAATTATCTTCACCTTAAAAAGACTTTCATGGCTTTGATACTTTTTGAAAAATAATAATAAATGAAAATTATCACTCATTTTTTTTCTTACATACACCCATTTACTTAACTTATATAAAGACTCTGTCCCAAGAATGTTACATGCATTATACTAATAGAAAAAGAGACAGAGTTAACAAGTGGGAGAAAGGACTGGAATTCATTTTTTGCGACACAAAACTAAGAGTTCAAGAATCATAACATGCTCTAGGTTCATCCACCTCACTAGAACTGACTCCCTTTTTTATGGCTGAGTAATATTCTACCGTATATATGTATCGCATCTTCTTTATCCATTCTTCTGTCAATGGATGTCAAGGGTGCTTCCATGTCCTGGCTATTATAAATAGTGCTACAATGAACATTGGGGTAGATACGTCTTTTTCAGTTATGGTTTTCTCAGGGTATATGCCCAGTAGTGGGGTTGCTGAGTCATATGGTAGATTTATTCCTAGTTTTTAAAGCAATCTCCATACTGCTCTCCATAATGGCTGTATCAGTTTACATTCCACCAACAGTGTAGAAGGGTTCCCTTTTTTCCATATCCTCCCCAGCATTTATTATCTGTAGATTTTTTTGATGATGGCCATTCTGATTAGAGCAAGATGGCATCTCATTTTTGGTTTGCATTTCTCTAATAATTAGTGATGCTGAACGTCTTTATTGGCCATCTGTTTATCTTTTTTGGAGAAATGTCTGTTTAGGTCTTCTGCCCATTTTTGGATCAGGCTGTTTGTTTACCTAATATTGAGCTGTATGAGCCGCTTATATATTCTGGAGATTAATCCTTTGTCAGTTTCATTTGCGATTATTTTTTCCCATTCTGATGGTTGTCTTTTATTTTTGTTTATTGTTTCCTTTGCATCAGTCTCTACAAACAAAATTTATACTTATTATTGCATTTGTTTTGCCACTAATGTTTTGCATTTGCAATCCATTTTAGTTTCCTTAATTTGAAGTTTGGACTCACTCAAAATTCTCATCATATTCTCAAATTAAATACTTGTAGCCCTGGATGTCTCAAAAGCATATGTTAATTTAAATTTCTGCATGTTTCTTAAATATTAACTTAATCCTAAGAACATCATGCATGCCCATGCTGTCTTTCATTCTGTTTGCAATCAATATATTCTCAATTTTGGAGTAAGGTTCTCCTGTGTTTGCATTAGACCTGCCAAACTATCTCAGCCACTGCTTAGTTACTTGTGAAGAAATGATTCATTTCCCCTGTTTTAGGCCTTTCCTGGGCTTCCCTGGTGGCTCAGATGGTAAAGAATCTGCCTGCAATGTGGGAGACCTGGGTTCGATCCCTGAGTTAGGAAGATCCCCTGGAGGACGGCATGGCAACCCACTCCAGTATTCTTGCCTGGAGAACCCCCATGGACAGAGGAGCCTGGCAGGCTACAGTTCATGGGGTCACAAAGAGTGGGACAAGACTGAGTGACTAAGCACAAGACTTACTTGAACCTTGGCTTAACTCAGCGGTGTAGTTTCAACACTTGTCTGATTGCTCTAGTCTAGGTCTGCCATTTCCAAAGCTAACCTGAAAGGTAAAGCTTTGCACTAATGACTTTTAAGTGCTCTCATTACAAAAATAATTAATTCTATATGTCCTTAGTATAATCATTCTTTATTTTATAATTTTTAAATTCAGTTTCTTTATTTTAGGCCTAATTTTAAAACATTCAATTTTTTAATTTGCCCATCTAATTGTTAAATGTGGATTATCTACTCCTTATAGGTTATTTTCTTCTCTAAATAAATCTGTACACTAACTTTTCACAATTTCTATACCCTTGATGTCTCAATCAGTGAGATTTTTGCCATGTAAGATAATAGTTTTCTCTACCAAATTCTTAAAAATAGATATCTGTTCCTATAGGAGCAGTTTCAAGGAAATTGTAATTACAGGTGATCTGTAGGAGGTTTTTTGAGCCACTGCAGAACTCACTTGTAACAGAACGAAAATCAAGTGGTAGCAGTTAGGGGTAGTAAAAGCTTCCTAGATATTCTTCCTGTGCAGTTCTCTTACCAGAGAGTGATAGAACTACCTTTGAATGAATATATCTTACTGTGTCTGTCAGGGTTTTCCAAAACCAGGACCAATTGAGAAAGAGAGAGAGAGAGATTGAGATTGAATGATTTTGAAACAGACAAAGAAGGAAGAGACTGAAAAAAAAAAATCGGGTCAAATGATTATGAGTAGGCTGGTAGACTGGAAACTTGGCTGGGAATTGAGGCTACAGTCTTCAGACAGAATTCTCTCTTTTCTGTGAGGCCTCAAGTTTTGCTCTTAAGGTCTTAATTTGAAACCCACCCACATTATGAGGTCAATTTCCTTTACTTAAAGTCAATTGATGGTACATGCTGATCACATCCACAAGATACTTTTAGAGCAACATCTAAATTAGTGTTTAAATTAATTACCGAGTACTATAGCTGATCCAATTGACACATAAAACTAGCCATCATATTCACCTCCCTTTTTTTTTCCCTTGACAAGTTTTTATGCACAGTGACCTCAAATTCAAATTTTATAGTCTTTTAGTATTTAATCATGGGTCATAAAATTATTGTCCTTTTAAGTATCATCTTTGACTTTCAAAGAAATGTCAACAGAATAAATTACATCAGTCAACTTAAGCTCTCTGCAGTTCAGTTATTTCTATAATAAATGAGAGAAAAATATGAAAAAATATATAAATATAAAAACTGAGATAGTAAATCATCTCTTGTTAACACTGTAGTGTTTTAATTGAAGGAATAAATGAGAGACGTATTTAAACATCTTCAAGGTGGCATGCAAATATAAGTAGTTTCACAAGATCTCTAGACCATTTTTTATCTGTTTTGTTTTGTTTTCTTCTTGGTCAGTCATTTTCTGGAGCCAGAAACTGGAAAGTGGGCTTTCTGCCACTTTACCTAAAGCCTTCCAAAGTCCACACAAGGCATCCAAACATTCCATCTGAAAGAGAGAACTTTCAGTAAACCAAGATGCTGTATCAGCTATTAAAAAAGTAAGGTCCAGAAACTTAATGTTCGGCTAGATTTGGTTTCCTCAGCCACATTTAATGCAGTACAGAGAATAGAAAACAGAACTTTATACTCCATCCTCAATTAAATTGGAACTATATAACTTCTAAAACTGTTAAATATGATGAAGAGTTTTCAAAGTCAGTGACATAATACAGTGGTAAAATGAAGTTGTACAAATAAGGTGCCCCATTTGCAGACCTCAGAAAATGTCATGAGTACCGTTTTCCATGTAAGCCATACATATATACACAGATACACAGGACTTTCACAACCTAGGTTTAATGTGTTTTATAAAATATCTTTCCTTATTTTTTTTACTTAAGACAGTTTTTTAAAGAGAAATTTTAGATTCATAGCAAAATTGGGAAAATACCAAGATTTCCCTATGCCCTCCATCCACCACATGCCCAGCCTCTCATATTATCCACATCCCTCTCCAGAGTCATATCAGTTCAGTTCAGTCACTCAGTCATGCCTGACTCTTTGCAACTCCGTGGACTGCAGCATGCCAGGCTTCCCTGTCCATCACCAACTCCTGGAGCTTGCTCAAACTCTTGTCCATCAGGTCAGTGATGCCATCCAACCATCTCATCCTCTGTCATCCCCTTCTCCTTCTGCCTTCAATCTTTCCCAGCATCAGGGTCTTTTCCAGTGAGTCAGTTCTTCTCAACAGGTGGCCAAAGTACTGGAGCTTCAGCTAAAGCATCAGTCTTTCCAATGAATATTCAGGACTGATTTCCTTTAGGATTGACTAGTTTGATCTCCGTGCAGTCCAAGAGACTCAAGAGTTTTCTCCAACACCAGAGTTTAAAAGTATCAATTCTTTGGCACTCAGCTTTCTTTATGGTCCAACTCTCATATCCATACATGACCACTGGAAAAACCACAGCTTTGACTAGATGGACCTTTGTCAGCAAAGTAATGTTACATATTACATAAGTAATATGTTGTCTAGGTTGGTCATAGCTTTTCTCCCAAGAAGCAAGTGTCTTTTAATTTCATGGCTGCAGTCACCATCTGCAGTGCTTTTGAAGCCTAAGAAAAGAAAGCCTGCCACTGTTTACATAATTTCCCCATCTATTTGCCATGAAGTGATAGAACTGGATGCCATATCTTTGATTTTTGAATGTTGAATTTTTTAAACCAGCTTTTGCACTGTCCTCTTTCACTTTCATCAAGAGGATTTGGAGTTCCTCTTCACTTTATGCCGTAAAGGTGGTGTCATCTGCATAACTGAGGTTATTGTTATTTCTCCCAGGAAACTTGATTCCAGCTTGTACTTCATCCAGTCCAGCATTTTGCATGATGTAGTCTTCATATAAGTTAAATCAGCAGGGTAACAATATATAGTCTGATATCCTCCTTTCCCAATTTGGAATATACGTTTATTACAATTGGTGAACCCACACAGACACATCATAGTAACTCAAAGTCTTTAGTTTACATTAGGGTTCACTCTTGATGTTGCAAATTCTATGATTTCAACAAATGTATTCATCATATTATATCATACAGAGTATTTTCACTGCCTTAAAAATCCTCTGTGCTCTTCCTATATACCCTGCCCCACCCCACCCATGGAAAACACTGATGTTTTTATTGTTTCCATAGTTTTGCCTTTTCCACAGTTTCATGGAGTCGAAATCATATATTGGGTTGGCCAAATGTTCATTCAAGTTACATTTACAGAAAAACCTGAGCAGACCTTTTGGCTAACCCAATAGTGCATAGTCTTTTCAGATTACTTTTTTCACTTTGTAATGTTCATTTAAAGTCTCTCTGTGTCCTTTGTGGCTTGATAGCACATGTTATCTTAGCACTAAATAATATTCCATTGTTCGGTATACCAAAGCTTGTTTATTCATTCACCCACTGAAGGACATCTTCATTAATATCAAGTTTTTGTATTTATGAATAAACTACCATGAACATCCATGTGCAGAGTTTTGTTGTGAACATTCTCAACTTGTCTAAATACCAAGAAGTTCAATGGTTTGATAATATGGTTAAGAGTAGGCTTAGTCTTAAAGATCTAAATGTAAGACCAGAAACTATAAAACTCCTAGAGGAAAACATAGGCAAAACACTCTCTGACATAAATCACAGCAGGATCCTCTATGACCCACCTCCCAGAGTAGTGGAAATAAAAACAAAAATAAACAAACGGGACCTAATTAAACTTAAAAGCTTTTGCATAGTAAAGGAAACTATAAGAAAGGTGAAAAGACAGCCTTCAAAATGGGAGAAAATAATAGCAAATGAAGCAACTGACAAAAATTAATCTTATAAATATACAGGCAGCTCATGTAGCTCCATTCCAAAAAAATAAATGACCTAATCAAAAAATGGGCCAAAGAACTAAACAGACATTTCTCCAAGAAGACGTACAGATGGCTAACAAACACATGAAAAGATGCTCAATATCACCCATTATCAGAGAAATGCAAGTCAAAACCACAATGAGGTACCATCCCACATCAGTCAGAATCAGTTTAGTTCAGTTCAGTTTAGTCGCTCGGTCGTGTCACTCTTCGCAACCATGAACTGCAGCACACCAGGCCTCCCTGACCTGGCCTCACCAACTCCCAGAGTCCACCCAAACCTATGTCCATTGAGTCGGTGATGCCTTCCAACCATTTCGTCCTCTGTCATCCCCTTTTCCTCCTGCCCTCAACCTTTCCCAGCATCAGGGTCTTTTCAAATGTGTCAGCTCTTCGCATCAGGTGGCCAAAGTATTGGAGTTTCAGCTTCAACATCAGTCCTACCAATGAACACCCAGGACTGATCTCCTTTAGGATGGACTGGTTGGATCTCCTTGCAGTCCAAGGGACTCTCAAGAGTCTTCTCCAACACCATAGTTCAAAAGCATCAATTCTTCAGCACTCAGCTTTCTTTATAGTCGAACTCTCACATCCATACATGACCACTGGAAAAACCATACCCTTGATTAGATGGACCTTTGTTGACAAAGTAATGTCTCTGCTGTTTAATATGCTGTCTGGGTTGGTCATAACTTTCCTTCAAAGGAGTAAGAATCTTTTAATTTCATGGCTGCAGTCACCATCTGTAGTGATTTTGGAGCCCAGAAAAATAAATTCAGCCACTGTTTCTACTGTTTCCCCATCTATTTGCCATGAAGTGATGGGACCAGATGCCATGAATGGCTGCTATCAAAAAGTCTACAAACAATAAATGCTGGAGAGGGTGCGGAGAAAAGGGAACTCTCTTACACAGTTGATGGGAATGCAAACTAGTACAGTCACTATGGAGAACAGTGTGAAGACTCCTTAAAAAAACTGGAAATAGAACTGCCTTATGACCCAGCAATCCCACTGCTGGGCATACACACCAAGGAAACCAGAAGTGAAAGGGACATGTGTACCCCAGTGTTCATCACAGCACTGTTTACAGTAGCTGGGACATGGAAGCAACCTAGATGTCCATCGGCAGATGAATGGATAAGAAAGCTACAGTACATATACACAATGGAATACTACTCAGCTATTAAAAAGAATGCATTTGAATCAGTTCGAGTGAGGTGGATGAAACTGGAGCCTATTATACAGAGAGAAGTATGTCAGAAAGAAAAACACCAATACCGTATATTAACACATATATATGGAATTTAGGAAGATGGTAACGATGACCCTATATGCGAGATAGGAAAAGAGACATAGATGTAAAGAACAGACTTTTGGACTCTGTGGGAGAAGGTGAAGGTGAGATGATTTGAGAGAATAGCATTGGAACATGTGTATTACCATATGTGAAATAGATCACCAGTCCAGGTTCGATGCATGAGATAGGGCACTCAGGGCCGGTGCACTGGGATGACCCTGATGGATGTGATGGGGAGGGAGGTGGGAAGGGGAATCAGCATGGGGACACATGTATACCCATGGCTGATTCATGTCAATGTATGGCAAAAACCACTACAATATTGTAACGTAATTAGCCTCCAATTAAAATAAATAAATTAAAAAAAAAAAAAAAAGAGTATGCTTAGTCTTGTAAGAAAGGCAAACTGCCTTGCAGGACTTTTTTTTTTTTTAACTGAAGAAACTTAAAAAACATTAAACTGCTTTGCAAAGTGAGTACCATTTTGCATTCCTACCAGCAATTTATGAGAGTTCCTGTTGTTCCATATCTTGTCAGCATTTGTTATCAGTATTCCAGATTTTGGCCTTTATAGTAGGTGTGTAGTAGCAGCTCAGTGTTGTTTTAATTTGCATTTCCCTGACGGCATTTGGTCTGGAACATCTTTTCATCTACTTATTTGCCACCTCTATATCTTCTTTAGTGAGCTCTCTGCTAAGATCTTTAGGCCATTTTTTGATAGTTCTTTGTATATTTTGAATAACAATCCTTCTCAGGTGTGTGTTTACAAATAGTTTTTCCATTTTATGGCTTGTTTTCTCATTCTCTTGTTATTACCTTTTCAGAGCAGAAGTTTTCCATTTTAGTGAAGTTTAGCTTATCAGTTATTTCATTCCTTGATTGTAACTTTGTTGCTGTATCTAAAAATTTATCAACATCCTTCAAGTCATCTAGGTTTTCTCCTATGTTATCTTACAGGAGTTTCATAGTTTTGTGTTTTTACATCTGGATCTAAGATCCACTTTGTGTTAACTTTTGTGAAGCATGTAAATTCTGTGTCTGGATTTATACTCTTGCCTTTGGATGGTCAGTTGTTCTAGTACCATTTGTAGAACTACCTTTGTTCCATTGCCTTTACTCATTTGTCAGAGATCAGTTAACTATATTTATGAGTGTCTATTTCTGGGCTTTCTATTCTGTTTCATTGATCTGCTTTGTCCATTTTTCCACCCATACCATTCTGTCTTGATTACTGAAGCTCTATAGTGAGACTTGAAGTCAGGTAGTATCTGTCTCCAACTTTATTTTTCTCCTTTAATTTCTGTCATCTCTTCTGGGTATATTGTCTCTCCATATAAACTTTAGAATTCATGTATCAATATCCACAAAAGGGGCTTCCCGGGTGGCTCAGTAGTAAAGAATCCACCTACAAATGCAGGAGACACGGGTTCGATCTTTGGGTTGGGAAGAGCCCCTGGAGGAGAAAATGGTGACTCACTCCAATATTCTTGCCTGAAAAATCTAATGGACAGAGGAACCTGGCAGGTCACAGTCCAAGGGGTCTCAAAGAGCTAAACGTGACTGAGCATGCATGTGATTGATTGATCCACAAAATAACTTACTGGGATTTTTAGTTTTGTTTGCATTATTCCATAGATCAATTTGGAAAGAATTGACACCTTAACAATATGGAATCTTTATCCATGAATATGAAATACCTCTCTATTTATTCTTTGATTTTATCAGAGTTTTGTAGTTTTCCTCCTGTAAGTATTGTACATTGTTTGATTTATACTTAAGTACTGTATTTAATTTTGGGGTTGGTATTGTAAATGGCATTGTGCTTTAAATATCAGATTCCACTTGTTCACTGTGAGTATATGAGAAAGTGATTCACTTTGTATATTAACCCTGATATTATCACTTATTGGTTAGAAAAAATTTCTTAATAGTTCTTTGGCATTTTCTAGATAGATGATCATGACATCTGTAAACAATGATAATGTTTATTTCCTGCTTTCCATTTTTTATCCCTTTATTTCCTTTTCTTATTGAATTCACACAAACTTCCAGTGTGATGTTAAAAAGGACTTGATCATCATGGGAAAGCTTCAGTTTTCTCACTGTCAAGTATGATGTTAGCTGTAAGGTTTTTGTAGATATTCTTTATCAGGTAGAGGAAATTCTTTGTTCTCAATTTTAAGAGTTTTTTTTTTAATCATGAATGGGTGTTGGATTTTTTTAAAATGTTCTTTCTGCATTTATTGATTTCATTTATGTTTTATTTTTTAGCTTATTAATATGATAGATTGCATTAATTCATTTTTGGATGTTGAAGCAGCCCTATATACCGAGAGTAATCATATACGAGAAGGTAATGGCACCCCACTCCAGCACTCTTGCCTGGAAAATCCCATGGACGGAGGAACCTGGTAGGCTGCAGTCCATGGGGTCTCGAAGAGTCGGACACGACTGAGCGACTTCCCTTTCACTTTTAACTTTCGTGCATCGGAGAAGGAAATGGCAACCGACTCCAGTGTTCTTGCCTGGAGGATCCCAGGGATGGAGGAGCCTGGTGGGCTGCCGTCTATGGGGTCGCACAGAGTCAATGGGACTGAAGTGACTTAGCAGCAGCAAATCATATACAGTCATAGTTCTTTATACATTTGTCAGATTCATTTGCTAATATTTTATTGAGAGTTTTTGCACCTTATTCATACTGGAGGTATTGGATTGTAGTTTTTTTTTTTTCTGTAATATCTTTGCTTGGTTTTAATATTTGGGTATTAAAGGCTGCACTATACAGTAAGTGAGAAAGTATTCTCTGCTTTTATCCTCTGAAAGAGATTGTAGAGAATTAATATAATTTCTTCTTTAAATGTTTAATTGAATTCACCTCACCAGTGAACCCATCTAAGCCTGGTGCTTTCTGCTTTGGAAGGTTATTTATCATTGATTCAATTTCTATAACTTATATAGGCCTATTCAGATAGCCTAGTTCCTTTTTTGTGAGTTTTGGCAAATTGTGTCTTTCAACTGATCTATTTCATCTAGTTTATCAAATTTGTGGGCAGAAAGTTATGCATAGTACTTTGAAATTATCATTTTGATTTCCATGAACTTTATAATGATGTTACCTACTTTATTTTTGATATGAATAATTCATGTCTACTTTCTTATATTTTTATTAGTTAGCCTGGCTAGAGGCTTATAAGTTTTATTGATTTTTTTTCAGAGAACCAGCTTTTGGCTCCACTGATTTTCTCTAATGATTTCCTGTATTCAGTGTCACTGATTTCCCTACTAATTCTTATTGTTCTTTGCTTCCACTTGCTTTTATTTTAGTTTGTTCCTCTTCAAGTTTCCTAATGCAGAAAATGTGGATTATTGATTTTAGATCCTTTATCTTTTGTAGTATATACCTCCAATGTTATGGGCTTTCCTCATAGCTCAGTTGGTAAAAAATTCACCTGCAATGCAGGAGACCCTGGTTCAATTCCTGGGTTGGGAAGATCCCCCAGAGAAGGGATAGGCTACCCACTCCAGTATTTTTGGGCTTCTGTTATGGCTAGGCTGGTAAAGAATCAGCCCGCAATGAGGGAGACCTGCGTTTGATCCCTGGGTTGGGAAGATCTCCTGGAGAAGGGAAAGGCCTCCCATTCTAGTATTCTGGCCTGGAGAATTCCATGGACTGTATATTCCATGGGGTCGCAAAGAATTGGAAATGGCTGAGTGACTTTCACTTTCACTTTTCCAAAGTTATAAATTTCCCTGTAAGTACTGCTTTTTCGGCGTCTGACACATTTTGATAATTTGTATTTTCATTTTCAATTAGCTCAAAATATTTGAACTTTCTTTCAAGATTTCTTGTTTGACCCATGTGTTATTTAGAAGTGTTTTACTTAATCTCCATTTATATTTTGATTTTCCAGTTATCTTTCTCTTATTGATTTGCATTCCACTGCATTCCATTCCATTTGCATTCCAGTTGCATTCTATTGTGTTCTGAGAGCAGACACTGAATTATTTCTGTTTTTTAAAATTTTATTTAGGTGTGTTTTATGACCCAGACTGTGGTATCTTGGTGAATATTCCATATAAGATTGAGAAGAATGTGTATTCTGCTCTTGGTGGATAAAGTAGTCTGTGCTGTGTTATGCTTAGTCGCTTAGTTTTGTCTTACTGCTTGTGACCCCGTGGGCTGTAGCCTGCCAGACTCCTCTGTCTTTGGGGATTCTCCAGGCAAGAATACTTGAATGGGTTGCCACACCCTCCTTCAGAGGATCTTCCCAACCCAGGGATCAAACAGAGGTCTCCCACATTGCAGGTGGATTCTTTACCATCTGAACCACCAGGGAAGTAGTATACAGGTATCAATTATATTCAGTTGATTGGTGTCAAGTGCAGCTACATCCTCACCTATTTTCTGCAAGATTTGTCCCTTTCTGAGAAAGGATTGTTGAAGTCTCCTGCAATGATAATGGATTCATCTGTTTTTCTTTGTAAGTCTTTTTGTCTCATCATTTGACACACTATTGTTAAGGCATTGGATTCTTTTGTTGTTACTTCTAAGAGAAACAATTGTTATAGAACCAAATGATAAATATGACAGTTTTTGCATTAAACACAATATTAGTGAAGTAGGAGGTGCTTAGTATTGTGCATGTTATCAGCTTGCAGTAATTGTACCCATTTTCATGTGGTTAAGTATGACTTAAAACACAGCACCTTGAAATTTATAGAATGCTTATGCCAGCTGGGCTGTCATCCACATGTTAAAGAACTACACTTTTAAAACAAGTCTAACAAAAAAGTACCATCACATGAGGTCTACAGAGGTACTACAAATAAAAGAAGGAAAAGAGTACACAAACACACATATACACACACACCCCAAGTAGATTAATAACACCATCATTAAAAAAATGTTCCTACAGATCAGATAAAACTAACCAAATACCTCACCAAGAATAAAAATATAAAGAAAGCTTAAAGTAAATTGTTTTTAAAATGATAAGATAGATGAAGAAAATATTTCCATAGATAGGACAAAATGGTAAATACCTATGGAAACAGAAGCTACTGGGAAGATTCATTGGAGAAGGGATAGGCTACCCACTCCAGTGTTCTTGGGCTTCCCTGTGGGCCCAGGTGGTAAAGAATCTACCTGCAATGCAGGAGACCTAGGTTTGATCTCTGGGTTGGGAAGATGCCCTGGAGAAGGGAAGGGCTACCCACTCCAGTATTCTGGCCTGGAGAATTCCATGGACTGTACATGGGTCACAAAGAGTTGGACGTGACTGAGGGACTTTCACTTCACTCCAGGTCTCTGATCAATCAGCCAGTCTATTTATCACCAGAATTTTTTCAACTGTTTTTTCCAGGTATAACACAGAACTTTCTCTATTGGGAGAATTTCCTTTCAACACTGTCCGGGGTTGGGGAGTGGGGTACTCAGTGGTGCTCTAATATGGCACCAGTTTGTTTTTAACTAGTTCAGTCATATTCCTTAATGAGAATTAGTTCCACAACATTTCCTTGTCTACCAATTGGTTATCAGATACAGCCCCTCAGACTATAGGTATGAATTGAGAGAAAGGCTTTTTGCGTCTGAACTGTTAGAGCCCAATCCAGGATGCAGGGCTTCACGTATAGAATGTGTTGCTTGCTTGCCTACCTGACTTTTGTAATTCACTGGATCTAATGGTGGCTGGACCATGATGGGCAAGTCATGTTGCCATCTCTTTTCCATTGTAGTTTCTCAGTGCTAGAGTGCAGTACCAGACCAAGGGCATTTTTCCAAATAGTACAGAGTTCTACCATGCTCCCAAATCCTAGATATGTACTGCAACTATCATATTAAGGCTTGCAAAAAACTTCAGTTATGATTCTGAACCAACTCAGATGCATAAAAGTAACATTTTATTTGCTAGTTGTTGTGTCAAAAATTATAGAACAGCTTACCAGACTGTGAACCTGCCACAGTGCTCTCTCACTTTGGATCCTATTTGAAACGGGCAGCCTTCTGTGTAGCCAATAAATAAGTTAGAGGATTATTCCTAAGTCCAGTCTGTATTCCTAAATTCTCTAAGATCTTCAACTCTTTCCTACAGTGGTAGGAGTTATGGGACAGGGAGTGGGGGTGGGGAGCAACAATTTGTCTTATTTGTTGAGGCTGTACCAGCATGACCGAGACCACTGGACTCCTAAAAACTTCACCAATGCCTCGTGCATTTGAATCATTCAGAGTTCGTTTCCCTGGTACATTCACATCTGGCCCCATAGAAAAAAAGGTGAATGATATAAACAGTGCTAAAGAATACAAATAGCTCTTACGTGAAAGTAAAAGTCACTCAGTTGTGTCTGACTCTTTGCGACCCCCGTGGACCATACAGTCCATGGATTTCTCCCAGAATACTGGAGTGGGTACCCACTGGAGTGGGTAGCCATTCCCTTCTCCAGTGGATCTTCCAACCCATGGATCAAGTGGAGAACCCAGGTCTCCCACACTGCAGGTGGATTCTTTACCAGCTGAGCCACAAGGGAAGGCCAAATGGCTCTTAAACATGAAAAGATTTTCAGCCTCACTTGTAACAAGACAAATGCAAAACAGTATTATACTTTGATACTTTGTTTATCTTTCAGATTATCAAAGAACAAAAAGTCTGTGTTAGAAAAAATGAGAAAGAGATTCATTCACATACATATTTCTGAATTGTAAATGAGAAAAATGTCTATGGAGATTTATCAATCACTCTCAAAATATCAAATGTATATGCAATTTGTTCTAGAAATATATTTCCTTAGAAATATCCTACAGATAATGTTACATTTGAGAAAAATTACACATGTAAAAAATTAAGTATTGCTTTGTATATAATCAACAAATTGACAAATGATTTAACAATAGGCTAGTTAAATAATGCTATTCAAAGGATAAAGATTTAGAAAGAATGATATAGATCTTTAGCTATGATACGAAATGATCCAAAATATATTTTAAGTGAAAAAATCAAATTAGTGAACATTGTATCTGTCTCTTATACACATCTAGATGTGTATAAGAAAAAGAGACACATGTACCCCAATGTTCATTGCAGCACTGTTTATAATAGCCAGGACATGGAAACAACCTAGATGTCCATCAGCAGATGAATGGATAAGAAAGCTGTGGTACATATACACAATGGAGTATTACTCAGCCATCAAAAAGAATTCATTTGAATATGTTCTAATGAGATGGATGAAACTGGAACCTATTATACAGAGTGAAGTAAGCCAGAAAGAAAAACACCAATACAGTATACTGACACATATATATGGAATTTAGAAAGATGGCAATGATGACCCTGTATGCGAGACAGCAAAAGAGACACAGATGTATAGAACGGACTTTTGGACTCTGTGGGAGAGGGAGAGGGTGGGATGATTTGGGAGAATGGCATTGAAACATGTATACTATCATGTAAGAATGAAGCACCAGCCTATGTTCGATACAGGATACAGGATGCTAGGGGCTGGTGCACGGGGATGATCCAGAGAGAGGATATGGGGTGGGAGGTGGGAGGGGGATTCAGGATTGGGAGCTCATATACACCCGTGATGGATTCATGTCAATGTATGGCAAAACCAATACGGTATTGTAAAGTAAAATATAGTAAAAAAATTAAAAAAAATAAAGTTAACCTGTCAAAGTTTCTGGCCTCTTCACCATGTAACTTTATGATTTCTTGTGCATTGCTGTTGAGCAAGTGGAGAAGAGGAAAACTTGAAAACTTGCAGTATGGGAGAGAGTTTTATGAATCAGGCCTGGAAGTGGAATGTGCCACCACAATCTATTTCATGGACCTGGACTCACTTAAATAGGTAGACATTACTGCAAAGGAAGTTGAGAAATGTCTCAGACTGGTCAACAGATCTTCAGTGACAGTCCCACAGCACTGAAAAATCATGCATAATATTTCTGGTCAGCTACTTGTCTCTGCCATATATCCTTCAACAGTTCACATGTCAGTTGCATTCCATAGCCTCTTATCACTAAAGGATAGTGTTGCTTTTCTCTTGCAATGCTCTACTCTTAGGCAAAGCATATTAGATATAAGACAAGCTTGGCTACCTTTTCTACTTGGCCCAAGAGAATCTTAAAATCACTTCCAAATGGAAAAGGGACAGTAGCATTTGTGTGTGTGTGTATATACATATATTCACTTTTTGTATTTTTTTTTTTTTTTTGGCTGCAACACATAGCTTGCAGGATCTTAGTTCCTGACTGGGTATTGAGTATGCACCCTCTGCAGTGAAAGCACAGAGTTCTAACCAATAGACTGTCAGGGAATTCCCTGTATAAATTCTTATGAAAGTTCAAAGGGACATCACTGCCATCTTTCTAAATTCCATATATATGTACCAGTATACTGTATGTGAGACAGCAAAAGAGACACAAATGTATAGAAAGGACTTTTGGACTCTGTGGGAGAGGGAGAGAGTGGGATGATTCGGGAGAATGGCATTGAAACGTGTATACTATCATGTAAGAACGAAGCACCAGCCTATGTTCGATACAGGATACAGGATGCTTGGGGCTGGTGCACGAGGATGATCCAGAGAGATGATGTGGGGTGGGAGGTGGGAGGGGGATTCGGGATTGGGAGCTAATATACACCCATGGTGGATTCATGTCAATGTATGGCAAAACCAATACGGTATTGTAAAGTAAAATAAAGTAAAAATAAAATTAAAAAAAAAAAAAAAAGTTCAAAGGGAGAGAAAGCAGGACTGAGCCAAAAAGCTTTCAAATACAAGTGCTGATCTGACATCTGTGAAAGGAAAGACTGGAGGAGATAGAACTGGTATGGAAAAGATCAGACAGCCATACAAATCTGCAGAAGTCTTAGTGCCATGAAGAGCATCAGAGCATAGGTTGCCAGTTCAAAGAATCTACGTTATGTCAAAATGGCCAGACTCTGTTAATATAACATGTTTAGTTATTGGTTGTTGAGACTGGACAAAAAAGGACATGGATTCATCCTTTGAAAGATGAGGTAAACTCCGAAGGCATTAATAGTTGGAGGTTGTCAGCTCAAAGCACTCATTGAATAAGGAGTTCCTTTTTGGAAGGAAGTTTGAGTTAAAACCTCCATGACTACTTCAGTTATAGACATTAGATTTCCATTATTTCAGGTCCTTTCAATTTCTATGAATAATTTTGTTGGATTAGTCCTCAATTAACTTGGAAAGAAAGACTGATTCTTTCCAACTCCTTTCTCATCTCCATACCTCCTCATTAAGTGCTTAGGGACAGAAGAGGATATACCGGAGTACTTCCATCAAGGAATGATGCAAGTCTGATCTCCCAGATGCCAACCAAAAGCCAGTCTTGTAAGGATGACTGTGGATAGCAGTCTCAGGTGAATTATGTTAACTATTGATATTTTCTGCAAATGTGAAAACTTTTCCACGCCTTTCACCTTGTCCTGTTCTCATATTCTGTCTTCCTGAAATCATAATCAGTGATCTAGTAGTGTAAGCTCTTATGTATATACCCTAGCTCCCCTTCCTGTTATCTATTTACCTGACATTGAGGGAACAAATAATGATTAAATACAAGTTTTTTTTTTTTTAATTGTGTATGATAACAAAAATACACAAACCTCACATTAAATTTATAACCAATAACTTATATTTATTGTCCAGGAATTCTACAAAAATTCCTTAGTTTGTTGTTTCTCAAGCTGTGGTCATTGAATCCATAGGATCAGCACTGTCTGGGAACTTATTTGAAATGTCATTGCAGGTCTAACTGCAGAAATGTAATTACAGGTCAATTCTGCAGTTAGATGTGTAATTACAGGTCTATCAATTTCATAATACCCCATGGAATTCTGGGGTATCCATGCTCTAACAAGCTCTTTGGGTGACTCTGATGCATGTCAAAGTGTTAGACACTGCTTGACTCTTCATCCTCACAACTTTTTAGACAGCGACTTCACACATTCTTTTCTTCAACTCATATTGCTAGCAACACTGCTCCCATATTTTTTTCTCAGTCAATATCCTTGCTGTTTATTTTACTGAAAAAATAGAATTGTAAAGAACTTCCCTAAGCTCCCTTTTTCCCACACTTCTAACCTGTGCCCATGTTTTATCTGCCTTTGCTCCTTTTTTCTGTGATTGATTTGTGCCCTGGATTTTATCCTCCTTTCCTAAGTTTATAATTGCCTCACTTTCTCTTCATCAGCATCTATTCTATTTCCAATGAATCATTTCCATTAGCATTCAACTATGCTGTAACTGTGCTATAACAACAATTAATAGTATCTTGATCTCTAGCAGTCTATTTCAGTGATCAAATTTACAGTAAAGCAGCTAAAAAGAGAATATATAGTTCATATCTCAAATTTATTTCCTCTCATTCTCTCTAACCTACTTTAATTAGGCTTCTTCTGTACCATTTTATGACAACTCTTGTTAAAGATACCAGTGTTTTCCACCTTGCTAAATATGTTGATTGAATATATCAATTTTTAGTCCTCATTGTCATCACCAACATTTTACAAGTTGATTCGGGCCTCTTTCTATTCTCTTTATATTATCTAAATTATCTGCCATATTTCCATATGAGTCACTCTCTTGGAATCTTTATATCTCTGCTCAAATATAACATTATTAATATAGTATAATGTTAACAGCAAATACTGTGACAGAATAATATCTATAAAATATGGTTTTGAGAACTTCAGGTACTAATACTATCCCAATTTTTAAGTTGAAGGACTGAGGCACAGGCAGGTATATTAATTTTTTTCAAAGTCACACTGTCAGTAAGAATGGAGTCCCACCACAATTCAAACCCAAGCAAGGTTGTATGACCCTAAGTCCTAAACCACACTGGCTGTACAGGTTTCCCGGACTAACTATACTAATTAGCTAACATCACCTCTTGTCCTCTCTGTCCTCCTCAGTTTTGTGTTCTTCATAGCCTTTATTTTCATCCATGGCAGAGTATGTCAAGTGTTACTATATTTCCTAATCTCTCTTTCAGCTAGATGGAACTTATTTCTGTCCAATGGCACATAGTCATAAATGATGTGAGTCACTTAAAAGCCTGGCATGAGATAACCTCCAGATGCTCTGAGATGGATTTATTGTGAACCTAATGAAGCTTAATACTCAGGGAACTTGCTCGATTTCAATATCTTTTGAGACTCACAGAGGGCCTTAGAAATGTACCTACATGTTCTTGTAAAAGATGTTTTATGATATTTTCAACCCTTTAAGAAACTAGTCTCTTTATACTCCAATTCCATCTGTCACATTTCATCTTTTGTTGTATAAAGTTAGAAAGATAGCAGGTATTTGGGGATATGTAAAGGGGAAAGTTGAATTAATGTTATATGTGGATGGGCTTTGGGAAGATGTATGCATATGTTTTGCTTTTCTTCCCATCTGTATTTAATTTATGCAGATATATAAATGGCTTTCATGAGTTCTTCAATCACCCACTGTGCTGATTCATCCAGAATCATAATACGGAGATGAGAGGACAGAGATCTTATCTTGATATGACTGTGTCCCATGGCAATTAGCATCAGACTTATGTGGATGCAGAAAAAACTGGATTTGAAACACAGGGTTTTAGAGATAGTATATGGAAAATTATTCAAGTTACATGATATTGAAATTAGGTGAATGCTGTTCGCTTTTCATTGAAACCTAATGAAATGAAAATATTCTCCTGTCAAGAATATGAAAAGCAGGTGACTCTTAAACATGAAAAGGAAAATCAGGAAAATGAAAAAATACATATTAAACCTGTCACACAATATGTTGAATTAAACCACTAAGATTTTGAGATTTGTTAGAGCATTACACCATCCCCATGGAAAAGAAATGCAAAAAAAACAAAATGGCTGTCGGTGAGGGGTGGGGGCGGGCCTTACAAATAGCTGTGAAAAGAAGAGAAGCAAAAAGCAAAGAAGAAAAGGAAAGATACAAGCATCTGAATGCAGAGTTCCAAAGAATAGCAAGAAGAGATAAGAAAGCTTTCCTCAGCGATCAATGCAAAGAAATAGAGGAAAACAACAGCATGGGAAAGACTAGAGGTCTCTTCAAGAAAATTAGAGATACCAAAGGACCATTTCATGCAAAGATGGGCTTGATAAAGGACAGAAATGGTATGTACCTAACAGAAGCAGAAGATATTAAGAAGAGGTAGCAAGAATACACAGAAGAACTGTACAAAAAAGATCTTCACAACCAAGATAATCACGATGGTATGATCATTCACCTAGAGCCAGACATCCAGGAATGTGAAATCAAGTGGGCCTTAGGAAGCATCACTACGAACAAAGCTAGTGGAGGTGATGGAATTCCAGTGGAGCTGTTTCAAATCCTGAAAGACGATGCTGTGAAAGTGCTGCACTCAATATGCCAGCAAATTT
>SJYT01009999.1:118284-145689 GCA_006410635.1 Cephalophus harveyi
AAGACGCTTACTCCTTGGAAGAAAAGTTATGACCAACCTAGACAGCATATTGAAAGGCAGAGACATTACTTTGCCAACAAAGGTCCATCTAGCCAAGGCTATGGTTTTTCCTGTGGTCATGTATGGATGTGAGAGTTGGACTGTGAAGAAAGCTGAGCACCAAAGAATTGATGCTTTTGAACTGTGGTGTTGGAGAAGACTCGAGAGTCCTTTGGACTGCAAGGAGATCCAACCAGTCCATTTTAAGGACATTAGCCCTGGGATTTCTTTGGAAGGAATGATGCTGAAGCTGAAACTCCAGTACTTTGGCCACCTCATGCGAAGAGTTGACTCACTGGAAAAGACTCTGATGCTGGGAGGGATTGGGGGCAGGAGGAGAAGGGGACGACAGAGGATGAGATGGCTGGATGGCATCACTGACTCGATGGACATGAGTCTGAGTGAACTCCGGGAGTTAGTGATGGACAGGGAGGCCTGGTGTGCTGCGATTCATGGGGTCACAAAGAGTCGGACATGACTGAGTGACTAAACTGAGCTTACTATTTCTTATTGCAATAAAATATAATACCCAACACCTTATATATTTTCATTGTGCTCGTATGAGCTCCATGGTGGTAGAGTCTTTGCTATTTGTTTACTGCTTGTTCTCTGGCAATTAAAATGGAAAATGACATACAATAATTTTCCAGCACATATTTATGTATATATAAATACATCATACTGCAATTGCAGAATGTAAAAAGTATAATATTATAGAAGTTTCCCGGGAGGAAAAATTACAGACTTTTGTTAATGAACAAGACTCAGATCAACTGACTTCTCATCAGACACACAGAGTACTACAAAACAAAAGAATAACACTAATTTTTATTGATTGATAACAGATTACAGTGGATTTAGTGGCTTAGAACAGCACACATTTTTATCTCAACATTTCTGAGGGCTTGGAGGTTAGTATGCTGGGTGCTTTGCTGAAGGTTCACAAGACTGCAGTCAAACATTTGGGGGCTTGATCTCTCTCATCCGAAGTTTGGGCTTTTCTTCTCACTGTTGTTGCCAGGTTAATTCCTTTTAGTTATAGAACTGAGACACTCAGCTGCCAGGTGGACTTCTTGAGGACTTGCAACTTGCTTTTTCAAGGACAAATGAGAGTATCTCACTGCTTCCAATCTTTATCTTCAAAGTATTTCTCAGATATCTTGTAAAGGCCTTACCCTATAAGATCAAGGCTACCCCAGATACTCTCTCATGTGATTAATTCAAAGTTTACTAATCAGTGGCCTTAATTATATCTGTAAACTACTTTTACCTTTGTCACATAACCATGGGAATAAAATCCACTTACATTCACAAGTCCCATTCATACTCAAGTGGAAAGAATTATACAAGGTAAACTATACTAAAGACTAGGAATCTGGGAGACCATCTCAGAATCTTGCCAATAAAAATGCTTTCAAAGTAAATTCTTTCTAACCTAAAATTCTACACTCAGACAAAATATCAGATATTTTAGACATGTAAATATTTAGGATTTCTCTGTATAGCAAATAATTAACTTAGCAGGCCTGATATTGCTTTTTAGAAGGGTTTAGTTGTGGATTTGTCCTTGGCTGGTTTTTGGGAACTTGGCTTTTGCAATGTTCCCTATGTTAATCATCAATAAAATTGTTTTATATGTCTTGGCACTGAACACTGCTGTACCAAGATGACTAGATTATTTATGCAAAAATTTGATTTGTGGTAAATGCCTCTTTTCCTTCTGGGAGTCTGTAATTTTTGTAATTATAACTCAGAGAATGGCCAGCCCCCATTAAAAGTCCTGTACTATGAGTCTCAAGTGGGTTTCCCTGGACAACAACATTTTACAAATGCTACTACATTCCATTGCTGGAAAAAAAAAGCCTATTTTTTTGCTGCCACAACACTCACTAACATGAGAGGGAAAACTTAGAAGTCTGTTCCTGCTATCTTTCAAACCTTGCCTCATGGGGCTTTTTCTGTTACTGATTCTTTGTATCTGTGCTGTTGTTTTTTATTTGCTAAGTCATGTCTGACTCTTTGTGACCCCACGGACTATAGCCCACCAGGCTCCTCTGTCCATGGGATATCGCAGGCAAAAATACTGGAGTGGGTTGCCATTTACTTTTCCAGGGGATCTTCCTAACCCAGGGATTGAACTTGTGTCTCTTGCTTGGTAGGCAGATTCTTTACCACTGTGCCACCTGTAAAGATTTCATTGTATCCCTCCAGAGTAATTTATCATAGCCTCTGAATTCTGTGTGTCCTTCTAAAGAGTTACCAAAGATGAAATTTTTGCAGGATCACCAAATCCCCTGCAGTCTCTTTATTATAAAAGAAATCCACCAGAAAAATTAGGGTGTAATTCAAGAAAGATGAAAGTGTATTTAAGCAGTACAGTGTATTCAGATCAGTAAATCCAAGGCAGGGAAAAATAGCTGTGAATCAGCCTGGAGAACAGCCAGTTCTGGCAGCAGAAAAAGAGTACAGAAAAATTACAAGTAAATATATACTATAATTGAGATTCTAAAAAAATGAGACTATAAGAAAATCCAGCACTATAACAGAAATGAAACAATGAACAAACTCAGAAAACAAAAATTGTACGAAAATGATTGTCCAAGATGATGGCAAAATGTGACATGAATTTTGAATAATTGTTAAATAATGAAAATTATTATGCATTTTATCTAAAATGGGAGAGTATTTTAGCTCATGTAGTTTTAGGCTAATTACTTTGAACACAGAGAGACAAACATCCGTTATTATCACATATTACCAAGTCTAATACTGGAGAGATTTTGTAAGCCATTAATAATGTAAATATTCTTTAGTCACTTTCATTTTCATTGCTTTTGACTTAATTGGCCACATATATAAATTTTGGTAGTTATTAAGAAATCAAAAAGAAATATTAAACTTCACTGTGTAAAAATAAAATGTCAGTAGCAAAGTTGAGGAGATGCAATATGGAGAAAGAACAGGAGTATTAGCACCACCAACTTTCATTTTAGATGGTGAAATGATACTGTAAATATTTATGGAAAAAGAAATAAAACTTTATATTTAGAGTTTAATTGTAAATAATAGAAGGATTGTTGCTGAAGCTAAAGCTCCAATACTTTGGCCAGTTGATGTGAAGAGCTGATTCGTTGGCAAAGACCCTGACTCTGGGCAAGACTGAAGGCAAAAGGAGAAGGGGCTGCAGAGGGTAAGATGGTTACACAGCATCTTTGACTCAATGGACATGAATCTGAGCAAACTCTAGGAGATAGTGGAGGACAGAGGAGCCTAGTGTACTACAGTCCATGATGTTGCAGAGAGTCAGACAAAATTTAGCAACTGAACAGCAAGTAAATAATAGAACTAAAATAATAATAGTACATATAGCAAACAAGGACTGGAAGGGGGTATACAGTATATAGACCCTGTCATAGAATGAATGAATAGTGTCTAAAGTTGAAAATCCATAAATGTAAGCTATGTATATATATATTTAACACATCTTATTAATAATATATTAGAAAAGTACCAGAAAACTAACATTTTTCAAAAATTCTTTGGTATTTCATGTGCTAACATGTACATTCTTTGATTTATATTGAACCTTTAAAGGAGAATATTAATGGGAGTTAGTTACCAAGATTCCAATATGAAAGTAACAGTTTTATTAAAGTAGTGATATAATATAAAATAATATAAGTTTTTCACTTCTAATTTTAAGTTTTTAAATATTATAACATTATTTTTAACTTTAAAGCATAATTTTATATTAAACATGTCCAAAATCTATGAGACTCTTAATGTTACTAGGAGGATGGAGATTTTAGTTTTCCTGCTCTATTCTTAGAATATAGAACAATGATTGGCATATGATAAATGTTCCAGAAACATTTGTTGAGTGAAAGCAATTTGAATTCAACAAATAGTTTTTAATTATCTCCTACATGAAAGGCAATATTTTAGGTTCAGCAACTCCAACTCTAATCACTCTCTTCTCTTTGTATAAATCTCATTTTGATTTCACTTTAATAATTTTTAAATGATTTAATTTCATCCCTATTGCTCTAAGACCTTTTGCTTCATATGCTTTGCATCCATGGAAACCTAAAATACTTTAATATCATACTTGACCTTCCAGCGGAACTGCCATTTAAGATAAACACCAGAGAAAGAATAGGAATTGAATCATGAGACTATCAGATATTGAGGCAACAGCATTTATGACAACTTAGTATGTCAGAAGGATAGGAAGAATTTTGATACCATTAAAACATAGCATTTGAAGAGTAAATGTAGTCAGTGTTTCTAATCATGGGGAAGAAATAAAAGAACAAAGTAAGCTATTTAAGAACAACTGTGTTTCAAAACTATCTATACAGCTGCAGCCAGGAATTGATATGAAGTAGCACTAAAGAACTATTTCTAGGATATTAGGAATAGGAAGATAGTATATATATTTTATATATAATTATATGTATAGTAGAATTAGATAGTAAAATTATTAGAACTTGGTGACTGATTAGTTATATGGAGGGAGGTTTGAGGATGATTTGGGCAAAATTCTTACAGAGAATTTGAAGGGAAACAGATTTTAATTTTTTTGATGAGAGCAAAATCACTGCAGATGGTGACTGCAGCCATGAAATTAAAAGATACTTACTCCTTGGAAGGAAAGTTATGACCAACCTAGATAGCATATTCAAAAGCAGAGATATCACTTTGCCAACAAAGGTCCATCTAGTCAAGGCTATGGTTTCTCCAGTGGTCATGTATGGATGTGAGAGTTGGACTGTGAAGAAAGCTGAGCCCCAAAGAATTGATGCTTTCGAATTGTGGTGTTGGAGAAGACTCTTGAGAGTCCCTTGGACTGCAAGGAGATCCAACCAGTCCATCCTAAAGGAAATCAGTCCTGGGTGTTCATTGGCAGGACTGATGCTAAAGCTGGAACTCCAATACTTTGGCCACCTCATGTGAAGAGTTGACTCATTGGAAAAGACTCTGATACTGGGAGGGATTGGGGGCAGGAGGAGAAGGGGACGACAGAGGATGAGATGACTGGATGGCATCACCAACTCGATGGACATGAGTTTGGGTAAACTCCGGGAGTTGGTGATGGACAGGGAGGCCTGGCATGCTGCGATTCATGGGGTCACAAAGAGTCAGACACGACTGAGCGACTGAACTGAACTGAGTGATGACGTTATATGTGTTTTCTTGTGATTATGCTGAAGTATGTGAATTGGTGAGTCAGTTCATTTAAGATGCTTGAGTGAAATTCAAGTGCAGATGTCCTACTTAAATTATAAGTTAGAAATTGGGTATTCATCTCAGAAGGAGGGACTAATGATAAAGTTTCACAATCAATAGCATAAAGAATTGATAAACTTGAAAATTAATAAATAGGTACATGTACTGCTACATTTTATCCTACTTTATGCATAACATAAATAATCAGATGTAGTATTTTTTAAACATGTGTTGTTCACTAGGCTCAATACTGGATACTTTACATTTATTGCTCATTTAATATTTGCAGAACCTGAGTGAGGACCTGATCTCCCTCTACTGATGGCGGAACTCAAGGTTACAAAATATTTTCCTTATGTTCAGTAGATAGCTAGACTTCCTGAAAGAGCTGAATCTGGGGTGAAGTTTGCCTTATATTTGTGTCCACATTTACCCATCAGCAATACTGCCTCCTGTCTATTTCAGTTCAGTTCTCTATTTATTCAGGAAGAAATTGCTTCACTAAAACTATTATTTCACAACTTGCTACCCACTCTCATGTCTCTTGTTGGTGATTAGAGATATTTACTTGACTAAAAATGAACAATGTCGGAAAAATACATTGGATCCTTTTGGGGCTTTTTAGTGGCTTTTCAAAACCTTCTTAGCATCACAGTTTGGTCTAAAAGTTACCTCTCTGTACAAATTTTACATTGACATATTACCTTATTATTATACAAAAGGTGGTGTCTGACATGATGGAGTATAGAGCCACCCTTGAGATCTTATTTTTGAGTTACTGTTCTGTAATCATTCATATTAATAAATAGGTTTGTAGAAATATGGTTGAGGTTCTTAAAGGACATTTGTCCCTATGTCATAGTATGTAAATCCTGTTCAAAACAGATAATGTGCACATATAGGCACACACACAATAAAAACATCTAGGATAATACAACATTCAATTACACAATATCCAGCCTTTCAACTAGTGGACGTTTAAAAACCAGGACACAAACCAAATTCATAATTAAAAGGGATTTTGTTCTTTGGATGATATCCTTCATTTTGAATGCAAATGCAAGTCTGTAGCATCACACTTGTGACACTGGTAATTACCACTGACAAATATTCTCTGCTGCCTCCAATCCAGCCAATGCTTATTTCCTCAGCACCTTCCTTTCTCACTAATGACTGCGAAGCAGTAATATCCCTTTCTGTAACTACTCAGTTAATAAGTGCTGAGGGATCTTTTAAGTTAACAGGAAGTCAGAGATTGTGCAACATTCAGGAAAGCTTTGTTATAATAATGTAATGTAATGTGCATGCTCAGTCATGTCTGACTCTGTGACCTCATGGACTATATCCCACCAGGCTCCTCTGTCCACAGGATTTTCCTGGCAAGAATACTGGAGTGGGTTGCCATTCCCTTCTCTAGGAGATCTTCCTGAACCAGAGATCGAAACAGTGTCTCTTGCACCTTCTGCATAGGCAGGCAGATTTTTTAACCACTGGGTATAATATCTTCAGTCAATTATGTGTGTCTTCCCATCATTAAAGAATTAGTCTCTAATTTGACTTTCCTAGATGCAGTTTTTCAGGAAGTTGCTTGACTCTTGATGATTGCAGCAAGGACAAAAGTACAGTTAGTGAAATGCAGTCTGAAAAGCATGTTGCGTTGGGAAACTATATTTATGTCTTTTGTTATAAGTAATATTTCAGTGAAAATAATAAATCTTTTCTTGGATAAGTGACAGCTGGTTTAGACTGGCAAATTTGCTCTCAGAGAATCCATAAGAGGAAACAGCTCTCACATTTCAGAAAGGTAATAACAGGTCAAATACAAGGATTTGGATCTAATCCTTCAGCAGCTGGACTATGAGTGAATATCCTTGCTCTAAAGCTATCTTTTAGAAAATTCTCTTTGAGAGACTGTGTTGTGCATCTTATTTCAAAGAAATTTGATTAATTTCTCATATGCTTTGAAAAATTGCTTTTGGGTACCAACCTTATCTGTATATTAAATATGCAAGCATATGTACTGTTAATTTCTCTAGGTAAGTTGATGATAGAAAGACAACCACAAGCCCCGAGGCTGTTCTTCGATTCTTTTTACTTAGTTTTATTTTGCAAAATAAGAAGATTTCAGAAACATAAATGAGAACTTCAATCTTGATGTATAAAGTTCGCTATTTATTTTCTCCTATCAAAATTAACGTTAACTACCAGAATCAAATTGCCTCAATCTCCTGGATCATTGAAAAAGCAAGAGAGTTTCAGAAAAACATCTATTTCTGCTTTATTGGCTATGCCAAAGCCTTTGACTGTGTGGATCACAATAAACTGTGGAAAATTCTGAAATAGATGGGAATACCAGACCACCTGACCTGCCTCTTGAGAAACCTATATGCAGGTCAGGGAGTAACAGTTAGAACTGGACATGGAACAACAGACTGGTTCCAAATAGGAAAAGGAGTATGTCAAGGATGCATATTGTCACCCTGCTTATTTAACTTATATGCAAAGTACATCATGAGAAACGCTGGGCTGGAAGAAGCACAAGCTGGAATCAAGATTGCTCGGAGAAATAGCAATAACCTCAGATATGCAGATGGCACCACCCGTATGGCAGAAAGTGAAGAGGAACTAAAGGGCCTCTCCTCTTGATGAAAGTAACTGAACTGAACTGAAATAGTTAATGGACAAACTAAAATTCTTCTTTAAGAGTTCATTTGGAACCGTCTTCTGACTGTCATCCCATGTTTCCATTTGGCTCAGAATTATGGAAAATCCTGCTACTGTGACTTATACTATTAATACTTATAGAATAATATTTCTCATGTAAAGAAATTCAGAAGAGGTTATCCAAAGCCATTCCATGAGTTAACAGTGCATTGCCAACCGATTTGGTATCCTTTATCTTCCCAATTTACTAACTTGAAATTGTGGTTTTGGCTATTATGATCACAGAACTATTGATGTACATTGGAAAGCATGTCTCAATATAAATTAAGAAAAAGGGGGAGTATCAAAGGAAGATAGGTCCCCTGGAGGGTTTCATATGGCAGATAATAGCTGCAATGGTCTTGGATTATATGCATTTTAGTATTACTGCTTTGTTAATAGAAGAAAACAAGGGAAATTAATTTGAGCATAGCTTTTGAGAAGTCCACCCAGCGTGTTCCATGGTTTATTAAGTAAAATGCTATCAGGTGGCGCTAATGGTAAAGAACCCACCTGCCAATGCAGGAGACGCAAGAGATGTGGATACAATCCCTGGATAGGGAAGATCCCCTGGAGGAGGGCATGGCAACACACTCCAGTATTCTTGCCTGGAGAATCCCATGGACAGAGGAGCCTGGTGGATTATGGTTGGTAGGGTTGCAAAGAATCAGACAAAGACACAACTGAAGCACTTAGCACTCATTCTTTTAATTAAAAGGGAATGAGTCACTTTCATAACACAATATAGCACTAGAGTAAAATGAAACTTATAGATGTGAAAAATTGTTTTTGTCTCATTCCTAGTTATGGTAGCAAGCCATATATTTGCTTGTGTTTGCCTGTTCTTTATTTTTAAACATGTCTTTTATGGAATCATAATAACTAAAATTATAACTTCTCCAAATAAAAGATCACCACTTATTCATTTTTATATTTCATCCAGAATATAACATTGATCAAAATATTAATAAATATCCACTAATATTGATCAATTAAAATAATGAATATTTTAACCACTCTTAAAATATACAGAATAATTTACTCAAGGCGGTTTGGAGGAGTTTTATTTACTATAGTTATTAAATGAGTAATATAATTTGGCTAATAATTTTAGAAACTTCAGAAATATATGAATAATATTTATGTTCACACTAAAATAATACATTTGAAATTAGATTTTCAGAGATATTTTCCCTTGTCATTTCACCCCATCTTTTCTAGCCACTCAGAATAGACCTAATAGGCATTAGCTGTTAATGGCCTTCATAGATAGCCTGGGATTACTTTCTGCTCTTTCCATATCATTATTGTGCAACTTGCCCAAATTTTAATTCCAGCTCCAGGACATGGAGGGATAGGCTGTACTGATTAAAATATTAGGGATAATTTTTTGCACTAAAATCCTAAAGGGGAGTCAATAAAAAGATTTAAGGAAATGATGAATGAGGATTGGATGATTTTAGATGCTCACAAATCCCCTACATTGTTTAGATTGATAGGACTAGATATGCTCTTAGAAAATGCATATCCCTACATTTAAACTTGTAAGAAAGATCTTTTGTAGAAACAAACAACTGCCAAATTATTGGTCCTATCTTCTTTTACTGATGAATGGATGGTAAGATGCTAGGATATTGAGACACAGATAAGTGATTTAGATTTAGGATTTGGGAATAGAATACTTAGAGTACACTTCTCAATTTAGCTTTTGTCTTAGATTATTCATATTAAATTTGATGATGCAAAAATGATCTGAAAAGGAAGATACTGGAAGACATGACTAGAGCTCACTGTGGTGTCTGGCTTTATTGTTTGGGGGAACATGTTCTTTAGAGATGACCATGGCCATATAGTTTGCATTGGCCAGTGAAATATGAACCTGAAATGACATATATACTTTCCAAGTGGAGGTAGTTAAGAGTCACGAATGAGTACCTGTGCATACCTCCTCTGCCACCGCAATAGTGAAAGCACAAGTTGATATGTAATGCCTTAAAATCAAAGTAACCTGGAATGATGAGTCAAAATATAGAAGAAGGCAGTTTCTCTAGGGAGTCATCTAGACGGTAGATTGCATGATTAAGAAAGAAACTTCACTTAAAAGTTTCTGTACATGTCAATCTGAAACAAACAGCATTATTTATCAATCTTGCTCCAATATACAATAAAAATTTGAAAGTTTCTGATATTTTGGTGATGTTACTACAATATCATGAAGCCTACTTCAGCTGAACTTCTAGATTCCCAAAACTTTGAGAAATGAAAAGTTATTTTAAAATACCTATTTCACTCATAAAATCTGTGGTGTGGGATAAAAATTTAAGCTTAGTATGGGGAAGGAAATGGAACTTGTAAATTAACTTCAAAAGTAGGCAAATTCCTCCCTTCTTCCAACTACAGGTAAAGCTGGAATCCCTACCTGGAATATCTTCTCAATAAAGGATGAAGGAATAGGGGATGGTGAGAAATACTGGAACTTTGCTGGCAGACTCACTACCAAAAAGGAGAGGAGAGGAACCTAGTTGAACATGACCAGCTTATTGTTACCAAATTTTCTGAATTATTTCAGCTTCCCTGACATTAAGAGGATAAGGGGCAGAGAGACTGGGAGGGTACCAGCAACCCTACTTGTAAATAAACAGGATGGGGAAGAAGATTTTCTCTTGCTGTCCTGCAAGACTCCATCTGGTCCCTACCTTCTGTACCAGTTACATATTGCATTCCTATATTTAGTCTTGAAGACATATGAGCATGATATTTCCTTTTAATTAAACAAACATCTCTCATTCATCATTCAAATCTCAACTCAATAGCTATTTCCCCAGTTAAACCTTCTCTGCCTCCTTAACTAGATCTGTTTTCTTTATTAAGAGCTATTTTATTGCATCGTTTATCTCTTACGTACTTAACCACATTTGTGATTTTATATTTATTGTATAATTAATTTTATTAATGCCTGTCTCCCTAATGAGATTATAAATGAAATAATATTAGGCCTGTCTTGTCCATCATTTATTCTTTGTGTTTTGCATGATGGAGCTGCTTTTCTTTCTCTTCCTCTCTCTCCTTCTATTTCACTCTCTTCTTCCTGCTTGTCCTCCATCTTCTCCTCCTCTATCCCCTTCTATTTTCTTTGATCTCTCTCTCTTCATATATGTGTGTGTATATACATACATATATACAAACAACTATATTTCTACATGTGAATATGCATCAAATATATACATAGTATATAGTGCATATGCATCATTATTTATAAATACAAAGTTGTATAGATGTATACAGAATGTATATTAAGCTAAGCATATAAAATATTTTAAATATATTAAAGATATACATTCACAATGTATGAATGTATACAGGTGAGAAATACTTAGAAGGTAGGTGAAGTATCTAAAATAATTTGTATAAAATAACTGGTAAATGAAATCAGTTTTAAGGAAAACAAAGAATGTCAAATTGTGGAGTGTAATAAAGATGTGAAATTAAACAGTTTGAAAGTAAACTATAAGTGAATATTCATTTGCCAGTGCACTGATTTTGCCTGTAAGTGAGAGCACTTCGATCAACCAGAAGTGAAATTTCAGGATGGGGACTCAGATTTATTTCATTATATATTAACTCATTATTGATATTTGCATGTAGAGTCCATATTAAAGTGTAAGTTAAGTGGCTACAACAAAGAAACACAGAATATAATGAATAAAAGCATACATTTAATGTACGTAGGATATCTCTACTCCACAAAATCATCTAGGAATTATCATAGTCATTTCTTAAATCTTTTTCATTCAGCCCCCTTTAATTTTAGTGTGTGGTCAAAGCTGAGTTATTCTCAGCACATTCAGACCCTGAGTAAGGAGGTAAGAGTTTAAGTCCAAGAAAACAGATTTAATTTTAATTGACCCAGAATTACCCATTGTCTGTCTGTTAACTATCACTAGTTCCAGAGAGGCTGGGGAATGTTCTGTCTGGTAGATAGACAGTTAAAACTCTTTTGCTAAGGGAAAAATCTGTATTTTGACATACAGTTCATGTAGGAAAATTCTGACTGGGAGACCAAGAGCATTATTTTGAATATTGATTCTCTTACCTTTTTAAAAAAAATTTTTTTTTTGATGTGGAGCATTTAAAAAAAATATTTATTGTGGGGGCTGTGCTGGGTCTTCATTGCTGCACGTGGACTTTCTCTAGCTGCAGCGAGCAGGGGCTACTCCTCCTCGTAGTCTGTGGGGCTTCTCACTGTGGTGACTTTTCTTGTGGGGAAGCATGGGCTCTAGGTGCTTGGACTTCCATAGTTGGGGCACGTGGGCTCAGCAGTTGTGGCTCAGGGGCTCGAAGTGTGGACTTCAGTATTTGTGGCACAAGGGTATAGTTGCTGCACTGCACTGGGATCTTCCCAGACCAGGGATGGAACCTGAGCACCCTGCACTGGCAGGCAGATTCTTAGCCACTAGACCACCAGGGAAGCCCTGGTTCTCTTATCTTTTTAATTTTTTCAGAAAGTTACTTGGCTGCACGATTTCTTTTTATGTCTTGCTTCTTTCTTCAGTAACTCATTTTTGTTTCAGAAACATAAATAAATTTGCAATTTCATATTGCAGTTTAATGGAGAAGACAGATTTATTATATGAACAGAATTCTGTTTATATAAATTTGTGTTAATTCTGTTTCATTAAAGAAGGATATTTAAAAAAGAAAACAAGCAAACAGTAACACTTCAAAAATGTTAGATAAATTAGAAGTGAATGTTGATTTCCTTAATATGCCTAAGATTGCAGGTTTTCAAATTCTGTTGAGCAGTTACATAATTTTGAAGAGAAGACTGAGAAATGACTGTGACTATGTGCATTTTGGGGGCAAGGGAGTGTTGTTGTTTTGAAGGAAACTGAGCAAACTAAGTTCTAAACTTCTTCCTGGGATTTTAACTATTGCAAGTAGAACTGCTAGGAACATTGGTTGATATATGTTCACATATGTATTTCATATATATGTTGAGAATATATGTGGAAATAGAATTTCTATATCATAATCATATGTTTAACTTTCATAGAAACTGCAAACAAGGTTTTCTAAAGTTTTTCTACAAATTATCCACTGAAACTATCGGGGCCTAGAGATTTCTTTTTATAGGAGCTTTTACATTTCTGATTCAATTTCTTTAATATTTATAGAACTACTCAGTTAATCCATTACATGTTGAAGAAAATTGGCAATTTGTAATTTTAAGGAATTGAGCCATTTTCTCTAACTTTTCTAACTTATATGTGTAGAATTGTTGGTTGTTGTAATTTAGTCACTCAGTTGTGTCTGACTCTTTTGTGACTGTATAGCCTGTAACCCACCAGACTCCTCTGTCCATGGGATTTCCCAGACAAGAATACTGGAGTGTCTTGCCATTTAGTATTCCTTTACGTTTTGTTTAATAAGCACCAGATTATAGTTATGTCAGTATTATTACTCTTTGATTTTGATAATTTTCTTTTCTCTGAAGCCTGTTTTTTCTGATATTAATATAGTTTTTGTTTTTTAAAATTCACTTTTGCATGGTATATCTTTTAATCATTTTACGTCAACACATTTTATTGTACTTGAAGTGAAGTTCTTGTAAATAGAGTTGGGCACAGGGTACATTTGCACACCACATTCATTTTGAATATAGTTCTTTCAAGTAAATGTGGGAGGATATAAAATCAATTTTACCAGGTTAGTCCACAGCATCATAGAGAAGCAACAATCTGAAAGTGTAGCATGTGCTTCCTACAAGAAGTGAGAGTCATTAGGAGATATTTTCTAATTTAGTGTAAAAATGAAACAGCTCTTAAGAATACAATTGATAATACATCTTTAATAAAATCTTAAATGTAAACAAAGGCATATGGTGAACTTCAAAAATTTTGGAATTTAGTAATTAGTGAATTTTACTACAGTAAGGTAAATTTCATTTGATTCATTGGAAAAGACCCTGATGCTGGGAAATGTTGAAGGCAAAAGGAGAAGGTGACAGAGGATGGACATGAATTTGAGCAAACTCCAGGAGATAGTGAAGGACAGGGCAACCTGGACTGCTGAAGTCCATGGGTTCACAAAGAGTTAGACATGCCTTAGTGACCGAACAACAAAACAAGGTAAAACTCAGGGATGACATGGGGCATAGAAGAGAAACAATTTTATGACAGAAACAAATTCAAAGGAAAAAAAAAATCATTTCCCTTAGGATCATCTTACTGTTGTTGTTTAGTTGCTAATTCGTGTCCAGATCTTTTGCAACGCCATGGTCTATAGTCCACCAGGGTCCTCTGTTCATGGGATATCCCAGACAAGAATACTAGAGTGGGTTGCCATGTCCTCTTCCAGGGGATCTTCCCAACCCAGGGATCCAACCTGCTTCTTTGGATGAAGTTTTCAGACAGAAATCTTTAGACAATTTCTCTCTATATTTATATGACTACCTTTACATTGTTTAGTCTTCATTACAAAGGATTACATTAATCATGCTTCTTAGGGCACACAGTTACTATTGATTCATGCAAGGGCTCTGTTTTATGTATATGTGTGTATGCATGCATCTATGCACCTGTGTATCTATGTATCTATCTATCTTTCCTCTCACGTATCCAATTCTGATTGGAATTTTCATTCTGTTAACATCACATTTTGATAAAAGTGAATTTATAAAGTTTATTTTATCAATATTTCTATTATGGTTAGAAATGTTTACTTATAAATTATGATAATACTGTTACACTAAACTCTTTATATGGTTTCCCTATACACTATTTTAGGTGAGGTTCTAATACTTTGTTCTTATCGTAAAGTTCTCTGTTAAACAATTCATCTGGGAACTCTCATGTTACTGATAAGAACAGGTACATCCCAGATAATAATTCTACCAATATTTCTTTGACTAAAAATAGTATAATAAACTTTCCATTACCTGTGGTTCTTACAATTTAGATATGAACAGAAGGGTAGATTCTTAGGACCAACACAACAATAAGTACATATTACACACTGTGCTAAGTGATTTACATGGATTTTCTCACAGAATTATTGCAAAATTCCCATGCATTACTTGGTATTACCCTTATTTTTATTTTTTATTTTTTACAGAGAAAGCAAATCTAAAGAGGAATTCCATACTCTGAATTTTTAACCAGCACTTTAGGTGAGTCTTTGGTAGGTAGTTATGAATTACATAAGTTATATCATACAGCTTAATGCTAGGGTTATTAATATACAGGTATATATATTTGCATATTTTATACTAGATTTTTAAAATTCTTGTTTTTAGGTTCATTTATAAATAAATGTTGCTGCACAAAATATTTGTATTTATATAATGATAAGAGGGATGTATTCCTTTAATAAAGAAATACACATATGATGAATCCAACAGAGGAAAATATTTCTTTATCCTTAACTATATTGTATATTGAATTGAAGTTGCTCAGTCGTCATTCCAATTCCAAAGAAAGGCAATGCCAAAGAATGCTCCAACTACTGCACAATTGCACTCATCTCACATGCTAGTAAAGTAATGCTCAAAATCCTCCAAGCCAGGCTTCAGCAATACGTGAACCGTGAACTACCTGATGTTCAAGCTGGCTTTAGAAAAGGCAGAGGAACCAGAGATCAAATTAGATGGCATCACTGACTTGATGGATGTGAGCCTGAGTGAACTCTGAGAGATGGTGATGGACAGGGAGGCCTGGCGTGCTGCGATTCATGGGGTCGCAAAGAGTCGGACACGACTGAGCGACTGAACTGAACTGATATTGTATATTCAAAAATCTGATAAATTATTTTTGATAAGGGATTTTCTGATTTTAGATATAATATTTTAATCATAATTTGAATAGTTTAAAAACCCAGCATTGTCCTTGTTTGGACAATACTCCAAGCATTTTGATTCTTAATTAAGGTTGAATTGCCAAATTATAATGATAGTCGGGTAATCTTCTTAGAATTGTTAAGTTGCTTATAAATAGGCAATGTTCACAAACTAATTTCTAAAACTCAGTTTTTTATTTAATTTTGGGAGGGATTCATTTTTCATTTTAAAGTTGTAAGTTTTCAAATTTTGTATAATTTTCCAAGAACAAACAAATCATTTGCATATTATTTGCACTGGGACCATGGTTTCCTTCATCACTTTTCTTTTGGAAAGACTGAAAGTGTCCCTGTGGAGTTTACCTTGATTCATTTTATTACTTTTTCAGTGAATGATTTTTCCTAAGATTTTCTTGAGTTACTAGAAGTACAGGACTGCTGACCATATTTGGGTGTCAGATAATAATTTTAGATCAGACATAAAGATAAACTACTTCTGTTCTGTGAAGTTAATTGGAATAGAGGACATCTGTTGCATATTTTGGGTAAGGGTTATATTTAGAATTGTCAACCTGGCTGTTCCTTCCTTTTCTTGATTAAAAGTTAAAGAGGAATAAAACCAATAGTATATATAAACACACACAAAAAATTGCCATTTAGCCTTAAAAATACCTAGAGAATCAAATATGTCTACTGACAGAATTAAGATGAATAAAACAAATGCTTTAAACATCCATAGGAGACATTTAGGAGTTCTGATGTGAAGAGGAAGTTCTGATTTAGAAGAGGAATGTTGAATTTCAGGTTTACCACCTGAGCTTCTGATTGGAGACTCATGAACAATGAACTCACAATTTATTGCACATCAATCCTTTAGACAATAGTATTTAGGCAAAAGTATTTCCAATACTTGATGGTGAAAATGAGGTATGGGAAATTGAATCATGTTTTTTTGTGGTTTCATTGCATGAGTGGAAACCCCATCACAACCTCCATCTTTTCCTCACAATTCTTTAATATTTGCTCCTATACATTTTTTCCAATTTAGCAAGCACTGATTAAAAATAAGAACACTCTATTGTCAGACTCTCCTTCTCCAGCCCCTCTCAAGTTTAAATACTGGGTACCTTTAAATAGTAGCCTTATTTCTGTCTAGTCTTGATCAGGTTCTGAACAAAGCAGGAGAGTTTTTTCCTACATTCATATTAATCTCTGTAGAGTGCACATTTGGAATAAAATTATACCTTTCTTCCCACTGAGATAAACTGTCCTATTGTCTGTTGTGTTTTCTCATTTCATTCATCTGGAGTTCTGTTAGACATTCAAGATCAAATTTAGTTAAGAAAGCAAATTTCACGATGGTAGCATATTTTAACCTTTTTTTCACTGCTATACTCCAGCAGATACAGCAATGCTTCATTCATAGTGAACAACAATACATGGTTATTCAGTGAATCAACCCAATGAATACCAATATTATTTCTCTGTGCCTTTACATTTTTGAACTGAAATCTGATATTCTGTTTATTAACTCAGGTCAGTGCTGACACTTAGGGATCTAGATCTCATTTCTATCTCCCCTAATTTCTGTCTGAAGTTTTGTTCCGGATACAATAAATAGCACAAAAATTTCTGTCTAATACAAAATGTTGCTATGAGTTTGCAAACTGTTGTCACATTTTAACCTCCAAAGTATATACTTAGGAGCATTAACTAGCTAGAATTAAATACAAATTTACCTTGTTCCTTTGCTGTATATAAATTATGGTAACATAAAATAGTGGAAAGATCCTTGGCTTTATAATAACCCACATCAGGATTCCAATACTGTCTCTGACATTGTAATTGTGTGGTGTCCACAGGCAAGTTTCCTCATTCGATTCAATAAAAAATAATTGTGTGCTCCAATTCATCAGGTAGTGTACTATAACCCAGGGTTATGAAGATACATTCTTTATCCTTCAAGAGTTCCATATGTAGTAGGAGAAACAGCCACATAAACAGATAATAAAAAAAGGAGTTTTAAAATGCAATAATAATGATTTAATTGAGGATTATAAGAGGTCAAAAGAAGAGAATATTTAGCCTTAGGAAAGTCCTCATTGAAATTATATTCCGTGTGATATTGCCAGCAGTATATAGAACAAATCTAAATGTTTCTTGCTTCCTCCAAAGATAACAATCTAGTGTACCATAAACCATCATGACATCATCTTTGCAAATAAAGGAGGTGCAAATTTTCTGTTAAAGAATCACCGTAACAACTATGTTAACCTTAAAAATATAATTTTCCTGTTTAAAATTCTCCAATAGTTTTCCACCATACTTAAAAGTATTATTCTTACTGTGGCTCACGTGGACTTGGCAGAGAATGCCTACCTGCTCACTAAAACTGCTTCCTTCTTATGGGAATATATGGGAATACAGCTAGACACCAAGTTTATATTTCCTTTTAGTGATTTGTGGGCCTATGAATATATTCTAAGTGATGCACTTTGAGCACAATATGAACTTGGAAGCCATATGTTAAAGATAATACTATTTCTGGATACCTTAAAGTCTTTATGGAGCAGTGACATCCCTACCCTACTCCTACCGTGCGTCTATTGAGAAAGCTGGGGTTAATTTACAGATATTTCAGGTTTACCTATGAAATCTGTTAACATTAGATTAACTAAGACTAGGTCTCTACTTTGTATTTTCCCTGCCAATCTCTCTGCCTCATCTCCTACCACCACCATACCTGGCCAGTCTGTTCAGTCTCATTGGCCTCCTTTTGATACTTTCAGTTCAGTTCAGTTCAGTCGCTCAGTCGTGTCCGACTCTTTGTGACCCCATGAATCGCAGCACGCCAGGCCTCCCTGTCCATCACCAACTCCCGGAGTTCACTCAGACTCACATCCATCGAATCAGTGATGCCATCCAGCCATCTCATCCTCGGTCGTCCCCTTCTTTTTCTGCCCCCAATCCCTTCCAGCATCAAAGTCTTTTCCAAGGAGTCAACTCTTTGCATGAGGTGGCCAAAGTACTGGAGTTTCAGCTTTTGATACTTTAAACATCCCCAATTCATTAGGACTCTACACTTTCTTATCTATTTGGAATTCTATTTCTCTAGATGTACTAATAGCTTACGGATCACTTCCATAAGTCTCTGACCAGAGTCACCTGTACAGGATGTCTCCTTGACCACCTCCACTTTTAAAACAGCCACTCTTTCCATCATGCTTTATCCCTTTTCCTTCCTTTTTCTCCATAGTATAATCTCTTCATATGGTTTTATATAATTGGTATTTCTTCATTGTGTAATTCCAATTAGTGAAAGTATACTATATTTATTGGCATTTTCTCTTCCTTACCAGAATATGTGTAGTTCCACAAGGAAGTGGCACTATCTTTTATACAAGAATAGTGCTTGTACATGGTAGGCAATTAGTAAATATCAAGTCAATGGGTATTGAATGAATATTGGTGTTTAGATATCTAACATACAATGATTCTTACAACTGGAAGATCCAGGGCATAGTTTAGGAAATAGATGCCTAATGTGAGTTTGTTGCCAAGAAATGAAGATAGTTCAATAAGATGAGACTTTCTATATTAATTTATTTAAAAATAGTTTATTGAATACCAGATAAATTCTGGGTATAATAATATGTTACATTTTAGTGGGAAAAGACAAAAGGTAAAATCAAATTTAATATGTAATAGGTGGCTTTCCTGCATTACAAATAAATAGTTGCTCAGTCATGTCCAATTCTTTGTGAACCTGTGGACTGTAGGCCATCAGTTTCCTCTGTCCAAGGCATTCTCCAGGCAAGCATACTGGAGGGTGTTGCCATTCCTTTCTCTAGGGGATCTTCCAGACCTAGAGATCAAACCCAGGTCTCTTACATTGCAGGCAGATTCTTTACCATCTGAGCTACCAGGGAAGCCCTTTCCCACATTGACAGTAAATTATTCTATGGAAAAGAGAGCTTTGCACCTTTTCATTTTAAGTAGAGATAGCATCCTGAGGGACAATCCAGTGTTAAAGCAAGACATAAGCTGGCAGAGGTGGAATTTATTGGTGGAATTATTGAAAGAGGTAGAATTTATTGAAAGATCTTTACTGAAAGATGTAAGAGTTTTAGAAATCAGGTCTTCAATTCTGGATCAGAATTCTTTCCAACTAGTCCACACTGATGCTCAGTGTTTTCTTTTTACTATACAGAGTCAGCAACCAGGGCTTTCTTTACATGATGAAACACAATAGAACCTCCACACCTTTCCAGGGCAAGAGTCATCATGTCTGTTTATATGATGTCCAAAGGATCACAGTCCTAAGATGTCAAACATAGCCTACAGGGAAAATCTGTATTCAGGAAGGCACCTCTAGGCAAGAAGGAAACCTGCTATTTTGGGCAACAGGTGAAATCAGAATAAAAGACCTGAAATGATTATGAGTTTATATTCTCCAAACGAGATATAGCTGATGCCTAGTCTGCACATACCTGATCTGTTGTTCTGCCTCTCTGTTATTATTTTATAGGTTTGCCTTTTAAACAGTGGTAATAGACTGCTATTTGAGTCCAAGAACTATAATATAAACATTTTAAAAAATGGGCATTCCCAAGCAAAGCACATTACACATAACAAATCAAAATGATTTATTGAAATGAATTATATTTGTTATTCACCCAATATTTTTCAAAATTCCTCAGTTCAAAATTTTCATCCCTTCCATATTTAAGTGAAAAAGTAAAAGAAAATCTCTAACACTTTGCTAAGTCACTTCAGTCGTGTCTGACTCTGTGCGACCCCATAGACGGCAGCCCACCAGGCTCCCCCGTCCCTGGGATTCTCCAAGCAATAACACTGGAGTGGGCTGCCATTTCCTTCTCCAATGTATGAAAGTGAAAAGTGAAAGTGAAGTCGCTCAGTCGTGTCTGACTCAGCGATCCCATGGACTGCAGCCTACCAGGCTCCTCCGTCCATGGGATTTTCCAGGCAAGAGTACTGGAGTGGGGTGCCATTGCTTTCTCCACTCTAACACTTTAAATATTTTATTTTTCACAGATAACTTATATGTTTGTGTAAGATTTTTTTTTTTTTTTTTTGGTGATTCTGACTGCTAATCTTCATGCTAAATTTAGCAAAAAGTTGTCCTGCTATGCATATCTGAGTTGCAGGTGCAGGGGTTCATTGCTTAAGTAAATGTAAGGAAATTGGTGAGATCCATGGATTATTGGAAATATGTTCACATTTATGTTGGATTTAAAATATGATGTAATGGCCCTCAATTAGGAATGAAGATTTAGAAAAGTCTAAGGTCAGAAGGAATTTAAAATTTTCTAGCAAAATAATGTTACAGGAATCTAGTTCCATGAATAGCAAATACCTATTTTCATTTGTATTTTTAAATTGTTTATTTTGATAGCATCATCTTCAAAATTGTGGATGATGCCAGCTGTATTCCCCATTACTAATTCCTGTTATTTATGAAAGGATTAAAGAAAATAGTGGAGGCACCTGGATTTGATGAGGATATATTAAGAAACTTCAAAATGCTTATCACTGTCAAATTTGGATTCCAGCCAGAGTTTGATATTTGGTTTGGAATATATTTTAAATGAAGCAAACTCTTCCATGTGTAAAAAAAATCCAGAAATAGCAAAATTAAAACCACTGGCTCAGTATAACAGTACTTACGGTTTCTTGTGCATATAAGAATAGCTCATGAACTGGAAGCTGTTAAACCAACAGTGAAATGACACATAGAGATATATTGTTGTAAGACAGCTTATGTAGTGAAAATGCAGAAGCTGCTTATTCTGAAAAATGACTGGTTATAACATTAAGAGTTTTTCCAGTGATAGGGGATTGGTTAAAGGTAGTAGGTGCCTTATGCCGATTTTGGGGAACAGCTTAAGTTTCATTTATGATTTTCAGAGCCATTTACAAGAAGTGGCCCAAATTGTTTTACTTATTTTGCAGAGTAAGACAAACTGAATTTTGCTAATGAGGCTTAAATGGTTTTGTCTGTTCAGGGAATTCTCAGGTTTAATCTCCTTTTTGCAATTTATTTTAACACATGTAATCTTTTTAAAACATAGCAGCACCATTTCATAAGCAACCTGAAACTAAGAATTTGAATAACCTTTGAGGTTTTCATTTTCCATTGTCTAGATTAAGAAAGAAGTCACGTGGAGAGAGATTTGGACTTAATTTGTAAGACATTTGGTATATATAAAGATTTTTAGATGTTATTATATTTATTTGAGAGATGGTAGTATACTATTATATTTTACCTTTAGGTTGATGTCAGTTTTAATGTAGAGAATATATTAGAAGAGGGATAAGACCAGAGATAGAGAAACTTGATAGGAGCAGGTTATGTGAGAAATGTTAAAGACTTTAACTAGGGTAGTAGTATTTAGAAGGATATAAAGAAAAATGGCATGTTTTAATAGATGTAAAGACGGTAGGCAGATACTAATTTTGACTGGATGTGGGATTAACTATGAGAACTACTCAAGGAGCAAATGTTATAAATTGTTAATTGACACTTACTGGAGTATCTAGGGTATAGAAAGTTTTAGAATGTTTTAGAAGTGTTATTAAACTAGTAATCCATATTAATACTTGTAATAGTGGTGATGATGAATAGAGGTTCATTTTCATGAAGTGCATACTAAAGATAATATTGTAGACTTAAAAATATTCATAATCTCAAAACTGTGTTATGTTTTATTCAATGGGGAGTTTTAGACTTCAAGGCCAGGAAGCAGCTTCTCAAGTAACCCTGAGAGAACTGCTCCAAGGTGGTTAGGAGGGTACCTAGGTTATATGGAAGTTTTGGAACAAAGGGCAGGTAGTTGAATCATTAAAAGATGATTGTCAGTTAAAGAAAGAAAACTAGATATTCCAAGTAAAGGAATTTATCGCTTTTCTGTGTATGGGAAGATGCAAAAGTCTTGGTTCACTGAAAGCATTCCTTTGATATGGACCTCAGCTTTGTGGGCCAGAATTACTTTCAAATCCTGAGTTCCCTCCAGACACACCATAGGGAGTGGCTGTAGTTTTATGGCTGCTAGATAGCAGGTATTCTTTGCTTCCTGAATTCGCTCAGGGCTCACCAGCTCACTGTCAGTGGTAGCTGCAATCACGGATGACTATAATCCTTTGTTTACTGATAAGGCAGAAAATAATTCAATTTCTCAGTATCAAGGATGTAGGTATTAAAATATGTTGAATCAGTCTATCAACAAAGCCAAGGTGGGAAGAATTTCAATAAGAAAGATGTAGAAAATGTCAGCAGCCATAATGGTGCAGGAAGGCGGACCCCTTCCAGGGCCCCAAACTGGGCTCTTGTCTAACACTCAGAAATGAATTGTCTGAGGAGACACACGTGCTGACAAAGCAAGAGATTTTATTGGGAAAGGGCATCTGGGTGGAGAGTAGTAGGGTAAGGGAAACCAGGAGAACTGCTCCACCACATGGCTCACAGTCTCGGGTTTTATGGTGATGGGATTAGTTTCCCGGTTGTTTTTGGCCAATCAATCATTCTAATTCATTCTTTCCTGGTGGCACGTGCATTGCTCAGCCAAGATGGATGCTAGTGAGAGGGATTCTGGGAAGTGGACGGACACGCAGTGTCTCCTTTCGACCTTTCCCGAATTCTTCCGGTTGGTGGTGGCTTATTAGTTCTGTATTCCTTATCAGGATTTCCTGTCATAAAACAACTCACGCAAATGGTTACTCTGGTGCCTGGCCAGGGTGGGCAGTTTCAATCAGTGTGCTTCCCCTAACAATAAGGGATTTAATAAGAATATATGTTGCAAATTATCCATTGCAACTGATAGCAAGGTTATCAGAGACCATGGTGAGAAGAGTTGCTATGAAGGACTGGGGATAGAAGCCAGGGGCAGTTACCTGAGGCATGTCTTACGACCTAAATGATTACTTTTGTTCCACTGTTGTCATTTGAGTCACTCCTGTGGCTACCAACCCTTAATATCCTTCTAGGACAGCTGCCTAAGCACAAGCTTAGAATTTGTGATAATTTTCACAGGAGTCTAAGGTCTTGGGGTAATAATTTAGCTCACTTAATTGATTCTGTGCTTGGTATTCCCAACTGGATCACAGAGATAGCACTGGAAGTCTGCATCTCTCAACCCTTTAATCAACAATCTGTATTTGACACACTCTTTTGATATCTCTTGTAGCGTGTGACTAATTATTGCTTGGTGCCTCCAGGCACTGAGAGACCCACCAGGGACTCCCTCTGTATATTTTAGCACAAACAGAAATTTGCACATATTAGCTTGCACAATCAGTTTTAGAAGCTTAACAGCTTTAGGCATTTCCATCTCGAGTTTAAAGTCTGCACCTTGTGACAGTTTTGAATGGTGCGTAAGGATGTTGAATGATAGGGGTGAACCATTTCCAAAAAGCCAGAGCTGTAAACAGAAGGGCAAAGGGAGGGTGGGAACTAGAAGGACACACAAGAATAAGATAATTCTCTTTTCAACACAAGTAAGACTTGAGTACACTCTTAATGTTTTTGACACATTAATTAGAAACCTGACTACATTTTCAATATCAGGGAATTATAAATAACACATTAACTTGAAATGATCTTGTCATTTAGCTTTTTTCTTTGCTTTATTTGTATAATAGAAGATTTACAGAAAGGACTTTTATGCTACTTTTATTTCTTTATTTCTAAAATTCTGACTAAACAGGTCAGGTTTTATGCAGAACAGAATCCATATAATTTTGCCAATTTAAGAAATTAACAATTAAAGCATTTGTATATTTGATGATGTAAATAAGACTGTTCCCTTAACATATATCAGTTCAGTTCAGTTGCTCAGTTGTGTCCGACTCTTTGTGACCCCATGAATTGCAGCATGCCAGGCCTCCCTGTCCATCACCACTCCCGGAGTTCACTCAAACTCACATCCATCAAGTCAGTGATGCCATCCAGCCATCTCATCCTCGGTCGTCCCCTTCTCCTCCTGCCCCCAATCCCTCCCAGCATCAGAGTCTTTTCCAATGAGTCAACTCTTGGCATGAGGTGGCCAAAGTGCTGGAGTTTCAGCTTTAGCATCACTCCTTCCTAAGAACGCTCAGGACTGATCTGCTTTAGAATGGACTGTTTGGATCTCCTTGCAGTCCAAGGGACTCTCAAGAGTCTTCTCCAACACCACAGTTCAAAAGCATCAATTCTTTGGCGCTCAGCTTTCTTTACAGTCCAACTCTCACATCCATACATGACCACTGGAAAGACCATAGCCTTGATGAGATGGACCTTTGTTGGCAAAGTGATGTCTCTGCTTTTGGATATGCTATCTAGGTTGGTCATAACTTTCCTTCCAAGGAGTAAGCATATATAGAATGCATTAAATAAAGCTGTTATTCCCCCTTCCCCAGCCAATTTATCTCGAGATAAAAATTAGGGCAAGAGTTATGACTCAAGAGTTACAGTTACTGGATTATTGCTGGCTTTTTAATTAATGACAGTGTTCCTAGGTTCATGTACTTGTGGGAATGATTAGAAAAAGTGTAAACAATAGCTTTTTAACATGTTATTAATTGACTTCAAGTTTTTGAAGGTTTCACAAAGATGTATTATGAGACTAGTTTGCAGGTGCTTAGGACAGAAATGTCAGTTAATAATCTGAAAGTATTTTAAAACGTTATCAAGAGTGTTGACTTAAAAATTAGTCACAACCTGTAAGTAGACTGAAAGCAGAGAGTGTTTTATTTAGTGTTTTATTTGAAATATTCAGACTTCAAGCCTGGGAGAAAGCATATCAAGTAGCCCCAGAAGACAGTTCCAAGGAGGCGGGAAAAGAGTAGGGATATATAGAAGTTCATAACAAAGAGGGCAGACCAGTTCGAACATCAAAGATTATGATTAGGTATTAAGTAATTTAGCTCTCTTGCCTGCATGGGAAGATGTTAAGAGTCTGGGATTATTGAAGTCATTCCTTTCACATGCATTTCAGCTATCTGGGGCCAGCATCCTGTATTTTTACTGAGGCATTCTCTTTCTTGAATTCCTTTTGTTTTTCTGATTTGTTTAGCTAAGTATATAGAACTTAAGAGTAGTTGTTGCTTTTTACTTGATATATTTTCCACATAGGACATAACTGCAGATAGTTGCTGTTAGATAAAGGCAAAGTCTTGCTACACCACAGGCCTTTTATAATCAAGCTCACATATGTTCAGGAACAATTAAGACTATCTCTAAATATGTTTCCATTTTAAAAGATTACATAATTAGTTTTTGATAATTCCTGCATACTTTATATCAGCTGAGATACATCTTTATTCTGGAAAAGTTAAGTGTCCAAGGTGTCCCTGAAGGATGGTATTTCAGTCTTCTATGCCAGTTTCTCAGCAAGCCTGTTTCCCCACATGATTATGTGTAACGCACATGCCTGTACTTACACATGCACACACTATTTATTGATTTGTCTGTCTCTCCCGGTCAAGAAAGATAAAAAGAACAGACTCTTCATTATTAGATTAAAATACAGAGATAAAACACTGCCAANTCTTCTATGCCAGTTTCTCAGCAAGCCTGTTTCCCCACATGATTATGTGTAACGCACATGCCTGTACTTACACATGCACACACTATTTATTGATTTGTCTGTCTCTCCTGGTCAAGAAAGATAAAAAGAACAGACTCTTCATTATTAGATTAAAATACAGAGATAAAACACTGCCAATATACATAATACACTGCAGAGGGCAACTTTGGTATAAATTGATTTTTATTATTTATATTAATGTCTACGAGACTTTTTATTTTCCTCATTGTAGAAAAGATTCAAATCTTTGACACTAGTATTACATTTCATAAGGTTACATTTTGCTAGTAATGAATTGGATTCAGCATTAAAATATTTTTATTCAATTTAAAGTACTTTGTGTATTATAATTCAATTGAGTTAATATATATAATGTCCCTTTTTCAACTCCTCTAAGCATTTTCCAGACATTTAGAATACAATGTCCTATGCAGACTAAAGAACTGATTAACATTGCAGATTTTGCATTACAATGTTCATTGTAAGGTAATTAAAATAATTTTATTTACCTGCAGACTGACAAAATGTAAAGAATTAAGGCAAATAAGAAAGTGCCATCTCTTTACTTCTAAAGCTAACTCAAGCCCATAGATGCTTCTAGCCCATAGATGTTTCTAGCAAGGTTGGTGTCAACCGTGGGTGACTTTTAAGTCACATATTTAAAGGCTCAGTTACATAAAGAAGAATGAATAAGAGTATCCAAAAGAAAGCTACTTATGCTTAGAACAAAAACAGCACTGTGGATCTAAAAGGTTTTAAAATCCATAAACTGATGTAGTTAAATGAGCCTATTTGTTGTAAACTTAGGTTCAGGATATCCTTGCCCAGTTTTTTTTTAAGGAACAATGTAAAGAAATGTATCCAGATTTTCTATATAGTTTTGTTCTGCTTGGCTCATCGATTTAATTTATCTAATAAAAAACAAGCATTATAGCTCTGATATTTACTCTCAAAATGCCTCAAGGGAGGGTATATATGTATGAAAAATACCTAATAAACATTATATAGTATCCTAATG
>SJYT01009999.1:146015-223874 GCA_006410635.1 Cephalophus harveyi
CTAGATAGTATATTCAAAAGCAGAGACATTACTTTGCCGACTAAGGTCCGTCTAGTCAAGGCTATGGTTTTTCCTGTGTTCATGTATGGATGTGAGAGTTGGACTGTGAAGAAGGCTGAGCGCCGAAGAATTGATGCTTTTGAACTGTGGTGTTGGAGAAGACTCTTGAGAGTCCCTTGGACTGCAAGGAGATCCAGCCAGTCTATTCTGAAGGAGATCAGCCCTGGGATTTCTTTGGAGGGAATGATGCTAAAGCTGAAACTCCAGTATTTTGGCCACCTCATGTGAAGAGTTGACTCATTGGAAAAGACTCTGATGCTGGGAAGGATTGGGGGCAGGAGGAGAAGGGGACGACAGAGGATGAGATGGCTGGATGGCATCACTGACTTGAAGGACGTGAGTCTGAGTGAACTCCGGGAGTTGGTAATGGACAAGGAGGCCTGGCATGCTGCGATTCATGGGGTCGCAAAGAGTCGGACACGACTGAGTAACTGAACTGAACGCAAAAATGTTAAATGAACTAAAGGGGTATAACAATGTGAAAAACAAATCAGTATACTTTCCTTCTATTTCATCAAGCATTTCAGTATTCCTTACATTGCATCTCTGCATTTTAATGCAAACAATATTATTTTATATCTGTTATATTTCAGATACTTCATGATTCACAATGAAGGAAGACCTGCCCCACACCAGGTCAGTGATTGGTAGGATGGAAATTTAATTGTATATCATAATGATGGTATAAATTCTGTCACATTATTGTCATAGTGTTGTGTGTGTGCTAAGTTGCTTCAGTCGTGTCTGACTCTTTGGGACTCTATAGACTGAAGCCCACCAGGCTCCTCTGTCTATGGGATTCTCTAAGCAAGAATACTAGACTGGGTTGCCTATTTCCTTCCATACAAATAAAAATCAACATGCATACTGTCAGGTGGTTAAAATATTAGTTTAAAAGTTATGAGGAATACTGACATTGTAGTTATATTCAGAGGCAACATGGAATATAATAATAAACACATGGCTTGGATTTTGTAAAGCTGTAAAATTGTAAGGTTTGACAAAATTTTCAAGGTCACTGGCTAGTGAGGAGAACATAAAACAGCCACAATACAATGTGGGAATACTATATCCAATCCCACACAGGTAAACACAGGTCTCAAGAGTGTGAAGAGAGATGTAAGATCAATATTTTGCTAGTTATTGTTGCTGAAAACCTGGATCTTATTCACTGGTGCCAAATAGAAATGTGGAGACAGAGCTTTGGAGTAGAACAGAACTTTATTACTTTGTGAGGCAAAGGGGCCATGCCAGCCTAAGGTCCTCAGAACTGTGCTCCCCAAAACCCAGAATACAGCAAGTGGTCTTACAGTGTCAGGGTGGGAAATAAGCCTGTAGAGAGGGCTGAAGTAGTCTTGCATTCTTCTTTCCTTCTGGAGACACTGAGATTTTTAGGGCTGGTGTCAAGTGGTTCCAGAATAGGTTCTGGTGTCCTCCAGGGTATGGTTCTATGACCTTCTTTCTGTAATGAAGGATGCCCACGAAAGAAAGGAGGGTTGGGGAATGTTGTCTTGCAGAAGTAAACATCAAGTGCAATGTACAGTTTTAACTAGAGGGCAATCACTATCAGAGTGCAATTAAGTAAGAAAGAGAAGGGGAAAAAAAATCTATAGGAGACCAGCTGGATGGGTGGAAAGAATAAGAGCTAACATAATAGGGGTGTCTCAACCAGTTTCTGATACAGCATTATCTCCACCTAATATGTCTATCAGAGACTCAAATGAAGGGTGTAAAAATAAGTGCATTACATTCAGATTCACATATCTTCTGCCATCAATATTTCCCAAAAGAGGCTGTCATTTTCCCAGGAATGAAAGTTCAAAATTTGGAGCCTTCTTTGCCTACTCCTTTATCTATATATATGGTCTTGCACAATCTTAATTTATTTGTATTCATGTGGCTTATTAAATGTATGCTATTTTTAATGTATACAAACACAACTATAGTTCATGCTCTTGAACATTTATTTATAGAGTAGTGTGTGTTAGTCTCTTTTCCGTTCCATTCAGTCGCTCAGTCGTGTCCGACTCTTTGCGACCCCATGGACTAGTAGCCTACCAGGCTCCTCCCTCCATGGGATTTTCCAGGCAAGAGTACTGGAGTGGGTTGCCATTTCCTTCTCCAGGGGATCTTCCCGACCCAGGGATCGAACCCGGGTCTCCTGCATTCCAGGCAGACGCTTTAACCTCTGAGCCACCAGGGAAGTCCAACTCTTTATGACGCCATGGACTCACTGTAGCCTGCCAGGCTCCTCTGTCCATGGGATTCTCCAGGCAAGAAAACTGGGGTGGCAAGCCATTCCCTTCTCTAGGGGATCTTCCTGACCCAGGGACTGAACCCATGTCTCCTGCAAATTCTTAAATTAGTTCACAAAACTTATGCCAGTCCTTTCTTCAGTAAGTTGTATATTTACTTCTAGTTCCTTTACTATTAACAGAGGAAACAAAACAATATGATTGCTTTAGTTTGCTTTACATATTAGAACCCATGGGGCCTGCTTCTTTGTCTTTTTAACTGTGGCATAATAACTCACAGTAAATGTGTACTATAGTTTATGCAGGCATTCCTTTATTGGCTATTAATTTTTTTAACTGTTCCATAACACAATGAGACAATTATCATCTTTGTACATGCCTTCTCGTGTATATTATCACATTTCCCTGGGGTAAGTATCAGGTTTATTTTCTTGGGCTCCAAAATCACTGTGGACTGTGACTACAGTCATAAAATTGAAAGACAGCTGTTCCTTAGAAGAAAAGCTATCACAAACAGTGGATTAAAAAACAGAGGCATCACTTTGCTGACAAAAGTCCATACATTCAAAGCTATAGTTTTTCCAGTAGCCATGTGAGAGTTGGACCATAAAGAAGGCTGAGCGCCGAAGAATTGATCCTTTCAAATTGTGGTGCTGGAGAAGACTCTCAAAAGTCCCCTGGACAGCAAGATCAAAGTCAATCCTAATGAATATTCATTGGAAGGACTGATGCTGAAGCTCCAATACTTTGGCTACCTGATGCAAAGAGCTGACACTTTGGAAAAGACCTTGATGCTGGGAAAGACTGAAGGCAGGAGAATAAGAGGGCAGAAGAGGACTGAAGGTTGGATGGCATCACTGACTCAATGAACGTGAGTTTTAGCAAACTCCAGGAGATGGTAAAGGACAACCTGGTGTGCTGCAGTCCATGGGGTCACAAAGAGTCAGACACGACTTAGCAACTGAACAACAACAACAAAGTACTGAGACTTGGCTTTGCTTTTTAAAAACATTGGTAGGTAGTGTGAAGCTGCCCTTCAGATGAACAATTCCAGTTTTAAAATCTTAGACATTCCCTAATACACGATAATGCCAAAATTTTGATTTTTTCAATCCAATGCATAAAAATTAGCCCTAGTTAGAATAAAAACAACATGTATTATCCAACTAGGAATCTTTAAAAGGAGAAAGAAGGTGCTATTAACAATTTTCTTGGGGTAATAAGACTAAACAAGGGTGGTTAGGAACAAACTAGTACATACTGTTACCACAGTTAGAACTAAATCTCCAAAATCCCAATCTTATAATTTCAATAACTGCTTAATTCTTTTTCTTTATAAACAGTATGTATAAAGTCCAGATGTTTCATCTAGAATATATAACTTTTTGTGATGTGAGTTTACCACCTTTGGCTTCTGATCGCCTGCTCCATTCTCCTGTATTAGAACTAAATCTCCAAAATCCCAATCTTATAATTTCAATAACTGCTTAATTCTTTTTCTTTATAAACAGTATGTATAAAGTCCAGATGTTTCATCTAGAATATATAACTTTTTGTGATGTGAGTTTACCACCTTTGGCTTCTGATCGCCTGCTCCATTCTCCTGTTTACTGTGATGGCCTGGTCACCATCATCCCCAGGACCTTCTGGTTGGTGGGGCTCCTGCTGCGTGTCTTCTCCTCTCTGTCTGCTTTTCTGTCTTGTCCAGGGTCAGTGCCCCACACTTTCTTAAAGGTCCAGCTCAATTCTACATCCTTTCAGGAGCTTTGGAAGACTTTCCTATTCAGAATTACTTGCTTATTGTGTTGTGCTCTATCTGCTACTACTCTTGCATTTTTATTTCTTCCTCTTCTGCTCTGGGGACAATATACATAGTGATTAAGACAATAGATGCTGGATTGGAATCCTAGGTCTGTAATTTGCATGTTGGGCAGTTACTTAATGATGCTGTTAGATTCCTCGTGATAAAATAGGGAAAATACCTCCTAACACCTAAGACTTTCATAGGGGTTAAATAAGTAATACATGTAAAGAACTTAGAAATAAGTACCTTACTGTACACTTGTAAATAATGAGATTTCTCTTAACTATTGTTTCTCCCTGGAAGTAGGCTATAGCTTTTCTAAAATTCTCTCTAGCTTAGACAAACGAAGGTGAATCTATACCTACTATATCTGAATTATCTCACGGGGACCAGAATATGGAGTTGAAACTTTAATTGGGGAATAGGCTTAGCTCAGGCTGATATTCTGCTACCAAATACTGTGCCCTTAATCTTTTTGTTTCTTTTCCTCCTCTCTAAAGTGCAAATAATAAAAATACGTACCTTGTAAGTTTGCAGTGATAATTAAAATAAGTTTCTAGCATAGTACATGGCAGTGCTGGTTAAATAAATAACTATAGACAATGTACTTTGAACACAGTGACTCTAGGCCCCGAGGTAAAAGATCTCTTTGTTTACTATCATCAACCAACCAACAAATAGATAACATGTTATAATTATCTACATTAACTAGAATGTAAACTCATCTAAAGGATTCACTGAAATCATTTGTAATGTTATGAAGCAAAATGTAGTGAGTTAATAGAAGTTCTTTACATGTTTTCCTCAAAATTCAGTATAATGAGGAAGGAGTTTCCCTCTCAATCATATGAATATTACCAAATATTCACATTCAAAGGAAAACCTAAATCTGAGTGGTACCCCAGAAGGCTTCTTGAAGTAATTTAAGATTCCCACAATATTACAAGAGATTTAAGTAAATTGTGCCCTCATTTACTTTTCTGATGTCATATATTTGTGGTATGTGTATCATTTCTTCAATTTTATATACATAAAAAAGAATGGAATTATGTTTTTTACCTCAAACAGCTTTTCATCATAATGAGAAACAAGTTACATAACATACTGTCATTAAGTGACAACAATGTTTCTTCATCAGTTCAGTTCAGTTGCTCAGTTGTGTCCGACTCTTTGTGACCCCATGAACTGCAGCATGCCAGGCCTCCCTGTCCATCACCAACAAGCTTTAAGCCAACTTTTTCACTCTCCACTTTCACTTTCATCAAGAGGCTTTTTAGTTCCTCTTCACTTTCATAATAAGCGATAAATTTTGACAATTAGTATAATATCAAAGTTAAGTATTTTTTTATGTTTTAAAATGCAATAACATGATTTTATAATTACCTTTACTATGGAGAGTAAAGTTGGTTTTGGTGAATGATTTTCTAAATATTTTTATTTTATATTGGATTATAGTTGATTAACAATATTGTTAGTTTCAGGTATATAGCAAAGTGATTCAGTTATACATATACATGCTTCTATTCTTTTTCAAATTCTCTTCTAATTTAGGTTATTACAGAGTATTGAGCAGAGTTCCATGTGGTATCCAGTAGGTCTTTGTTAGTTATCTGTTTTAAATTCAGCAGTGTGTACATGTCAACCCCAAACTCCTAATCTTAAGTATCAATCAGTTCAGCCACTCAGTCTTCTCCAATGCTTTAGAACCCCATGGACTGCAGCACGCCAGTTTTCCCTGTCCATCACCAACTCCTGTGCTAGCTCAAACTCATGTCTATTGAGTAGGTGATGCCATCCAATCATCTTATCCTCTGTTGTCCCCTTTTTTCTCCTGCCTTCAGAATTCCCCAGCATCAGGGTCTTTTCCAGTGAGTCAGTGCTTTGCATCAGGTGGCCAAAGGATTGGAGTTTCAGCTTCAGCATCAGTACTTCAAATAAATATTCAGGACTGCGTTCCTTTAGGATTGACTGGTAGGATCTCCTTGCAGTCCAAGGGACTCTTAAGAGTCTCCTGCAACAACACACTTCAAAAGCATCAATTCTTCAGTGCTCAGCTTTCTTTATAGTCCAACTCTCACATCCATACATGACTACTGGAAAAATCACAGATTTTATTAGATGAAGCTTTGTTGGCAAAATAATGTCTTTGCTTTTTAATATGCAGAGTAGATTGGTCATAGTTTTTCTTTCAAGTAGTAAGTATCTTTTAATTTAATATTTCACAAACACATGGAGATTAAAACAACAGGTTTCTAAGTAACCAATAGGTTACTGAAGAATCAAGGCAAATAATTGGAAGTGGTCAAATAGGAGATGGCCAGAGTGAACATTGACATTTTAGGAAACATTGAACTAAAATGGACTGGAATGGGTGAATTTAACACAGATGACCATTACATCTTCTACTGTGGGCAAGAATCCATTAGAAGAAATGGAGTGTGGCCATCATAGTCAACAAAAGATTCCAAAATGTAGCACTTGGATGCAATCTCAAAAACGACAGAATGATTTCTGTTCACTTCCAAGGCAAACCATTCAATATCACAGTAATCCAAGTCTATGCCCCAAGCAGTAATGCTGAAGAAGCTGAAGTCAAATGGTTCTATGAAGACCAACAAAACATTCTAGATGTAACACCCAAAAAACATGTCCTCTTCATTATAGGGTACTGGAATGCAAAAGTAGGAAGTTATGAGCTACCTGGAATAACAGGCAAATTTGGCCTGAAGTAAAAAATGAAGCAGATCAGGGCTAACAGAGTTCTGCCAAGAGAACACACTTGTCATAGCAAACTCCCTCTTCCAATAACACAAGAAAAGAGACTACACATGGATATCACCAGATGATCAATACCAAAATCAGACTGATTATATTACTTGCAGCCAAAGATGGAGAAGCTCTATACAATCAGCAAAAATAAGACTGGGACCTGACTCAGATCATGAACTCATTATTGCAAAATTCAGACTTAAATTGAAGAAAGTAGAGAAAACCTCTAGACCATTCAGGTATGTCCTAAATCACATCCCTTATGATTATCCAGTGGAAATGAAAAACAGATTCAAGGGATTAGATTTGATAGACAGAGTGCCCAAAGAACTCTGGATAGAGGTTTGGAACAATGCACGAGGGGCAGGGATCAAGGCTCCTCCGTCAATGGGATTTTCCAGGCACGAGTACTGGAGTAGGGTGCTATTGTCTTCTCCGGTCCCAAGAAAAAGAAATGCAAAAAGGCAAAATGGTTGTCTGACAAGTCCTTACAAATAGCTGTAAAAAGAAGAGAAGTGAAAAGCAAAGGGAAAAAGGAAAGATATATCCATTTGAATGCAAAGTTTCTAAGAACAGCAAGGAGAGATAAGAAAGCCTTCCTCAGTGATCAATGCAAACAAATAGAGGAAAATAATAGAATTGGAAAGTCTAGAGATTTCTTCAAGACAATGAGAGATACCAAGGGAACATTTCATGCAAAGATGAGCACAATAACGGACAGAAATGGTATGGACCTAAGAGAAGCAGAAGATATTAAGAGGTGACCAGAATATACAGAAGAACTATACAAAAAAGATCTTCATGACCCAGATAACCACAATGGTATTATCACTCAGCTAAAGCCAGACATCCTAGAATGCAAAGTCAAGTGGGCCTTAGAAAGCTAGCTACAAACAAAGCTAGTGGAGGTGACGGAATTCCAGTTGAGCTATTTGAAATCCTAAAAGATGATGCTGTGAAAATGCTGTACTCAATATGCCAGCAAATATGGAAAATTCAGCAGTGGCCACAGGAAAGGAAAAGGTCAGTTTTTATTCAATCCAAAAGAAAGACAATGGCAAAGAATGTTCAAACTACCACACAATTGCACTCATCTTACATGCTAGCAAGTAATGCTCAAAATTCTCCAAGCCAGGCTTCAACAGTACATGAACTTTGAACTTCCAGACATTCAAGCTGGATTTAGAAAGGCAGAGGGACCAGAGGTCAAATTGTCAACATCTGTTAGATCATCAAAAAAGCAAGAGAGTTCCAGAAAAACATCTAATTTTGCTTTATTGACTACACCAAAGCCTTTGATTGCGTGGATCACAACAAACTGTGGAAAACTCTTAAAGAGGTGGGAACCAGGCCACCTTACCTGCCTCCTAAGAAATCTGTATGCAGGTTAAGAAGCAGCAGTTAGAACTGGACATGGAACAACAGACTGGTTTCAAATCGGGAATGCAATATGTCAAGGCTGTGTTTTGTCACCCTGCTTATTTAACTTATATGCAGAGTACATCATGAGAAATGCTGGACTGGAAGAAGCACAAGCTGGAATCAAGATTTCTGGGAGAAATATCAATAACCTCAGATATGCAGATGACACCACCCTTTTGGCAGAAAGTGAAGAACAAAAGAGCCTCTTGATGAAAGTGAAAGAGGAGTGTAAAAGTTGGCTTAAAACTCAACATTCAGAAAACTAAGATCATGGCATCTAGTCCCATCACTTCATGGCACATAAATGGAGAAACAATGGAAACAGTGACAGACTTTATTTTTTGTGGGGCTCCAAAGTCAGTGCAGATGGTGACTGCAGGCACAGAATTAAAAGACGCTTGCTCCTTGGATGAAATGCTACGAGCAACCTAGACAGCATATTAACAAGCAGAGACATTACTTTACCAACAAAGGTCCATCTAGTCAAAACTATGGTTTTTCTAGTAGTCATGTATGGACGTGAGAGTTGGACTATAAAGAAAGCTGAGTACTGAATAATTGATGCTTTTGAACTGTGGTGTTGGAGTAGACTCTTGAGAGTCCCTTGGACTGCAAGGAGATCCAACCAGTCCATCCTAAAGGAATATTCATTGGAATATATTCATTGGAAGGACTGATGCTGAAGCTAAAACTCCAATACTTTGGCCACCTGATGCAAAGAACTGACTCATTTGAAAAGACCCTGACACTGGGAAAAATTGAAGGCAGGGGGTGAAGGGGACAACAGAGGGTGAGATGGTTGGATGGCATCACGGACGTGATGGACATGACTTTGAGTCAGCTTCAGGAGTTAGTGATAGACAGGGAAACCTGGAGTGCAGCTGTCGATGGGGTCATAGAGTCGGACATGACTGAGCAACTGAATTGAACTCTACTACTGAAGAAATCAAAAGGAAATAAAAAAAATTCTAGAAACAAATGGCAATGAAAACATAACAACTCAAAACCTAATGGGATGCAGCAAAAGCAGTTCTAAGAGGGAAGTTTATAGCAATACAATCCTACCTCAACAAACAAAATAACATTGTATAGACAACCTAACTTTACACCTATAACGACTGTAAAAAGAAGAATAAAAATCCCTCAAAATTAGTAGAAGGAAATTTGAAATCATAAAGATCAGAGCAGAAATAATTGAAAAAGACATGAAAGAAACAGTAGTAAAGATAAAGAAAACTGAAAGCTGGTTCTTTGATAAACAAATTTGGCAAATGTTTAACTAGACTCATCACAAAAAAAAAAAAAAAAAAAGAGAGAGACAAGAATCAAATCAACAAAATTAGAAATGAAAAAGGAGAGGTTACAACAGAAAATTCAGAAATACAAAGGGTTTTAAGAGACTATTATGAACAACTGTATGGCAATAAAATGGATAACCTGGAAGAAATGGACAGATTCTTAGGAAAATTCAATCTTCCAAGACTCATTCAACAAGAAATAGAAATTATAAACAACCAAATCACAAGAACTGAAATTGAAGCTGTGATCAAAAATCTCCCAAATCAAAAGCCCAGGACCAGATGGCTTTACAGGAGAATTCCGTCAAACATTTAGAGAAGAGCTAATGCCTATCCTTCTAAAACTCTTTCAAAAAATTGCAGAGGAAGGAACACTTCCAAACTCATTCTACAGGCCACCATCACCCTGATACTAGACAAAGACAACACAAAAAAAGAAAGCCACAGGCCAATATCATTGATGAACATAGATGCAAAAATCCCAACAAAATTTTAGCAAACAAAATTCAGCAACACATCAAAAAACTTATTACCATGATCACGTTGGGTTTACTCCAGGGATGCAAGGATTCTTCAATAGACACAAATCAATGAATATGACACACAATATAAACAAATTGAAACATAAAAAACCATATGATAATCTCAATAGATAAAGAAAAAGCCTTTGACAAAATTAGGCACACATAAATGATTAAAACTATTCAAAAAATGGGCATAGAAGGAACATATCTCAACATCAATTCAATTCAGTTCAGTCGCTCAGTCGTTCTGACTCTCCAACCCCATGAATCACAGCACGCCAGGCCTCGCTGTCCATCACCAACTCCCAGAGTTTACCCAAACTCATGTCCATTGAGTTGGTGATGCCATCCAGCCGTCTCATCCTCTGTCGTCTCCTTCTCCTCCTGCCCCCAATCCCTCCCAGCATCAAGGTCTTTTCCAATGAGTCAACTCTGCACATGAGGTGGCCAAAGATTTGGAGTTTCAGCTTCAGCATGAGTCCTTCCAAAGAACAACAGGGCTGATCTCTTCTTTTAGGATGGACTGGTTGGATCTCCTTGCAGTCCAAGGGACTCTCAAGTGTCTTCTCCAACACCACAGTTCAAAAGCATCAATTCTTTGGCACTCAGTTTTCTTCACAGTCCAACTCTCACATCCATACATGACCACTGGAAAATCATATTCTTGACTAGATGGACCTTTGTTGGCAAAGTAATGTTGCTGCTTTTCAATATGCTACGTAGGTTGGTCATAACTTTTCTTCCAAGGAGTAAGCGTCTTTTAATTTCATGGCTGCAATCACCATCTGCAGTGATTTTGGAGCCCNGCATCAATTCTTCAGTGCTCAGCCTTCTTTATGGTCCAACTCTCATATCCATACATGACTACTGGAAAAACCATAGCTTTGATTAGACAAACTTTTGCCAGCAAAGTGATATCTCTGCTTTTTAATACACTGTCTGAGTTTGCAATAGCTTTTCTTCCAAGGAGCAAGCATCTTATAATTTCGTGGCTACAAGCACTGTCCACAGTGATTTTGGAGCCCAAGAAAATAAAATCTGCCACTGTTTCCATTTTTGCCCCATATATTCACCATGAGGTGATGGGACCAGATGCCATGATCTTAGTTTTCTGAATGTTGAGTTTTAGGCCAGCTATTTCATAGTCAACAAAAGAGGTCAAAATGCAGTAGTTGGGTTCAGTCTCAAAAACAACAGAATGATCTCTATTTGTTTCCAAGGCAAATCATTCAAAATTACAGTAACCCAAGTCTATGCCCCAACCACTAATGCCAAAGAAGCTGAAGCCAAATGGTTCTATGAAGACCTACAAGCCCTTCTAGAACTAACATGAAAAAAAGATGTCCTTTTCATCATAGGGCATTGGAATGAGAAAGTAGGAAGCCAAGAGATACCTGGAGTAACAGGCAAGTTTGGGCTTGGAGTACAAAATAAAGAAGGACAAAGGCTAACAGAGTTTTTCCAAGAGAATGGACTAGTCATAGCAAACACCTTCTTCCAACAACCCAAGTGATGACTCTACACATGGACATCACCAGGTGGTCAATACCAAAATCAACCTGATTATATTCCTTGCAACTGAAGATGGAAAAGCTCTATACAGTCAGCAAAAACAAGATTGGGAGCTGACTGTGCCTCAGATCATGAGTTCCTTACTGCAAAATTCAGACTTAAATTGAATGAAGTAGGAATAACCATTAGGTTATTCAGTTCAGTTCAGTTCAGTCACTCAGTCGTGTCCGACTCTTTGCCACCCCATGAATCGCAGCACGCCAGGCCTCCCTGTCCATCACCAACTCCCAGAGTTCACTCAGACTCATGTCTATCAAGTTGGTGATGCCATCAAGCCATCTCATCCTCGGTCGTCCCCTTCTCCTCCTGCCCCCAATCCCTCCCAGCATCAGAGTCTTTTCCAATGAGTCAACTCTTCACATGAGGTGGCCAAAGTATTAGAGTTTCAGTTTCAGCATCATTCCTTCCAAAGAACACCCAGGACTGATCTCCTTTAGAATGGACTAGTTGGATCCCCTTGCAGCCCAAGGGACTCTCAAGAGTCTTCTCCAACACCACAGTTCAAAAGCATCAGTTCTTCAGCTCTCAGCTTTCTTATATATTTAAAATTTTATTTTTAAGGTTTTTTGTAGTGTAGAAGTTTCTTCATGAATTGTTCATAATAACCTATTATTCATCTATGAAAAGTTTCATACTATGTGTTAGGATTTTTATAAATAAGTAAAGAATCTTGGACCGGTCACCACAGAAGCATTAATCACAAATTAATAATAAACAACATATTCATATACACTAGTGATGAGAGATAAAATGCTATTGAGTGATAATCAATGTGAAAGCAGAATTAGTTCGAAGATTAAAAAGCTCACATATTTCCTCTAAGATGGGCATTATTTGAACTCCAAATAATAATATGGAATATATTAAAATATTATGTTCTTATTAATACTATCAAGTGCTTTCATTAAAGAGCTTTGCAAAATAGTTATGTACTATCTCATAAACAGAATTTGGTCTTATTATTCTTTCCATTTAAAATGAACTAAAGGATGGGCAAGATCAAGACAGCAGAGGCATAGGACATGGAGCTCATCTCCTTCCAAAAATATATCAAAAATACAGCTACAGGTTGTACAAGGCAGAGCCAAGATGGCAGAGAGGGAAGACATGCAGTCCATGTCTCCCCACAACTAGGTTAATTACCAGACACGGGTGGGGGACCTCTGACAACCAGGCAGATGGCAGAAATTCCAGCAACCAGGTAGGATGTTGGGGGAGCAAGGAGAAGAGGGGAAGTGGAGGCCAGATAGGACCAGCACACCTGAGGGGCAGCTGTGAGAGCGGAATGGTTCTCACACCAGAAAGGTACATTTGTCTCTGGGGGATCTGCATAGTGGAGGAGGCACCCTCATGGGTTGGAGGGCTGCACTTGGAGTTCCCTTCCCCTTATCCACTTGGCCCAGGGAGCTACCTAAGGCTCCTCTATCCTCCAGCACCCCTCTGCCTGAGTTGGTACAAGGGGCATGAGAGGGAATGGGAAGGAGGAAAATCTAGGCCAGTGGAGGAGACCTTTACTGGGTTGGAGGATCAGGGGAAGCACTTGCAGTTTTCTGGCCCACTCAGCCCCAAGCAGCCTCCAGAGGCCCCAGGCCTAGTTCTTCACAATTTCCAGGGCCCTCTCCACCTGTGGAGGTCCTGTGGGCATAACAGAGGCTCCCTCTGGGGTTAGAAGATCAGGGTAACATGCCTGGTGTTCCCCGTCCACATGGCCTGTGGTACCCCCTGGGGCCCCAAGCTTGATCTCCACTTCAGACCCCCCTCTCAGGGTCTTTTCTTTGCATAGGTTCTGAATCTAGGTCCCATTCCCCCATAGTCAAGTTTTTTTCTGTTTTATTTTTTTCTTGTCCTTTGCTATTGGAGTTAGGTTTTACCCTCCAGTGGTTGTTTCATATATATTCTGATTTTTTCCCTAATACACATGTTAGCTTTTACAATTTATTTTTTATTATGTTATTGTTCTGTCCACCCCCCTCTTTTTATTTTATTTTTTTTCTGCACCTGGTGGCTTCCAGGGTCTCAGTTTATGGAATGGAGATTGGGCCTGAGCTCCTGTGGTGGGAGATCCTTGGACTTGTTAGTCCAAGTCTGAACTGCTGGACTAACAGAGAATGTCAGGCCCCAGGTGAATATTAATCAGAGTGAGGTATCCCAGAGGTCCACATCTCAATACCAAGACCTGGCTCTACCCAGCTTACTGCAAACTCCACTGCTGGAAACCTCAGTCAAAACAACTAATAAGACAGGAACACAGTCCCAACCATCAAGAAATGAGACAACAATAAATATGTTACAGATGAAGGAGCAAGGTAAACACATACAAGACCAAATAAATGAAGAGGGGATAGGCAACCTATCTGAAAAAGAGTTGAGTATAAAGAATGTACTATCATTTATTTCAAGAATGATAGTAAAAGATGTTCCAAAATCTTGAAAATAGAATGTAGAAAATGCAAGAAACAGTTAACAAGAATCAGAAATAACTAAAGAAAAAACAATGTCAAAAAGCACAATAACTAAAATTAAAAATATTGTGAAAGTGAAGTCGCTCAGTCATGTCTGACTCTTTGCGACCCCGTGGACTGTAGCCTCCCAGGCTCCTCTTGTCCATGAGATTTTCCAGGCAATAGTACTGGAGTGGGTTGCCATTTACTGTAGAAGGAATCAATAGCAGAATAATTGAGGCAGAAGAATGGTGAGCTAATAAGTGAGCTGGAAGACAGAATGATGGAAATAACTGCTGAGGGACAAAATAAAGATAAAATAATGACAAGATTGAGTATAGTCTCAGAGACCTCTGAAACACTATTAAACACACTAACATTTGACTTCCTGGAGAAGGAAATGGCAATCCACTCCAGTATTCTTGCCTGGAGAATCCCACGGATGGAGAAGCCTAGTAGGTTACAGGCCACGGGGTCACAAAGAGTCGGACACGACTGAGCGACTTCACCTCACCTCACCTCACCTCACCTCAACATTTGACTTACAGGATCCCAGAAGAAGGAGAGAAGGGGTCTGAGAAGATTATTTGATGGGATTAAAGGGGAAAACTTCTCTAACATGGGAAAGGAAATAGCCACTGAAGTACAGGAAGCACAGAGAGTCCCAGACAGGATAAAGCCTAGGAAAAACACACCAGAAAACATATTAACCAAATTAACAAAAATTAAATACACAGAAAAATATTCAAAGCAGCAAGGAAAAAGCAAAAAATAATATACAAGGGAATCCCCTGTGGCTATCAGCTGATTTTTTGGCAAAAACTCTGTAGGTCAGAAGGGAGTAGCAGGATATATTTAAAGTGATGGAAGGAAAAACCTACAACCAAGATTACTGGAGCCAGCAATGATCTCATTCCGAATTGATGGAGAAATCACAAGCTTTACAGTCAAGAACAAGCTAAGAGAGCTCAGCACCACAAAAGCAGCCTTACAACAAATGCTAAAGGACCTTCTCTAGCCAGGAATCACAAAAGAAGAAAAAGGTCCACAAAAATGAACTCAAAACTATTACAAAAATGGCAATAAGAACATAAACATTGATAATTTTCAGATAACGTGTCTGAAAATAAAAATAGAAGGAATTAATAGAATAACTGAGGCAGAAGAATGGGTAAGTAAGCTGGAAGACAGATTGATGGCAATAAATGCTGAGGAGCAGAGTAAAGATAAAATAATGAAAAGAACTCAGACCTCTGAGACAATATTAAACACACCAGCAACAAACACTGGGGAGGATGTAGAGAAAAGGGAACCCTTTGCACAGTTGGTGGAAATGTAAATTGATACAGCCACTATGAAGAACAGTACGGAGGTTCCTTGAAAAACTAAACATTGAACTACCGTATGACCCAGATATCCCACTACTGGGCATGTACCCCAAGAAAACCACAACTCAAAAGACACATATACCCCACTGTTAACTGTAGCACTATTTACAATAGGACTTGGAAGCAACCTAGATGTCCATTGACAGAGAAATGGATAAAGAAGATGTGATGTATATATACAATGGAATATTACTCAGTGATTAAAAAGAAAAAAATTCACTCATTTGCAGTGATGTGAATGAACCTAAACCCTGTCATACAAAACAAAGTTAGAGAAAAACCAATATAATATATAAATGCATATATATGGGATCTAAAAAAATGGTACTGGTGAACCTACTTGCAGGGCAGGAATAGAGATGCAGACGTGGAGAACGTACCTGTGGTCACAACTGGGGGAAGAAATTGGGCCGGCAAGTGGANAATGAACCTAAACCCTGTCATACAAAACAAAGTTAGAGAAAAACCAATATAATATATAAATGCATATATATGGGATCTAAAAAAATGGTACTGGTGAACCTACTTGCAGGGCAGGAATAGAGATGCAGACGTGGAGAACGTACCTGTGGTCACAACTGGGGGAAGAAATTGGGCCGGCAAGTGGAGAGAGAATAGCATTGACATATATATATATACATGTCAAATAGATAGCTGGTAGGATGCTGCTTATAGCACAGGGAGCTCGGTTTGGTGCTCTGTGATGATGTAGAGGAGTGAAATGGGACCATGGGAAGGAGGCACAAGAGGGATGGGATGGGATACACACAGCTGATTTGCTTTGTTGTACAGCAGAAACTAGCACAGTATTGTAAAACAATTATACTCCAAGAAAAAAATAATTACTGCCTGAGACACCTTCAGATCACCTCCAACCAAGTGATTGATCCACAAATATAAACACTTAATGTATATTATTATAATTATGTTTTAAGGTTGGGGAAGGGAAGAAGAAGTCTTTAGTTATCTTCTATTGCACTCTACAAAAATTGATGTAATAAAATATATGGGGAAAGAATCTGAGAAAAAATGGATCTATATATAACTGAATTACTTTGCTGCACACTTGAAACTAATACAACTTTATAAATCAACTACATGCAAATATAAAATAAAAATTAAAAAAAAAAACACAAAGGAAACACCTTGAAATAAATACAGTAATCTAGGAGTTTTTTTTTTTTTTAATCATGATGCCTACATTTCACATCCATTAAATTAAATAATTCTTTGGAAGTATGGATTCTGTCACTTGGTTTTTAAAGATTGCTTATTTTGTTTTCTAATCAGCTCTGTTCATTCTAAATTACAGGGATGACTGATCATCTTCATTATAGAAGGATATAAAGGCAGGAATATAACAAGGAAGATGCAAATTGTTCTGTCAGAGGCTGTTTAGTTCACTATTGATGTTTTATGCTATACGGTTTAAATGGTTTTATTAAATAAATGAAGGAAATGAAACAAATTTTCCAAACTACATAAAGTAAACTGTATGTATTTTTTCTTATTTGACATTAGGATAAAAATTCTAACAATTTCCCAAAGTAGCATTAAAATGTTTTCCTTTTCTGGTGTAGAATATAAATTTTATATAGGATAAGTTAATACTACCTAACAGAAATTTAATATTTATGTAGACAAACCTATTGGTTTATCAACATTGCACACCATGATTTTAGCATTAGCCATCTATAGAATATATTACAAATCTTTTCTTTTACCAATTCTTGAAGATTCCATATTATTGATATATTGCAATGATCTCTAAAACTATGATTGCATGTCTTATAGCTTTGGTTAACCTACCAAAAATTTACTGACAAGTCCATGGGGTCGCTAAGAGTCGGACACGACTGAGCGACTTCACTTTCACTTTTCACTTTCATGCATTGGAGAAGGAAATGGCAACCCACTCCAGTGTTCTTGCCTGGAGAATCCCAGAGAAGGGGGAGCCCAGTGGGCTGCCGTCTCTGGGGTCGCACAGAGTTGGACACGACTGAAGCGACTGAGCAGCAGCAGCAGCAGTAAGAGGATGTATGCACCAGAGGGAGATGGGTGGAGTAGAAAATAAATGACTCTACTTCTCCTCTAATGTTAATAGTTTTAAATTTATCTCTTTTCTCCTTGCAATCATCTTTTCTGAATTCTGTCCCATTTTATATCATTTCCAAGTACTTTTTCATGGAAATAAATATGTACATAAAATAGAAGAAAATAAAGTATGTTGAATGCAACATAAAAGACAGTAAAATAGTAGGCCATCATTTAAGAAATTATGTTCAATGAATGTATATTAGAGCTTAGATTGTCTAATTTTAAAACAATATAAAATAGTGCTTTCTTTATATAGAATACATTCAATGTTGTATTTGTTTCCAAATAAATTTAAAATGAAAAAGGAGATAGTTACATATAGTACATTTTTACAGGCTACATTTAATAGAAGACAGTGCTAAATTAAGAAAAAATATATATTATNTAAAAGACAGTAAAATAGTAGGCCATCATTTAAGAAATTATGTTCAATGAATGTATATTAGAGCTTAGATTGTCTAATTTTAAAACAATATAAAATAGTGCTTTCTTTATATAGAATACATTCAATGTTGTATTTGTTTCCAAATAAATTTAAAATGAAAAAGGAGATAGTTACATATAGTACATTTTTACAGGCTACATTTAATAGAAGACAGTGCTAAATTAAGAAAAAATATATATTATAATCATTTAGGCCATGGTAGCTAGTTACCTGGTCAAATGCTCATCTTGATATTGCTGTGAAGGTATTTTGCAGACATTATTTACATTTAAAATTACTGACTTTAAGTAAATCTTTATTTAAAGACTGCAGCTCATTCAATCAGCTGAAAGATCTCAAGAGCAAGACCTAAGGTTTCCTGAAAAAAAAGCAATTCTGCCTCAAGTCTGTAATAAAAGTTCTGCCTGAGGTTCTAGCCTGCTGACCTGCCCTACAGATTAAAGTCTTACTAGCCCCCATAACAGTATGAGCCAATTAATTAAATTTGCACTGGTCACAGCAAACACACTCTTCCAACAACACTAGAGACAACTTTACACATGGATATCACCAGATGGTCAAAACCAAAATCAGATTGACTATATTCTTTGCAGACAAAGATGGAGAAGCTGTATACAGTCAGCAAAAAAAAAAAAAAAGACTGGGAGCTGACTGTGGCTCTGATCATGAGCTCCTTATTGCAAACTAGAGACAACTTTACACATGGATATCACCAGATGGTCAAAACCAAAATCAGATTGACTATATTCTTTGCAGACAAAGATGGAGAAGCTGTATACAGTCAGCAAAAAAAAAAAAAAAGACTGGGAGCTGACTGTGGCTCTGATCATGAGCTCCTTATTGCAAAATTCAGATTTAAAGTAGGGAAAACCACTAGACCATTCAGGAATGACTTAAATCACTTATCATTATACAGTGGAAGTGGCACATAGATTAAAGGGATTAGATTTGACAGACAAAGTGCCTGAAGAACTATAGGTAGATGTTCATAACACTATACAGGAGGTGGTGACCAAAACCATCTGCAAGGAAAAGAAATGCAACAATACAAAATGGTTGCCTAAGGAGACTTACAATTAGCTGAGAAGAGAAGTGAAAGGCAAAGGAGAAAGGGAAAGATATACTCATCTGAATGTAAAGTTTCAAAGAATAGTAAGCCTTCTTAAATGAACAACGCAAAGAAATAGAGGAAAAGAATAGAATGGGAAAGACTAGAGATCTCCAAGAAAATAAGAGAATTGCAGAGGAAGGAAAAATTACAATTAGCTGAGAAGAGAAGTGAAAGGCAAAGGAGAAAGGGAAAGATATACTCATCTGAATGTAAAGTTTCAAAGAATAGTAAGCCTTCTTAAATGAACAACGCAAAGAAATAGAGGAAAAGAATAGAATGGGAAAGACTAGAGATCTCCAAGAAAATAAGAGAATTGCAGAGGAAGGAAAATTCTCAAAGTTATCCTATAAGGCTACCAACACCCTAATGATACCAAAACCAGACAAAGCTTCCATAAATAGAAAAGAAAAGAAAGAAAGAAGGAAAGTGAAGTTGCTCAGTTGTTTCTGACTCTTTGCGGCTTCATGGCCTGTAGCCTACCAGGTTCCTCCATAGGATTACCTCAAAAATGGGATTTTTGAGGCAAGAGTACTAGAGTGCATTGCCATTTCCTTGCCAGGGAATCTTCCTGACCCAGGAATCGAACCTGGGTCTCCTGCATTGTAGGCAGATGCTTGACTGTCTGAGCCACCAGGGAAGTCTTTAACCAGAAAACTATATGCCAATATCACTGATGAACATAGATGCAAAAATCCTCAACAGAATTATAACAAAGAGATCCCAACAACATATTAAAAATATCATATGGCATGATAAAGTAGGCTTTATTTCAGGGATGCAAGGATTCAATATTCATAAATCAATATGATACAAAATATTAATAAATTGAAAGATTTAAAAAAAACATATGATTGTTTCAATAGATGCAGAGAAAGCCTTTGACAACATTCAACACCCATTTATGATAAAAACTCTCCAGAAATTAGGCAAAGAAGGAACATACCTCAAGATAATAAAAGCCATATACAATAAATCCACGCCAACATAATCCTCAATGGCAAAAAACTGAGAACAATTCCTCTAAAATCAGAACAAGACAAGGGTGCCCACTTTTACTACTACTATTCAGCATAATTTTGAAAGTCCTAACCACAGGAAATCAGAGAAGAAAAATAAAAGGAATCCAGATTGGCAAAGAATAAGTAAAACTCTCACTATTTTCAGAGGACATGATCCTTTACATAGAAAACCCTAAAGATGCCACCAGAAAACTACTAGAGCTAGTCAATGAATATAGTAAAGTCTCAGGATATAAAGTGAAAACACATAAATCCTTTGCATTCCTATATACTAACAATGAAAAATCAGAAAGAGAAATTAAGAAAACAAACCCATTCACCATTTCAATGAAAACAATAAAATACTTAGGAATAAATTTACCTAAAGATAGAAAACACCTATATACAGAAAATTATAAAACACTATGAAAAAAATCAAAGAGGACACAAATAGATGGAGAAATATACCATGTTTTGGATTGGAAAAATCAATATAGTGAAAATAAGTATACTATCTGAAGCAACCTATAAAGTCAATGCATTCCCTATCAAACTACCAATGGTATTTTTCACAGAACTAAAACAAATAATTTCACAATTTGTATGGAAACACAAAAGACCCCAAATAGCCAAAGCAATTTTGATAAATAATGGAACTGGAGGAATTAACCTTCCTGTCTTCAGTCTATATTACAAAGCTACAGTCATCAAAACACTATGGTACTGGCACAAAGACAGAAATATAGATCAGTAGAACAAAACAGAAAGTCTGGAGATAAATCCACACACCTTATATTTGACAGGAGGCAGTATTTTTCACAGAACTAGAACAAATAATTTCAAGATTTGTATGGAAATACAAAAAACCTCGAATAGCCAAAGCAATCTTGAGAAAGAAGAATGGAACTGGAGGAATCAACCTGCCTGACTTCAGGCTCTACTACAAAGCCACAGTCATCAAGACAGTATGGTACTGGCACAAAGACAGAAATATAGATCAGTAGAACAAAACAGAAAGTCTGGAGATAAATCCACACACCTTATATTTGACAGGAGGCAAAAAATATACAATGAAGCAAAGACAGCCTCTTCAACAAGTGGTGCTGGGAAAACTGGTCAACCATGTGTAAAAGAATGAAACTAGAACACTTCCTAATGCCATACACAAAAATAAACTCAAAATGGATTAAAGGCCTAAATGTAAGACCAGAAGCTATAAAAGTCTTAGAGGAAAACATAGGTAGAACACTCTCTGACATAAATCACAGCAAGACCCTCTGTAACCCACCTCCCAGAGTAATGGAAATAAAAACCAAAGTAAAAAAATGGGACTTATTAAACTTTAAAGCTTTTGCTCAATGAAGGAAACTATAAGTAAGGTGAAAAGACATTCTTCAGAATGGGAGAAACTAATGGCAAATCAAACAACTGACAAAGAATTAATCTCCAAAATATACAAGTAGCTCATGCAGCTCAATACCAGATAAGTGAACAACCCTATCAAAAAGTGGGAAGAAGACCTAAACAGACATTTCTCCAAAGAAGACATATGGATGGCTAATAAACACATGAAAAGATGCGCAACATCACTCATTATCAGAAAAACGCAAATCAAAACCATAATGAGGTATTATCTCACACTGGTCAGAATGGCCATCATCAGAATCTACAAACAATAAATGCTGGAGACGGTGTAGAGAAAATGGAACCCTCTTAAACTGTTAGTGGGAATGCAAACTCGTACAGAAACTATGGAGAAGAGTGTGGAGATTCCTTAACAACTGAGAAAAGAACTGCCATATGACTCAGAAACCCCACTGCTGGGCATATACTGCAAGGAAACCAGAATTGAGAGAGACACATGTACCCCAATATTCATTGCAGCACTATTTACAATAGTTAGGACATGGAAACAACCTAGAATGTCCATTGACAGATGAATGGATAAGAAGTTGTGTACATGTACACAATGGAATATTACTCAGCTATAAAAAGAAACACATTTGATTCAGTTCTAATGTGGTGGATGAAATTAGAGCCTAGTATACAGAGTGAAGTAAGCAAAAGAAAGACATATACTGTATATTAACACATATATATGGACTCTAGAAGAATAATACCAAGGATCCTACCTACGGGGCAGCAAAGGAGACACAGACGTAAAGAGCAGACTTTTGGACTCAGTGGGAGGAGTGGGTGGGATGATCTGAGAGAATAGCACTGAAACATATATATTACCATATGTAATATAGATGACCAGTGAGAGACTGATGCATGAAGCAGGGCACCCAAAGCTGATGCTCTGTGGCAACCTAGAGGGATGGGATGGGAGGGAGGTGGGAGAGGGCTTCAGGATGGAGTGACACATGAACGTCTATGGCTGATTCATGTTTATATATAGCAAAAGCCATCATAATATTGTAATTATCCTCCAATAAAAATAAATAAAATTTAAAAAATATGAGTAATACTAAGGGAACATTTAATGCAATGATGAGCACAATAAAGGACATAAATGGTAAGGACCTGACATAAGAATAAGAGATTAAGAAGTGCTAAGAATACACAGAAGAAATACACACAAAAAAGATCTTAATGACCCAGATGGAGAAGTCAATGGCATCCCACTCCAGTACTCTTGCCCAGAAACTCCCGTGGATGGAGGAGCCTGGTAGGCTGCAGTCCATGGGGTCGCTGAGTCAGACACGACTGAGCGACTTCACTTTCACTTTTCACTTTCATGCATTGGAGAAGGAAATGGCAACCCATTCCAGTATTCTTGCCTGGAGAATCCCAGGGATGGCGGAGCCCAATGGGCTGCCGTCTGTGGGGTCGCACAGAGTTGGACACGACTGAAGTGACTTAGCAGCAGCAGCAGCAATGACCCAGATAAATATGATGGTGTGGTCACTCACCTAGAACCAGACATCCCGAAGCATGATGTCAAGTGGGCCTTAGGAAGTGGGCCTTACTATGAACAAAGCTGGTGGAGGCGATGGAATTCCAGCTATTTCAAACCCTAAAAGATGATGCTATAAAAGCACTGCACTCAGTATGTCAGCAAATTTGGAAAACTCAGCAGTGGCCACAGGACTGGAAAAGGTCAGTTTTCATTCCAATCACAGAGGAGGGCAATGACAAAGAATGTTCAGACTACTGCAAAATTGTGCTCATTTCACATACTAGTAAGGTAATGCTCAAAATCCTTCAAGCTAGGCTTCAACAATATGTGAACCAGATGTTCAAGCTGAATATAGACACAACAGAGGAACCAGAGATCAAATTGCCAACATCTGTTGTATCATAGAAAAAGCAAGATAATTTCAGAAAAAATCTACTACTCCTTCACTTACTATACTAAACCCTTTGACTGTATGGATCAAAGAGCTGGGAATACTAAAACACCTTGCCTGACTTCTAAAGAACCTGTATGTAGGTCAAGAGGCAATAGTTAGAACTGGACATGGAACAGTGGACTGGTTCAAAGTTGAGAAAGGAGTATGTCAAAGCTGTATATTGTCACCCTGCTTATTTAACTTATATCCAGAGTACATCATGCAAAATCCCAGGCTGGATGAAGCACAAGCTGGACTCAAGATTGCTGGGAAAATTATCAATACAGTCAGATATGCAGATGACACCACCCTAATGGCAGAAAGTGAAGAAGAACTAAAGAGCCTCTTGATGAAAGTGAAAGAGGAGAATGAAAAAGCTGGCTTAGAACTCAACATTCAGAAAACTAAGATAATAGCATCTGGTCCCATCACTTCATAGCAAATAGATGGGGGAACAATGGAAACAGTGACAGACTTTATTTTCTTGAGCTCCAAAATCACCGCAGATGGTGACTGCAGACATAAAATTAAAAGATGCTTGCTCCATGGTAGAAAAGCTATGACAAACCTAGACAGAGTATTAAAAAGGAGAGACATCATTTTGTTGACAAATGTCCTTATAATCAAGGCTATGGTTTTTTCAGTAGTCATGTATGAATGTGTGAGTTGGACTGTAAAGAAGGCGTGAGTGTCAAACAATTGATGCTTCTGAACTGTGGTGTTGGAGAAGACTCTTGAGAGTCCCTTGGACAGCAAGGAGATCAAACCAGTTAATCCTAAAGAAAATCAACCCTAAATATTCACTGGAAGGAATGATGCTGAAGCTGAAGCTCCAATACTTGGCTACCTGATACAAAGAGCTGACTGACTGGAAAAGACCCTGATGCTGGGAAACACTGAGAGCAGGAGAAGGGGGCGGCAGAGGAAGAGATGGTTAGATGCATCACTGACTCAACGGACATGAGTTTGAGCAGACTCAGGGAAATGGTGTCACACAAGGAAGCCTGGCGTATAGCAGTCCATGCAAAGAGTCGGACATGACTGAGCGACAGAATAACAAGAAATTAAAATTTCTCCATCTTTCTTGAAATAACCCTTCAGTTCAGTTCAGTTACTCAGTCGTGTCCGATTCTTTGCAACCCCATGAATCGCAGCATTCCGGGCCTCCCTGTCCATCACCAACTCCCAGAGTTCACTCAGACTCATGTCCATTGAGTCAGTGATGCCATCCAGCCATCTCATCCTCTGTCGTCTCCTCCTCCTGCCCCCAATCCCTTCCAGCATCAGAGTCTTTTCCAATGAGTCGAATCTTCGGATGAGGTGGCCAAAGTACTGGAGTTTCAGCTTCAGCGTCATTCCCTCCAAAGAAATCCCAGGGCTGATCTCCTTCAGAATGGACTGGTTGGATCTCCTTGCAGTCCAAGGTACTCTCAATAGTCTTCTCCAACACCACAGTTCAAAAGCATCAATTCTTACGCGCTTAGCTTTCTTCACAGTCCAACTCTCATATCCATATATGACCACGGGAAAAACCATAGCCTTGACTAGACAGACCTTTGTTGGCAAAGTAATGTCACCAGATGGTTAACACTGAAATCAGATTGATTATATTCTTTGCAGCCAAAGATGGAGAAGCTCTATACAGTCAACAAAAACAAGACCAGGAGCTGACTGTGGCTCAGATCATGAAGTCCTTATTGATCTCCGCCACCTCCCCAGAGCTCTCACCTCCAGGATCTTTGGACATCTCACTTCTACACAAGCCTTGGGACCTTCTGCAATGATACCTCTAAATAGAAAGCCCCCTCCCACCTTCACCCCCAGCACATACAGCCAAGACTTTTCCAGACTTCTTCACCATGCATATCACAGAAATGGCTAGCATTGATGTGCCAGGCACTGCCCAGGGCACTTTAGATGAACACTGAGTCATTTCTCATATTCAGTTAAGTTATTATTCCCACTTTAAGATGAAAAAACTGAGGCCCAGAGAGGTCAGTACCTTTTACAAGGTCACACAGCTTGAAATTGGAAGAGCTAGATTCAAACGAAGAAGCTCTGGCCCTAGAGCCCAAGCTATGCATGCCTACAGTCTTCTTTCTCTCTTTGCACTAGGAATTCAATAGATATTTATTGAATGCATAATTTAATGTCTAAACACATAGATTTTAGAAACAGAAAGTCCTGGATTGAATCTTGGCTCCATTACTCACTGTATATGTGAATATCTGAGTTTTCATCCTATTAACACCACTTTTCAGGAATGACCTAAACCAAATCCCTTATGACTATACAGTGGAAGTGAGAAATAGATTTAAGGGACTAGATCTGAGACAGAGTGCCTGAGGAACTATGGATGGAGGTTCGTGACATTGTACAGGAGACGGGAATCAAGACCATCCCCAAGAAAAAGAAATGTAAAAAAGCAAAATGGCTGTCTGAGGAGGCCTTACAAATAGCTGTAAAATGAAGGGAAGCAAAAAGCAAAGGAGAAAAGGAAAGACATATGCTTTTGAATGCAGAATTCCAAAGAATAGCAAGGAAAGATAAGAAAACCTTCCTCAGTGATCAATGCAAAGAAATAGAGGAAACCAATAGAATGGGAAAGACTAGAGATCTCTTCAAGATAATTAGAGATAAAAAGGGAACATTTCATGCAAAGATGGGCTCAAAAAATGACAGAAATGGTAGGGACCTAACAGAAGCAGAAGGTATTAAGATCCAAAGAATAGCAAGGAAAGATAAGAAAACCTTCCTCAGTGATCAATGCAAAGAAATAGAGGAAACCAATAGAATGGGAAAGACTAGAGATCTCTTCAAGATAATTAGAGATAAAAAGGGAACATTTCATGCAAAGATGGGCTCAAAAAATGACAGAAATGGTAGGGACCTAACAGAAGCAGAAGGTATTAAGAAGAGGTGCAAGAATGCACAGAAGAACTGGACAAAAAAGATCTTCATGACACAGATAACCACAATCATGTGATTATTCATCTAGGGCCAGATATCCCAGAATGTGAAGTCAAGTGGGCCTTAGGAAGCATCACTATGAACAAAGCTAGTAGAAGTGATGGAATTCCAGTTGAACTATTTCAAATCCTAAAAGATGATGCTGTTAAAGTGTTGCACTCAATATACCAGCAAATTTAGAAAACTCAGCAGTGGAAAAGTCCACTTTTCAGGGCTGGAAAATTATTTGTGATAGCAAGAAAAGTAGAAACAACCTAAATGTCCATTAAATGATGACTGGATGAACAAAGTATGGTATATCCACACTATGAAATACTAGTTAGCAATACAAAGAAATGAGCTACTCATTTATGCTATAACATGGATGTACCTGAAAATGTTTTGTGAAATGAAAGAAGCCAGTCATAAAGGGCAACAGATTGAATAATTTCGCCTCTATAAAATGTCCAGTATAGGTAAATCCATGGAGACAGAAAATCAGTGAATTGCTGTCAGGAGAAAGAGAAGGAAATAGGGAGTGATTGTTAATGATAATGGGGCTTCTTTCTGGAGAGATTACAGTCTTAAATAGATAGTGATTATATTGGCACTATTTTGTGAATGTCCTACGAATGAACTGTACATTTTAAAAGGCTGAATTATATATTATGTGAATTATATCTCAGTGAGGCTACTATTCACAAAGTAATACAAACATTTTTAGAAGCATGGAAATTCCTGATTTCAAATTATACTACAAAGGTAGAGTAATAAAAAAGTGTGGTACTTGTACAAAGACAAATAGACCAATAGAACAAGATAGACCAAGAATAAACTCTCTCATATATGGCCATAAGATCTTTGAAAAGGGTGCCAAGACCACACTAGGAGGAAAGGATAATTTCTTTACCAGTATTTTGAAAACTGAACATCCAGAAGCAAAAGAATAAAATTGGAGTTTTTACAATATTACAAAAATTAACTCAAGATGATTAAAGACCTAAATATAAGACTTAAAACTGTAAAACGTACTAGAATATAGGGGAAAAGCTTGATGACACTGGATTGACATTATGTCTTAGATATGTCACCAAAAACAGTCTGTAAATAAAACAAATTGAACTGCATTAAAATTACAAACTTCTTCATATCAAAGGAAACAACCAACAAAGTGTAGAAATTCAACATATAATAGGAGCAAACATTTGAAAATCATATTTGATAAGGGGTTAAATATATAGAATAATGAACACCTACAACTCAGCCACAAAGCAACCTGATTAGTAAATGAATAAATGTTCACAGGGCTTGAATAGACATTCTCCAAAGAAGATGTGCAACAATCAAATCTCTTGTGCATTACTGGTGAGAACGCACAATGCTGAAGCCTCTATGGAAAACAATATGCATGGTTTGGGGAAAAATTAAAAATAGAATTGCCAGATGATCCAGAAATTCCACTTCTGGATATGTATCCAAATAACAGTCAGTAGAATCTCAAAGAGATATTGGTACACCCATGGTTGTTGCAGCATTATTCACAATAGCAAAGAGGAGAAAGTAAGCTAAATCTCCATTTTTGGGTGAAAAAACAAAAAAACTATCATGTCGACAATCAGTGAAATATTACTGGCCTTGCAAGAGAAGGAAATTGTTGTATATTATAACATAGATGAACCTTGAGAATGTTTTGCTAAGTGATAAAAGCCAGTCACAAAAAGACAAATACTGTATAATTGTATAATTCCATTTATATGAGATATCTTAAGTATGTCAAACTCATAGAAATAGAAAGTTGAATGTATTTGCCAGGGACTGAAAGGAAGAGAAAATGAGGAGTTGTTCAATGGGTACAGAGCTTCAGTTTTGTGAGATGGAAATGTTCTAGGGTTCTTGGTTGTACCATAATGTGAATATAGTTAACACTGCCAAACTGTGAGAAAGATAAAATAAAACCATATCATTATAAAAAAGTATGAAATATAGAGAAAAGAAAATTCATAAGTGAAGTCATCTACAATTGTACTGCCCCCAAACTAACAGTGATTCAACTCTGACATAACACATAAGATTTCTGAACAAGAAGGAATCTCCTTTTTTTCCGTCTAGGGAAACAGGCTCAGAGAAGGGAAGTGCTTGAACTTCCCAGGTGGTGCTGGTGGTAAAGAACCTGCCTGCCAAAGCAGGAGACATAAGAGACACAGGTTTAATCCCTGGGTTAGGAAGATCCCCTAAAGAAGGGAATGGCAACCCACTCCAATATTCTTGCCTGGGAAATTGACAGAGGAGCCTGGAGAGAGAAGCTTGGCGTTTCAGTCCATGGGCTCACAAAGAATTGGACACAACTGAGCAACTAACACTTAAATAACATCACACAGATTTGAAAACAGAGTCAGGACTAGAGTACCTATAATTTGAGTTTCAGATAAAACCAGTAATACTTTTACAATGTGTTATTTTTTATAATATCAAGTTTGAGTAATAAAAAAATCAAAACAAAAGGGAGATTTGACAAAAGTGCCTGAATGGTGTGGGTTTAACCAAGTTTTTAAAAATATATATTTTATTCCCACACAACTGTAAGAATGACATATTTTTTTCTTTTTGCCAAATTTATAAATGAGGAAACAAAGCCACAAAAAGATTAAATAACTAGCACTAGGCCCTCTGGGTGTTGTTGTTGCTGTTCAGTTGCTAAATTGTGTCTGACTCTTTGCAAACCCATGGACTGCAGCATGCCAGGCTTCTGTCTTTCACCATCTCTCAGAGGTTGCTCAAATTCAGGTCTACTGAGTCAGTGATGCCATCCAACCATCTCACCCTCTGTTATCCCCTTCTCCTGCCTTCAATCTTTCCCAGCATCAGAGTCTTTTCATAATAAATCAGCTCTTTGAATCAGGTGGCCAGAGTATTGGAGCTCCAGTGTCAGACCTTCCAATGAATATTCAGGTTTGATTTCCTTTAGGATTGACTGGTTTGATCTCTTTGCTGTCTACAGGACTCTCAAGAGTCTTCTCTAGCACCACAGTTCAAAAGCATCAATTCTTTGTTGTTCAGTCTTTTTTATGGTCCAACTCTCACATCCATACTTGAGTACTGAAGAAACCATAGTTTTGACTATATGGACCTTTGTTGGCAAAGTGATGTCTCCCCTTTTTATTTATTTATTTTTGATATATATATATTTTATTTATTTTAATTGAAAGCTAATCACTTTACAATATTGTGGTGGTTTCTGCCATAGATTCACATGAATCAGCCATGGATGTTCATGTGTTCCCAATCCTGAACCTCCATCCCTCCTCCTTCCCTATCCCATCCCTCAGAGTCACTCCAGTGCATCAGCCCTGAGCACCCTGTCTCATGCATCAAACTTGGACTGGCGGTCTATTTCACATATGAAAATATACATGTTTCAGTGCTATTCTCTGAAATCACCCCACACTCACTTTCTCCCACAGAGTCCAAAAGTCTTTTCTTTACATATGTGTTTCTTTTGCTGTCTCGCCCAAGTTTTAAATACTGATTTACAAAAATGGATTCCAGGGCTTGTGAAACCACACATTTATACAGTCTTGGTGGCCACTAAGAGGAATGAAATGACCAAATAAACACATCTGCAAAGGCTAATCCTATGTCACCAGAAGGGATCTGTACAAACGAGAGTCTTTGAAGCTTAATTTTCATTATCTCAACTAGAAATTTGCTCTGCACATTTTAGTAGCCCAGGTCTGCAATATCATTTTAGGAAATGGTATCCAAATTACTTGGAGATCTGGTCTTTATAAAGAATTTTGTGTCAAAGACAAAGTATTAATGACATAAGAATTCTTTTTATATGAATACATAACATTAAAATAAATCGCTTACATGAATTAAGGGGGTCTAGTCAATGAAGACAGCATATACTAAATAAAATGAAGAGCAAGGAGCTTCCTGGTGATTAAGTCTCTGCACTGCCACTGCAGGGGATGTGGGTTCCATCTCTGGTTGGGAAAGTTCTGCATGCAATGAAGTGCAGCCAAAAAAAAAAAAATTAAAAGGTAAAATCAAGCAGTCTATATAATAAAACATACACACAAACATACATTTTTAAATATTCCAATGAAATCAGTAAAGCATGTTAGGTATTTAGGCTGGTAGTTAGGTACTATATTCTGTTCAGTAATTTTACTACTCCACATTGAGTAAGTAATCTGTTCCCTATAAGCTTTTGTTTCTCCATTTGTAAAGTTATCATAATGCCAACTTCAGGGGTAATTACCACAGATATGTGCTTATAAGTTTTTTAAAGGGGATACATATACATATAAAATTGCTGGGACACACAGAAACTATTTAAAAATATGTAGGCCATGTGTTGAATAACTGTTAGTGATATCCTATACTTTAACAAGGATTTAAATTTGATAATTTTTAGATATCTACATCCAGTTCAGTTCAGTCGCTCAGTCGTGTCCAACTCTTTGCGACCCCATGAATCGCGGCACACCAGGCCTCCCTGTCCATCACCATCTCCCAGAGTTCACTCAGACTCACGTCCATCAAGTCAGTGAGGCCATCCAGCCATCTCATCTTCTGTCATCCCCTTTTCCTCCTGCCCCCAATCCCTCCCAGCATCAAAATCTTTTCCAATGAGTCAACTTTTTGCATGAGGTGGCCAAAGTACTGGAGTTTCAGCTTCAGCATCAGTCCTTCCAAAGACTGATCTCCTTCAGAATGGACTGGTTGGATCTCCTTGCAGTTCAAGGGACTCTCAAGAGTCTTCTTGTCTATATAATAAAACATACACACAAACATACATTTTTAAATATTCCAATGAAATCAGTAAAGCATGTTAGGTATTTAGGCTGGTAGTTAGGTACTATATTCTGTTCAGTAATTTTACTACTCCACATTGAGTAAGTAATCTGTTCCCTATAAGCTTTTGTTTCTCCATTTGTAAAGTTATCATAATGCCAACTTCAGGGGTAATTACCACAGATATGTGCTTATAAGTTTTTTAAAGGGGATACATATACATATAAAATTGCTGGGACACACAGAAACTATTTAAAAATATGTAGGCCATGTGTTGAATAACTGTTAGTGATATCCTATACTTTAACAAGGATTTAAATTTGATAATTTTTAGATATCTACATCCAGTTCAGTTCAGTCGCTCAGTCGTGTCCAACTCTTTGCGACCCCATGAATCGCGGCACACCAGGCCTCCCTGTCCATCACCATCTCCCAGAGTTCACTCAGACTCACGTCCATCAAGTCAGTGAGGCCATCCAGCCATCTCATCTTCTGTCATCCCCTTTTCCTCCTGCCCCCAATCCCTCCCAGCATCAAAATCTTTTCCAATGAGTCAACTTTTTGCATGAGGTGGCCAAAGTACTGGAGTTTCAGCTTCAGCATCAGTCCTTCCAAAGACTGATCTCCTTCAGAATGGACTGGTTGGATCTCCTTGCAGTTCAAGGGACTCTCAAGAGTCTTCTGCAACACCACAGTTCAAAAGCATCAATTCTTCAGCTCTCAGCTTTCTCCACAGTCCAACTCCCACATCCATACATGACTACTGGAAAAACCATAGCCTTGACTAGATGGACCTTTGTTGGCAAAGTAATGTCTCTGCTTTTGGATATGCTATCTAGGTTGGTCATAACTTTTCTTTCAAAGAGTAAGTGTCCTTTAATTTTATGGCTGCAATCACCATCTGCAGTGATTTTTGAGCCCCCCAAAATAAAGCCTGTCACTGTTTCCCTATCTATTTGTCATGAAGTGATGGGACCAGATGCTATTATCTTAGTTTTCTAATGTTAAACTTTAAGCCAATTTTTTTCACTCTCCTCTTTCACTTTCATCAAGAGGCTCTTTAGTTCTTCTTCACTTTCTGCCATAAGGGTGGTGTCATCTGTATATCTGAGGTTATTGATATTTCTCCCGGCAATCTTGATTCCAGCTTGTGCTTCTTCCAGCCCAGCGTTTCTCATGATGTACTCTGCATATAAGTTAAATAAGCAGGGTAACAATATACAGCCTTGACATACTCCTTTTCCTATTTGGAACCAGTCTGTTGTTCCATGTCCAGTTCTAACTGTTGCTTCCTGACCTGCATATAGGTTTCTCAAGAGGCAGGTCAGGTGGTCTGGTAGTCCCATCTCTTTCAGAATTTTCCACAGTTTATTGTCATCCACAGAGTCAAAGTTATAACTAAAATGAAATCAGACCCATTCTAATGATTCAAGAATATGACCAAATTTATTTTAGCTGATATAATCTTGATATTGTTTTCTTTTTTAAAGTCAAATCTAAAAGATACTCAAAAACTTAATTCAATATGTCTTCATTTCAGAGGACAGGAAAAAAAAAGTATCTGTTAAGGAAAACATTGGCTTTTTAAAATTGTATTTTGTATATTGAACTGTTTATGATAGTTTTAGTGCTCTTTGGAAGTTTACTATTTACCACAAATCTACTGCTCATGTAATGATGAATACTGTAATGAAATCATTCAGGATTGAATCCTTGAGTCAGCCTTGAAGAAGACTGTTGACAAAAATGCTAAGTAAAATCATTTCTTATTTCTTATCTAATATTGCATAACTTGTTTAGAAAAAAAATCTTTAAAACATATGCTAATATTTTTAAACTTTCTGGTCCATAATAAATATTGGCTATGAATCTAGCTGTCTGAATTTTGTCTCCATTTCCCTAAATACATAAATGACACATTACTGGCATCATTTGACAAATTAATTGATGACTTTTACTGTGTGCCACTTTTTGGATACTCTTAGCATTCTGTTGAATATTCAGTGCCATTTCTCAGAATTTAGAAAAATACACTTTCTCTGAAGTTCCTTAACTTCTTTTATTCAGTCTCTTTTATGATCATATGACTTTCTCTTTAAAACATGTGCTCTTCTGGGCAGAATCCTTGGTTTTTATAGTCACTCTAAAATGTACTTACATGTAATTATAGTACTGACATATATTCTACACTCTATAGATCCATAGAGAGATGGACACAGAAAGGGAGAAACAGAGTGATTTTAGTATGTACCTAGCATTTTGCAGGTCTTTACAAGCATTAATATATTTAACCCTTACAAGAACTCCGTAAGAATCATAATTGTATGACTATCAGAGAGAACTAAAGTTTATTCAAATTTTGCACAGTCATAAACATGCATAATAGTAAGCTAGATAGCAGAAGTATGAACATAATTCTTTTTGATGCTAGGTCATGAGAATTTAATTAAGATATTCTACTGCCTCAGAATGCCTCACCTAGCTTTAACCTATATGAAAATACTTTGTTTATCACATAATCTGAAATCTATAAACATATTTCCAGTTACTATTTATTGCTTACTATAGACATCTAATTAATTATCAATACCTAAAAATAAAAATGTTAGTACAGACACTGTTGAAAGAACTGTAAATATATTAACTTAATCACCCCCAAATCCAACGTAGTGGGCAATATTCTCATTAGCATCATATCATAAATCATCTTTTCCAGACTCTTATTTGTACTGCTATTTACATACTCAATGATTTTCATGTCTCTAGCTCTCAGCTTTCCCCATGTTTCAGGATTCAGTTTCATTGCTACCTACATGACACCTCCAACTATACCTTAATTTTCATTTCTGGGTCCCTATTTCAGTAAATGTTGCTATAATTCGCCAACAGTTTAACACCACAAACTTAAGTAAATGTTAATCACTCTTTTGTGTCCAACTCTTTACGACCCTATGGACGGAAGCCCGCCAGGCTCCTCTGCCCACAGGATTCTCCAGGCAAGAATACTGGAGTGGACTGCCATTCCCTTCTCCAGGGGATGTTCCCGACCCAGGGATAGAAACCGGGTCCTCCCACATTGCAGACAGATTCTTTGCCACCTAAGCCACCAGGAAAGCTAAATTTCCCTCTCTGTATCACATCCCCAACTCAAGACCCTTCTAGTCTTGTATGCTTTTTACTCCACTTCACAAACCATTCCACTTCTTTTCCTCCCTACTTCTATCAACAGTTTCCTAGAGATATGTCAACTCTTTCTTCCACTCTATAGTTCTGCACATATATTTTTTCAATTTGCTCTCTACCCAAAAGGTGAAATAAATACTTTAAAACATAGAGGTAAGTTTACTCTGCTGCTCATGTTTCAATTGTTTTAAACTATACTTAGAGGAAAATCCAACCTCTTTAATCTGACTTCCAACTCTAAAATCACTTGACCTTTGCTTAGAAGTACAACTTGTACAATTCTTTTTATACTTTTTTCTTATATTATTCTTTTTATCCACTCTGACTTTATTTTCTGTTCCTGAAACATGCTGTAGTAGTGTTAGTTGCTCAGTTGTCCCAAGTCTTTGCAACCCCATGGACTGTAGCCTACCAGGCTCCTGTGTCCATGGGATTATCCAGGAAGAATACTGGAGTGGGTTGCCATTCCCTTCGCTACAGGATCTTCCCGACCCAGGGAACGAACCTGGGCATACTGCATTGCAGGCAGATTCTTTACCATCTGAGCTACAGGGAAACTGAAACATGCTGTTCAGTTCAGTTCAGTCACTCAGTCGTGTACAACATTTTGCAACCCAATGGACTGCTGTACACCAGGTTTCCCTGTCAATCTCCAATTCCTGGAGCCTACTCAAACTCATGTCTATTAGGTTGGTGATGACATCAAAATATCTCATCCTCTGTCATCCCCTTCTCCTCAGGCTTAAATCTTTCCCAGCATCAGGGTCTTTTACAATGAGTCAGTTCTTTGCATCATGTGGCCAAAGCTTCAGCATCAGTTCTTCCAATGAATATTCAGGACTGATTTCCATTAGGATGTACAGATTTGATTTCCTAAGAGACTTTCAAGAGTCTTCTCCAACACCACAGTTCAAAAGCATCAATTATTCAGTGCTCAGCTTTCTTTAGAGTCCAACTCTCACATCCATACATGACTACTGGAAAAACCATAGCTTTGACTTGATGGATCTTTGTTGGCAAAGTAATGTCTGTGCTTTTTAAAATGCTGTTTGGTTGGTCTTAACTTTTCTTCCAAGGAACAAGCGTCTTTTACTTTCATGGCTGCAGTCACCATCTGCAGTGATTTTCAGTTCAGTTCAGTTCAGTCGCTCAGTCGTGTCCGACTCTTTGAGACCCCATGAGTTGCAGCACACCAGGCCTTCCTGATCATCACCATCTCCTGGAGTTCACTCAGATTCACATCCATCGAGTCTGTGATGCCATCCAGCCATCTTATCCTCGGTCGTCCCCTTCTCCTCCTGCCCCCAATCCCTCCCAGCATCAGAGTCTTTTCCAATGAGTCAACTCTTCGCATGAGGTGGCCAAAGTACTGGAGTTTCAGCTTTAGCATCATTCCTTCCAAAGAAATCCCAGAGTTGATCTCCTTCAGAAAGGACTGGTTGGATCTCCTTGCAGTCCAAGGGACTCTCAAGAGTCTTCTCCAACACCACAGTTCAAAAGCATCAATTCTTCGGTGCTCAGCCTTCTTCACAGTCCAACTCTCACATCCATACATGACCACAGGAAAAAACATAGCCTTGACTAGACAGACCTTAGTCGGCAAAGTAATGTCTCTGCTTTTGAATATGCTATTTAGGTTGGTCATAACTTTTCTTCCAAGGAGTAAGCGTCTTTTAATTTTAGCTCACCCCAAAATAAAGTCTGTCACTGTCTCCATTGTTTCCCTCTTTATGTGCCGTAAAGGGATGGGACCAGATGCCATGATCTTAGTTTTCTGAATGTTGAGTTTTAGGCCAACTTTTTCACTCCCCTCTTTCACACTCATCAAGAGGCTCTTTAGTTCCTTTTCGCTTTCTGCCATAAGGGTGGTGTCATCTGCATACCTGAGGTTACTGATATTTCTCCTGGTAACCTTGATTCCAGCTTGTGCTTCATCCAGCCCAGCATTTCACATGATGTACTCTGCATATAAGTTAAATAAGCAGGGTGACAGTATACAGCCTTGACATAATCCTTTCCCAATTCAGAACCAGTCTGTTGTGCCACGTCCAGTTCTAACTGTTCCTTGAACTGCATACAGATGATTTCTCAGGAGGATGGTCAGGTGGTCTGGTATTCCCATCTCTTTAAGAATTTTTCACAGTTTGTTGTGATCCACACAGTCAGAGGCTTTGATATAGCCAATAAAGCAGAAGTAGATGTTTTTCTGGACTCTCTTGTTTTTTTTTTTTTTTTTCAATGATCTAACAGATGTTGGCAATTTGATCTCTGGTTCCTCTGCCTTTTCTAAATCCACCTTGAACATCTGGAAGTTCACGGTTCACATACTGTTGAAGCCTGACTTGGAGAATTTTGAGCATTACTCTGTTGGTGTGTGACATTAGGGCAATTGTGCGGTAGTTTGAGCATTCTTTGGCATTCCCTTTCTTTGGGATTGGAATGAAAACTCACCTTTTCCAGTTCTGTGGCCACTGCTGAGTTTTCCAAATTTGCTGGCATATTGAGTGCAGCACTTTCACAGTACCATCTTTTAGGATTTGAAATAGCTCAATTGGAGCTCCATCACCTTCACTAGCTTTGTTTGTAGTGATGCTTCCTAAGACCCACTTGACTTTGCAATCCAGAATGTCTGGCTCTAGGTGAATGATCATACCATCGTGATTATCTGGGTCATGAAGATCTTTTTTGTATAGTTCTTCTGTGTAATCTTGGCACCTCTTCTTAATACCTTTTGTTTCTGTTATGTCCATCCCATTTCTGTGCTTTTTTGTGTCCATCTTTGCATGAAATGTTCCCTTGGTATCTCTAATTTTCATGAAGAGCTCTTTAGTCTTTCTCATTCTATTGTTTTCCTCTGTTTCTTTGCAATGATCGCTGAGAAAGGCTTTCTTATCCCTTCTTGCTATTCTTTGGATCTCTGCATTCATATGGGTATATCTTTCCTTTTCTCATTTCCCTTTCACTTCTCTTCTTTTATCAGCTATTTGTATGGCTTCCTCGGACAACCATCTTGCCCTTTTGCATTTCTTTCTCTTGGGGATGGTCGCGATCACTGCCTTTTGAACAATGTTATTAAACTCCATCCATATGTCTTTAGGCACTCTGTCTATCAGATCTAGTCCCTTGAATCTATTTGTCGCTTCTACTGTATAATCCTAAGGGATTTGATTTAGGTCATACCTGAATGGTCTAGCGGTTTTCCCTACTTTCTTCAATTTCAGTCTGAATTTGGCAATAAGGAGTTCATGATCTGAGCCACAGTCAGCTCCCAGTCTTGTTTTTGCTGACTGTATAGAGATTCTGCATCTTTGGCTGCAAAGAATATAATCAGTCTGATTTTGGTATTGACGATCTGGTGATGTCCATGTGTAGAGTCTTCTCTTGTGTTGTTGGAAGAGGATGTTTACTATGACCAGTATGTTCTCTTGACAAAATGCTATTAGCCTTTGCCCTCCTTCGTTCTGTACTTCAAAGCCAAATTTATCTGTTACTCCAGGTATTTCTTGATGTCCTACTTTCACATTCCAGTCCCCTACAATGAAAAGGACATCTTTTTTGAGTGTTAGTTCTAGAAGGTCTTGTATATCTTCATAGAACCTTTCAATGTCAGCTTCTTCGCAATACTGGTCAAGGTATAGACTTGGATTACTGTGATATTGAATAGTTTGCCTTGGAAACAAACAGAGATCATTCTGTCATTTTGAGATTGCATCCAAGTACTGCATTTCAGACTCTCTTGTTGGCTAGTCCATTTCTTCTAAGTGATTCTTGCCCACAGTAGTGGATGTAATGGACATCTGAGTTAAATTCACCCGTTCCAGTCCATTTTAGTTTGCTGATTCCTAAGATGAAAACCACAGTCACATAAAACTAACCAATATGGTCACATGGACCACAGCCTAGTCTAACTCAATGAAACTATGAGCCATACTGTGTAGGGCCACCCAAGACCAAGGGTCATTGTGGAGAGTTCTCAGAAAATGTGTTCCACTGGAGAAGAGAATGGCAAACCACTTCATTATTCTTGCCTTGAGAACCCCATGAACAGTATGGAAAGGCAAAAAGACAGAACACTGAAAGACAAATTCCCCAGGTCAGTAGGTGCCCAATATACTACTGGAGATCAGTGGAGACATAGCTCCAGAAACAATGAATAGATGGAAGCAAAAACAACACTCAGTTGTGGATGTGACTGGTGATTGAAGTAAAGTCCGATGCTGTAAAGAGCAATATTGCATTGGAACCTGGAATGTTAGGCCCATGAATCAAGACAAATTAGAAATGGTCTAACAGGAGATGGCAAGAATGAACATCAACATTTTAGGAATCAGTGAACTAACTTGGACTGGTGTGGGTGAATTTAACTCGGATGAAACATCCTGAACTTCACTTAAATACTGTAGTCTCTCAGGATCTTTGAAAGAATGATTCTAGGATCCCTGCAAATGCCGAGTCTTGGATACTCAAGTCCCTTTATGATATTGTATCTGCATATAACCCTGCACACATCCTCCCATATCCTGTAATTAATCCAATCCATTGTGAAACTACATTCAATAGTTTTAAATATAATGGTAAATCTATAGAGACAGTTGTCAGCATATGATAAATTCAAGTTTTGCTTTTGGAAGTTTCTGAATTTTTTTTCTGAGTGTCTTTGATCCTCTGTTGGTTGAATGCATGAATGCAGAGCTTGCAGATAGGGAGAGCCAGGTGTATAGAGCTTATTTGTTCTTCTTTTTATTATAATATTTCCCCCCATGTATGTTGCTTGGCTGGCTCCTTGTCTTATATATTTCAACAAAATGTCATTCTACATAGAAACTTTCCATGACACCTTCCTTTCTGCATCACTAATATGATTTTTGAGCACTGCTTAAAATTCTGCATTATCTCTCCATGATTTCAGAATAATCCCCAGATTAGCACAGCAAGATACTTCATAAAGTAATCAGTATTGAAACTTTCTTTTTGCATCTCCTGTAATTCTCTGAAATACTCTAATTTATTTCAAGCATCCTCAAACACTGTAGTTCCGACTGAATACTTTCTGATGTTTCAACTGTCATATAAACAACTTGAATATAAACAACTCAGAAAGAGCTTTTGTTTTTCACTATACTTTGTTTTATAGACTTGCTTGCCTACAGTTGCTATGAACTCCTTAAGAAAGAAGCCTCACATGAAATGGATATCAAGTTTCAGTTATTCAAGATGATTAGGTTCTAGAAATCTTCTGTATAACATTGGGCCTATAGCTAATAATATTTATTTTATACCTAAAATTTTGTTAAAAAGGATTGATCTCATGATGTGTTCTTACTGCAGTAAAAACCAAGAAGTTTTGTTTATTCTATGTTTGGTGAAATATGTGGTACAATATATGAGATTGGCAATATTTTAAAACAAATTAATAATGCTTCTTGTCAATATAGCTAAATACTGGGCTCCCCTAATGGCTCAAAGGTGAAGAATCTGTCTGCCAATGTGGGACACACGGTTCAATCTCTGAGTTTGGAAGATCCCCTGGAGTAGAAAATAGCAACCCACTCTAGTATTCTTGCTTGGGAAATCCCATGGACAAAGGAGCCTGGTGGGCTAAAGTTCATGGGGTCACAAAAGAGTTAGACATGACTTAGCAACTAAACAACAGCCAAATACTAACCTCAAATTGTAAGATCACCTGTGGTATAGCTTGGTTATATTCCTCCAAACTTATCTCCTATATTTATCAAGGTTTACTCACATATTTATTTTACTCTTGAATTAAAACTACATGAAAATACACAAAAAGGCAGGTTGGCAAAATCTGTCATTACTCAAAGAATAAAATGATGATGGTAGAATGTGTAGAAATTATTTTACAAACACTGCTTAAGAATAATCTGGACCAGTGTTGAGCCCTTTTTGAGATATCTCCCTCCACTCTGTAAGTTGTATTTTTGCTCATTTGATCATCTATTTTGATAAAATTTTCTTAAATTTTTAGAAAGATAAAATCTACCATGACTGAATTATAAAGAAAGAGGAAGTCTCAACAAGCTACAGCAAAGAGACTGAAGCAGTAATCAAACACCTCCCAACCAAAAAAAGACCAGAACTAAAGTGGAAGCCATAATACTTTCTGATTTCAAACTATATCTCGAATTACAGTAACTGAAACAGTATGGTACTGGCATAAACACAAACATATAGACTAATGGAATAGAATAGAAAGCCTAGAAATATATATGTATGTACGTGTGTGTGTGTGTGTGTGTGTGTATGTGTATATGTAACTGATAGGAAAATTTAGAAGGTAAAAATTTCTCAAACAATGCTTCAATCCTTACCCTTGTCAAATTTAAATAGCCTTGGGAGATCATCTAACTTTTTTCTTAACCAAGAATAAAATTTTCTGTCTTGCCTAATATGCTTACTATTATTAAAAATGACAACAACAAAGCCCTCTTATCAGTCAATAACAAAAAAGGTAAAGAAGAGAAAAACATTAAAAATGGGTTATCTACTTCAACAGAAATCTCAAAATCATATATATATATATATAAATTGTAAATAAGCATATGAAAATGTGTTCAAAGGTATTACTCCTAACGGAATGCAAGTTAAATCTATGGTAAGATACAACTCTCTACCTATTAGAACCACTAAGTTTTAAGGAGTGACAACATCAAATATTAGCACAGATATAAAGTACTTTGAATGCTCAAACACTGTTAGTGAAGGAGCTAAATAATATAATCTTTTACTTAAATTGTTTGGCAGCTTCTTTTACTGATAACATATGTGTACACAGAGTCAGCAATTCTATTCCAAGGTAGAATTTGCCAAAGCAAAAAGAACACTTGCTGCTGCTGCTAAGTCGCTTCAGTCGTGTCCGACTCTGTGTTACCCCATAGAGAGCAGCCCACCAGGCTCCCCCGTCCCTGGGATTCTCTAGGCAAGAACACTGGAGTGGGTTGCCATTTCCTTCTCCAATGCATGAAAGTGAAAAGTGAAAGTGAAGTCGCTCAGTCGTGTCCGACCCTCAGCGACCCCATGGACTGCAGTCTTCCAGGTTCCTCCATCCATGGGATTTTCCAGGCAGGAGTACTGGTTGGGGTGCCATTTCCTTCTCCAAAAAGAACACTTACATGTGTATAAAGTTTTCACAAAAATGATCAACAGCAAGACTATCAATAATCAAAGTATTGGAAGAGTGCAAATGTCTATCAACAAAAAAAAGTACACTAATTGTGAATTTCATAGAATAGAAAATTGTTTGTCTGGTAAATACATGAAGATAAATGGATTGCAAAAACATTATTTTCAGGGATAGAAATCAGCCACCAAAGAGGGCACAATATATGATTACATTTAAATAAAAGTAAGCAAACTAACAAAGTAATAGGAATCGTAGCAATGGTTTCCAATGGAGGTGTGCATACTAACTGGAAGGGGATAAGAGGAGACTTCCTTAAGTGAAGTGAAAGTTGCTCAGTCGTGTCCCACTCTTTGCGACTCCATGGATTGTATAGTCTATGGAATTCTCCAGGTCAGATTACTGGAGTGGGTAGCCTTTCCCTTCTCCAGGGGATCTTCCCAACCCAGGGACCAAACCCAGATTTGCACATTGTAATGGATTCTGTACCACCTGAGCCACAAGGGAAGCCCATTTCTTAGGTAAGGAAGGTACTACATAAATTTGTTAAAGTATTATTTTATGTGGCAGAGTACATTTGGTCAACATCCATTGAGTTGTGCCCTTTAGTTAAGTTCAGTTGCTCAGTCGTGTTCTACCCTTTGCGACCCCATGAACCGCAGCACACCAGACCTCCCTGTCCATCACCAACTCCTGGAGTCTACCCAAACCCATGTCCATCGAGTTGGTGATGCCATCCAACCATCTTGGCCTCTGTCATCCCCTTCTCCTCCTGACCCCAATCTTTCCCAGTATCAGGGTCTTTTCAAATGAGTCAGCTCTTCCCATCAGGTGGCCGAAGTATTGGAGTTTCAGCTTCAGCATCAGTCTTTCCAATGAACACCCAGGACTGATCTCCTTTAGAATGGACGGGTTGGATCTCTTTGCAGTCCAAGGGACTCTCAAGAGTCTTCTCCAACACCACAGTTCAAAAGCATCAATTCTTCTGTGCTCAGCTTTCTTCACAGTCCAACTCTCACATCCATACATGACTACTGGAAAAACCATAGCCTTGACTACATGGACCTTTGTTGGCAAAGTAATGTCTCTGCTTTTGAATGTGCTATCTAGGTTGGAAAGACATAACTTTACTTCCAAGAAGTAAGCGTCTTTTAATTTCATGTCTGCAATCACCATCTGCAGTGATTTTGGAGCCCCCAAAAATAAAGTCATTCACTCTATCCACTGTTTCCCCATCTATTTGCCATGAAGTGATGGGACCAGATGCCATGATCTTCGTTTTCTGAATGTTGAGCTTTAAGCCAACATTTTTACTCTCCTCTTTCACTTTCATCAAGAGGCTTTTTAGCTCCTCTTCACTTTCTGCCATAAGGGTGGTGTCATCTGCATATCTGAGGTTATTGATATTTCTCCTGGCAATCTTGATTCCAGCTTGTGTTTGCTCCAGCCCAGCATTTCTCATGATGAACTCTGCATATAAGTTAAATAAGCAGGGTGACAATATAAGCCTTGACGTACTCCTTTTCCTATTTGGAACCAGTCTGTTATCCCATGTCCAGTTTTAACTGTTGCTTCCTGACCTGCATACACATTTCTCAAGAGACAGGTCAGGTGGTCTGGTATTTTCATCTCTTTAAGAATATTCCACACTTTATTGTGATCCACACAGTCAAAGGCTTTGGCATAGTCAATAAAGCTGAAGTACATGTTTTTTTTCTGGAACTTTCTTCCTTTTTCAATTATCCAGTGGATGTTATCAATTTGATCTCTGGTTCCTCTGCCTTTTCTAAAATCAGCTTGAACATCTGGAATTTCACGGTTCACGTACTGCTGAAGCCTTGCTTGGAGAATTTTGAGCATTACTTTACTAGCATGTGAGATGAGTGCAATTGTGCGGTAGTTTGAGCATTCTTTGGCATTGCCTTTCTTTGGGATTGAAATGAAAATTGACCTTTTCAAGTCCTGTAGTTCCTGCTGAGTTATCCAAATTTGCTAACATATTGATTGTAGCACTTTCACAGCGCCATCTTTCAGGATTTGAAATAGCTTAACTGGTATTCCATCACCTCCACTAGGTTTGTTCGTAGTGATGCTTCTTAAGGCCCACTTGACTTCACATTCCATGACGTCTGGCTCTAGGTGAGCTATCACACCATGATTATCTGGGTCATGAAGATCTTTTTTGTACAGTTCTTCTGTGTATTCTTGCAACCTCTTCTTAATATCTTCTGCTTCTCTATGTCCCTAACACTTCTGTCTTTTATTGAGCCCATCTTTGCATGAAATGTTCTCCTGCTTTCTCTGATTTTCTTGAAGAGATTTCTAGTCTTTCCCATTCTATTTTTTTCCTCCATTTCTTTGCATTGATTGCTGAGGAAGGCTTTGTTATCTCTCCTTGTTATTCTTTGGAACTCTGAATTCAAATGGATATATCTTTCCTTTTCTCCTTTGCTTTCTCTTTCTCTTCCCTTCTTCTCATAGCTATTTGTAAGGCCTTTTCAGACAGCCATTTTGCTTTTTTTGCATTTATTTTTCTTGGGGATGGTCTTGTTTCCTGTCTCCTGTACAATGTCATGAACCTCCACCCATAGTTCATCAGGCACTCTATCAGATCTAGTCCCTTAAATCTATTTCTCAACTTCCACTGTATAGTCATCAGGGATTTGATGTAGGTCATACCTGAATGGTCCAGTGGGTTTCTCCACTTTCTTCAATTTCAGTCTGAATTTGGCAATAATGAGTTCATGATTTGAGCCACAGTCAGCTCCTGGTCTTGTTTATGCTGATTGTATAGAGCTTCTCCATCTTTGGCTACAAAGAATGTAAACAATCTGCTTTCGGTGTCAACGATCTGGTGATGTGCATGTGTAGAGTTTCTCTTGTGTTTTTGGAAGAGGGTGTTTGCTATGACCAATGCGTTCTCTTGGCAGAACTCTATTAGCCTTTGACCTGCTTCATTCTGTACTCCAAGGCCAAATTTGCCTGTTAATCCAGGTATTTCTTGACTTCCTACTTTGGCATTCCAGTCCCCTATAATGAAAAGGACATCGTTTTGGGGTGTTAGTTCTAGAAGGTCTTGTAGGTCTTCATAGAACTGTTTGACTTCAGCTTCTTCAGCATTACTGGGTGGGGCATAGACTTGGATTACTGTGATATTGAATGGTTTGCCTTGGAAATGAACAGAGATCATTCTGTCATTTTTGAGATTGCATCCAAGTACTGCATTTCGGACTCTTTTGTTGACTATGATGGCTACTCCATTTCTTCTAAGGGATTCCTGTTCACAGTAGTAGATATAAAGGTCATCTGAGTTAAATTCACCCATTCCAGTCCATTTTAGTTCGCTGATTCCTAGAATGTTGATGTTCACTCTTGTCATCTCCTGTTTGACCACTTCCAATTTGCCTTGATCCATGGACCTAACATTCCAGGTTCCTATGCAATATTACTCTTTACAGCATTAACTCTGCTTCCATCACCAGTCCCATCCACAACTGGGTGTTGTTTTTGCTGGCTCCATCCCTTCATTGTTTTTGGAATTATTTCTCCAATGATCTCCAGTGGCATATTGGGTACCTACCGACCTGGGGAGTTCATTTTTCAGTGTCTTTTCTTTTTCCTTTCATACTGTCCATGGAATTCCCTGGTGGCTCAGATGGTTAAGTGTCTATCTACAATGTGGGAGACCTGGGTTCGATCCCTGGGTTGGGAAGATCCTATGTAGAAGGAAATGGCAATCCACTCCAGTACTATTGCCTAGAAAGTCCCATGGACAAATGAGCCTGGTAGGCTACAGTCCATGGGGTCACAAAGAGTTGGACACGATTGAGCAACTTCACTTTTGCTTTCACTTTTCATACTGTTCATGTGGTTCTCAAGGCAAGGATACTGAAGTGGTTTGCATTCCCTTCTCCAGTGGACCACATTCTGCAAGACCTCTCCACCATGACTTGGCGTCTTTGGTGGCCCCACACAGCATGGCTTAGTTTCATTGAGTTAGACAAGGTTGTGGTTGTGCCCTTAAGATTTGTTTATTTTTATTGTATGAAATTTACCATTTCCCACCCTCTAAAACTCAATCAGTTATAATGGTTTGGCCAAAAAGTTCTTTTGGGTTTTTCCATAGGATGGTGTAGAAAACTCACACAAACTTTTTGGACAATCAAATATTTGTCTTTAAAGTTCATCTATTTTGAACAGCATAGAGTTGATATTCTGAAGAAGGACAAAGGCAGAAGACTCCCCAAGTTTAAGTGACAGAGCTGAGAATCTGGGAAAAACAAGGGGGCTAGAATTCACAAGGCTGAGTTCTGGAAACAAGAGCTGCACAGAGTTAGAACTCCAAAGACCTTCAACAGGTGGCCCTTTAGTATTCATCAGAGTATTGATAAGCTTGTGAGAAAACCACCCAAGATGTGATCAACTTGTGAGGAAACCACCTAAGATGTGAAAGGATTAGAGGGAACAGTACCTGATATTCCCTGGAATAGTACTTAGAATAGTTCCTGTTCCCAAGAACCAGCCTAAAAAATTACATAACTCAAGAACTTTGGCTAGAGTATTCAAAACTGTCTTGCCATTATAGTGAGGAATAATTAGTCTTAAACCAAATGCTATTCTGGTTTTACCTAACAAATCTTAAAACCAAGACCTAAAAGGTCAAACTTTATTCAAGTTACTTTAATGTGTTTCAGAACAAAGAAGATAAATGGGAATACAAAATATCCAGGACCCTAAAATTCTGAATTTATAATGGCTAGCATTTAACTAAACTATAAAACATGTGAAGACACAATAAAATAAGACCTATAAAAAAGAAAAAATACAACCAATCCAAACTGATCCATTACTGACACATATGAAACATACAGATATGCAATACACAATATCAGAAGTTGAAAGAACTAATGTATTAATATCATTTTGCTAGGGCCATAATAACAAAATGCCACAAAAGTGGCACAAATTAATGCCACAAATGTGTGGCATAATCAACAGAAATCTGTTTTCCCACAACTGTGGAGACCATAAGATGAAGGTGTTAGCAGGATGTTTCCTGGTGAGAGCTCTCTTGCTGGCTTATTGAAGGTGGCCTTATCACAATGTCTTGACATAATCTTTCCTCTGTTGTTCAGTCACTCAGTTGTGTCTGACTCTGTGACCTTATGAACTACTGCATGCCAGGCTTCCCTGTCCCTCACTATCTTCTGGATTTTGCTCAAATTCATGTCCACTGAGTTGATGATGACTGTTCCTCTATTCACATGCATTTCCAGTGTCTCTTGCTTTTCTTAAAAGGACACAAATCAGATTGTCTCCTAAGGGCTCATTTTAACTTATTTTTAAAGCCTTGTCTTCAAATGCAGTCACTTTCTAAGTACTAGGGGTTAAGGCTTAAATATATGTTTTAGAAGTGAAGAAAACAACAGTTTAGTCTGTAACAAGTATGTTACATGACAACATGTTCATTTAAAAATGCTTCATAAAGACATATAACAAACATGTTGCACATGTATCTGCAAGCATGTATGCATGTGTATATATACATATACATATGTATATTAAATTTCTCAAATTGAAAATATGCCTGAGGTGAAAAATTAGATGGGCAGATTAAAGACGTATGAATAAATTTTATGAAAAATGTAGCATGCTGAAAGATATAAACAGAAATAAGTTACAAAAACAGTTCAGTTCTTATTGTTTCTCTTTGTTAATTTGGATGAAAAAAAAAAGTGAAGTAAAAAGTTCAAGTTCATTATATAGAAGGCATTAAGGGCCAGGCTTTGGTTTTCCAGAATATAGTATCCTATGACAGCTTTGTAAATTTCTCTCTCAAGGCTATGAAGAAATTTTATCAGAAGAACTGCTGATCTGACTAACAGCTTTAAACAGAAAATCCCAAGTACTGTTTTGGAACAGGCAACACCCTAGACTGGGCCCAACTAATGTTGAATTCCAGTTCTAGCATTAAATTGTTGGAAAATGTAGTCTTCACTAAGTATCTCTGAAGCCTAAATTTTTATTGCTAATAAGGTAATCATACCTAGCTCATAAGCTTGTGAGATGGATTAATAAAGCAACATATTTTACAGGTACACTCCAGTGCCTGGTTTAATTTATTAACAATCATTTCTCATTAATAATTGGGGTAAAATGCCCAGGAAAACAAGTTCTTAACCAGATAGCTTTTTTTTCCTGGGCGGGAGGGGGGGGTGGGGGGCAGAGTATGACAAACATAAACAGCGTACTAAAAAGTAGAGACATTACTTTGCCAACAAAGATCTCTCCAGTCAAAGCTATGATTTTTCCAGTAGTCATGTATGGATATGAGAGCTGGACCATAAAGAAGACTGAGCACTGAAGAAATAATGCTTTTGAACTGTGGCACTGAAGAAGACTCTTGAGAGTCCCTTGGACTGCAAGGAGATCTAGCCAGCCCTGGGTGTTCATTGGCAGGACTGATGTTGAAGCTGAAACACCTGTACTTTGGCCACCTGATGCGAAGTGCTGACTCATTTGAAAAGACCCTGATGCTGGGAAAGATTGAGGGCAGGAGGAGAAGGGGACAACAGAGGATAAGATGGTTGGATGGCATCACCAACTCAATGGATGTGAGTTTGAGCAGGCCCTAGGAGATGGCAGAGGACAGGGAAGCCTGGTGTGCTGCAGTCCATAGGGTCACAAAGAATTGGACATGACTGAGTGACTGAACAACCACCAGATAACATAAAGATTAAGAGACACATAGCAATTTCCAAGTACTGAAAATGTAGAATGCAATTTGGAATAATACATATATTGCTACAAAATAACACACAAAATAAGCTTGAAATTTGAAAAAAAAAATATAACTTGCATTACATGTATAGTCACACTTGATAGTTTTCTTTTTAGTATCTTCCAAAGATCTTTAGTCAGCTCTTTGCATCAAGTAGACCATTCAGGTATGACCTAAATCAAATCCCTTATGATTATACAGTGGAAGTTAGAAATAGATTTAAGGGACTAGATCTGATAGATAGAGTGCCTGATGAACTATGGAATGAGGTTCGTGACATTGTACGGGAGACAGGGATCAAGACCATCCCCATGGAAAAGAAATACAAAACAGCAAAATAGCTGTCTGAGGAGGGCTTACAAATAGCTATGAAAAGAAGAGAGGTGAAAAACAAGGTAGAAAAGGAAAGATATAAGCATCTGAATGCAGAGTTCCAAAGAATAGCAAGGAGAGATAAGAAAGCCTTCCTCAAGGATCAGTGAAAAGAAATAGAGGAAAAGAACAGAAGGGGAAAGACTAGAGATCTCTTCAAGAAAATTAGAGATACCAAGGGAACATTTCATGCAAAGATGGGCTCGAGAAAGGACAGAAATGGTATGGACCTAACAAGCAGAAGATACTAAGAAGAGGTGGCAAGAATACACAGAAGAACTGTACAAAAAAGATCTTCACGACTTGGACTGCAAGGAGATCCAACCAGTCCATTCTGAAGGAGATCAACCCTGGGATTTCTTTGGAAGGAATGATGCTAAAGCTGAAACTCCAGTACTTTGGCCACCTCATGCAAAGAGTTGACTCATTGGAAAAGACTCTGATGCTGGGAGGGATTGGGGGCAGGAGGAGAAGGGGACGACCAAGGATGAGATGGCTGGATGGCATCACGGACTCGATGGACGTGAGTCTGAGTAAACTCTGGGAGTTGGTGATGGACAGGGAGGCCTGGCATGCTGCAATTCATGGGGTTACAGAGAGTCAGACACGACTGAGCAACTGAACTGAACTGAACTGCAAAAATCTTTATGAGTAAAACAGGCTAAGAAGAAACAAGAAATAAAGTGTAATTAAGAATTAAGATAATCAATGTTAGAATTCAGATTGTGAACTATTATTTTATTGGAAATGTCTCCAAAAATAGAGAAATAGTCAGACACATATATACATGCAATAATAAACACAAGTGAGTTGCTGAAGCTAATAGAGAGCAGATCTCCATATAATGGAAGAGATGTTACATGATCTTAAACTCTAAAAGAGGAGATCTCCAATTAACCTGTAGAATTAAATAAACAGCTAATTTGTATATCACATATTAAAACTGAAATCCTAACCCCAGAAACAGAGGGGTAGAGAGAATTCAAGGCCTCAGCAGGTCTTAACACATGCTAGAAAGAGAGGCAGTGTTGAATTGCAAGATTCAGGAAGCAAAGCAAAAAATAAGATGCTGACAGGCCTAGAACTGAGAAAAACTTAATTGTGGAAGGCTAAAGTTGGCCTGTGTTGGCAGAGATAACATAACTCCTCTGAACAAATTTAGAAATAAAGAATCTAACAAATAGGGCCTGGGAGGAGTGTGGTGTTTCCTTTAGTGCTGGAACGAGTGAAAATGATGAAAATGACAAAACTAATTGCTTGGTCAGGATTGTTGCCAAGGGTGAATATACTACAGAAGGTTTCACTTCTTTATTTTACCATGGTAAATCAGAATAATAAACTTTCCCTATAATGAACAATTTCAGGGGTCTGTAAAATACAATGCTATTTAAAATCTTCTCATTTGGCTACAATTCAATAGTTGGAGTCAGCCTTCAAACTGAATAAAAACATTCCTATTTGCGTTACAGAAGAGAGAACAGTGACTCTTAAGCATAGGAAGACAGAGACAGATTTTCAAAGACAATGGGGAGATAAACTGAGACAAGGTCATATGCAGAAGCATGGGCTGAGGTGCCCTGAGGGTGAGGTGGAAGGGTGGGTGGGTTGAGGTGAAGATGCCAAGGATCTGAGAGGACACAGATATGTCATTTCTAACAACAAAGACAACATGTGTGACTATATGGATAGATGTGATGTAGATGCACTCAGCCTTCTACTCATAAGAAAGAAAGAAGGAATAAAGAGATCACAGCACATGGAGCTTCCTGGGTAGCTCAGCTGGTAAAGAATCTGCCTGCAATGCAGGAGACCCTGGTTTGAACACTGGGTGTGGAAGATCCCTTGGAGAAGGGATAGGCTATCCACTCCAGTATTCCTGGGCTTCCCTGATGGCTCAGACAATAAAGAATCTGCTTGCAATGCAGGAGACCTGGGTTTGATTCCTGGGTTCAGAAGATCTCCTGGAGAAGGGCATGGCAACCCACTCCAGTGTTCTTGCCTGGAGAATCCCCATGGACAGAGGAGCCTGGTGGGCTATAGTCCATAGGGTTACATAGAGTTGGACGTGACTGAGCGACTAAGCACAGCACAGCAGCATGACTGTAATTGTGATGTACGTGGATGCCATGATTTTCAGCAAAAATTTTTTTTTTTTTTTTTTTCAGACAGAAAATGATGGAATGATAATGTCTGGATGGTGGCCCTGAAAAAGGTCTATACAGATCATCTCCTGGCACAGTGCTATGTGTGGTGTGAGAGTTTCATTTTGAGATGTTTTTAGGGATCCTGGCCAGTTGAAGTGAGAGGAAGTATCCAGGGAGATTAAGGCTGATCAAAAATTCAGCGTTACAAGCATACAAGTGGCAGGGCTTGGTAGGGAGAGGAATAAGAGAGGAGTGGGGATGATGTGGTTAAGAACTGATGGAAATTGTCTTAGGGATTGGGTAGTCTCACAAGAAACAAAAGAAGGTATGGCAGGGACTTCCCTGGTGGTCCAGTGGCTAAGAATCTGTGCTCTCAACGCAAAGGGCCTGGGTTTGATCCCTGATGAGAGAACTAGAATCCACATGTTGCAACTCAAGTAAGAGTTCACATGCCACAACTAAAGATTCCATATACCACAACTAGAAACTAAGTCCCAGCACAGCTAGCTATCTGAATGAAAAAGTGAGTGAATAATTGAATAAATAAATATTAAAAAAAGAAATACGGCAGCCTCCTGATAACTGTTCTTTGTTGCCTCATCTTCTTGGAATAATTCCTTCAACCCTGCAGTATTTTCACATATTCAGAAGTTTTCATTTGCTTCTTAGTTCCTTCCATCTGATTGTAAAGTTAGCAAATTTCAACATACAAAATACAATTTTTGAGGGATATACTTTAGCATGTAAATCTACTTGGATTTTTGGAATCATTGCCAAATAACTATCTCTTATTCATTCTTTGTGAGTGGCTGCGCTGGAAGAATGTGATTAAAAAACAATATTCTTTATCTGAAGTAAAGCATACATCTTCCTTTACATTTTGAAGAAAATCAGTGTCATCCCCAGAGTTTACAGTTATACCTTTATGAGCTATTTATTGCTACCGTATTCTATTGCTATGGTAGGTTACTTGGTAAATTTAAGTGACATAATATTTACTGTAGTTTACTTTAAGAATGTCATTTTCAAAAATCCCTAGTTATCTTTTTAGTACAGTGTAAATATACAAAGAAAACTCAATAAGTACTGTTGAATCTATCCTTGTGATATAGGAATTTCCCAACTATCCCCAACATTCTCTCTATTCTTTCTCTTGTCTGAACATATTTATATATGCACAGACATTCATTTTACTAAGGATAAAAATCCTTAAAATCACCAAAGACAAGGTGGATTGCTTGTTCTATGTGGACACATCCTATATGCATTTAATCCTGGAAAAATGATTTAATTGGGTAAAAAAAAAAAAAGGCTCCCAGACTTCCAGCTGAATGTTTCTTTTAAACCAGAAACTGACATATGAAATGATGAAATATGGGCTTGGGAATTCTCTTTATGTTTCACTTCTTCAGAAAAATGCCTCAGGATTTTTCTATTGCTGTTGCCACTTTCAACTTGGATAGCCACTGGGGAAGAGTTGAAAAGAGATCTCATCTAAGTCAATGCTCATCTTTTTCATTATTTAACTCCATTGTCAGCTGTTTCTTCCTTTCAGAAGATTATTTTCCTAAATTGTTCTTCTGATTAATAGTTAAAAGACCAATGTTTCTACAGTTACAAGTTAAACATGAATTTCATAAATGTCCCAAAAGTGTTAACATTTTTATCTTTTGCTTTTTTGGGTGAATCAACTATAATAAAAATGTGTAAAACCATTTATTGAGAACTCTGTATGTGATAAGCATTTTGCTAAGTGCTTACATATTTTTCTTCTAAGCTGTGATTGACAGAAATGCAACTAAGATTAGTTTACACAAAACTGGAAATTTATTGGCTTAAAAAAAACCAAATTGGGCATGAAGATATAGGCTTTCTTAAAGGCAAAGTTAAAGGTAAGTCTCATCAATGACTAGACTCTGGGATTTAACAGTGATCAGGAGTCTGTCTCAGTTTCTTATCTCTATCCTTTTAAGCAAGTCAGAGTCTCTCTTTTCACAGAATTTGTTTTTTCCATATGATAGGAAACAAAGTCAATGGCAACTTCTGGCTTTTATAACATATCTTCAGTTCCCAGGGCAGAACACTTTCTTCTTTTTAGTTCAAAAATGTCCAAGAAAAATTTTGATTAAACTAGTCTTGTTTATATGCACACATGTAAGACAAATCACTGGTGTATAGAATGTGTATCATGTATTACAATGTTGAGTATGCTTATTTAATCATGAATTTAAATGGAGAGTAGGGAGATACTTAACATAAAAGTGTTGAGTTCACTACACACAGCTATTCAAAAAGTAGTTTATATATTTCTTACTTATTTACTACCTTTTCTCTCTTTATGTGAGATGACTTTTTATAGATTAGAAAACTGAGGATCACAAAATATTAGATGACATGTTGCTGATAGATAACTGAGATTTAATTCAAGTGGCTGCTTAAAGTTCATGTGCTTATCTGCTGTTTATATATATATATATATAGAGAGAGAGAGAGAGAGGGAGAGAGAGAGAGAAATGCTTCCCAGGTGGCACTTGTGCTAAAGAGCCCATCTGCCAATGCAGGAGATGTAAGAGATACAGGTTTGATCTCTGGGTCAGGAAGATCCCCTAGAGGAGGGTATAGCAACCCACTCCAGTATTCTTGCCTAAAAAATATCTCATGGACAGAGGAGTCTGGAAGGCCACAGTGCACTGGGTCACAAAGAGTTGGACATGACTGAAATGACTTAGCATGCATATATATATATATACATGAATATATAAGTATTTAATGTCTCAATAAAAATCCAGCAATAGACTGTCAGTCTTGATCCTCTAAAAAACGGAAACTAATACAAGGATTAACATGTTCATATATTATTTGAAAGGTTCAAAACAAAATCACATGTAAAAAGTCAAAGAAAAGAAAGTTCAGAGGCAATGTAAAAAACTGTGTTACTTCCTAGGGAGGCCTGGCGTGCTGCGATTCATGGGGTCGCAAAGAGTAGGACACGACTGAGCGACTGAACTGAACTGAGACTAATGCTTCCGGTACTTTGCAATGTAAACAGATAATCAAAAGGTACATTTACTTGGCATATAGGACTTCTTGGAAAAGATGACCAGGAGCAACTGTCTTTTGGAGTACTTATGGAAAAGAGGAAAGAAGGATGATTCTCTGCCAAACTTCTCCTTTTTTCCTAATTTCTTATTGGTTAAACTTTACCGCCTAGAAAATTAACTTCTCTTCACATCTAATTTGCATCATATGGCCACTTAAGTGACTGTCCAGGATGTCATATACCATGATTTCATAAACATTTCTTCCAAGTTTGAAAATTTCAAGAAAACACATAAACAAAACACAGAGTATAAGCTGGTTGGCTGTGTTTTGCTGTCCTTGAACAAGTGATTATGCCATGGCTTTGGCTGCATGGTCTAGAAATGACATATTCAGAAGGAAAGGCAGTTAAGAAAACTAAGGCAGTCTACTTCGTGCTTTACTCAAATCATGCATGCCCTTCCACAAAGGATAGATTTCACTTAAAAATACTGAGCCTCCATCTTTTGTAAGAATAAGGAAGTCTTTACTCCTCCCTCACAGAGGAAGCACACATTCTTCGAGTTAGAGTCCAGTTATTATCCCCAGGAAGATTCTAATAAGAGAGCTACTGAAACAAGATAGAATTTCTGCTGCTCTTGAAACCGTAATTAATATTCATCCTCCTTCGTCTCTACCCATTCTGTATTCTCCTCATTTTCTGCTAATATTTTTGATGATCTGGCTTAGATAAACCAGATCTTCATTCCTAAGACTTAGGATTTTTGTTTGTGCTGACCTCCTTGAACTGTGGTTGTTGCTGCTGATTATTGGTGTCCTTCCAAACATGGAAATACAAAGAAAAGCACCAGTGAAGTTCTAAACATTTATCATTGGCTTTGTTGAGTAGGAACAATTCTAGTTTTTTTTTTTTTTAATCAGGATCTATTTAACCTAGCGGTGTAAGTCCTTTCTTCAAACATTTTTCTACAACATGGGGTGCAAAAAAGTAACCAGATAGTGGTTACAACTTCAAGCTTGGTTTGACTTTTATTACATCCCCTGGAGGAAGTCTTATTTTCCTGCTGCTGCTGCTGCTAAGTCGCTTCAGTCGTGTCCGACTCTGTGCGACCCCATAGACAGGAGCCCAACAGGCTCCCCCGTCCCTGGGATTCTCCAGGCAAGAACACTGGAGTGGGTTGCCATTTCCTTCTCCATTGTGTGAAAGCGAAAAGTGTAAGTGAAGTCGCTCAGTCGCATCCGACTTCTAGCGACCCCATGGACTACAGCCTACCAGGCTCATCCATCCATGGGATTCTCCAGGCAAGAGTACTGGAGTGGCTTGCTATTGCCTTCTCCCTTATTTTCCTAGGAATCAGAAAATTTTATCAAGAGCCAGAGTTGCAGAACAAGGAAGCATAGATTTCATAAGAGGGTAAATAGTGCACTGGTGTGTGATATGACCATGACAGAGGTCATTCCTAATCACAATTATTGGTTCCCAGGCAGTGTAAGCTAGCAACAGAAAACATAGTAATGTATAGCCATAGTTGGTTTAAAGATTATACTGCAGCCTGAAGGATAAGGCCTTAATTCAAATTTTTTTCTAAATATTGATACTGAACTAGGTCTTCAACAGATCATTCCATTTTTCCAAAAGGTCAACTCTTTCTAGGTTATGAGACCATTGTTATATTTTTGCAGTAATATGAGTCCCTTGGATTGAAGGAATGTGTGTAGCATCTTATGGATGGCTAAGGCTTTTCAAATTAAGGCCTAGGGTGGTGATAACTGTAAAGACACTGGAAATAAGAAAGTGAAAGAAAGTGAAAGTGAAGTCGCTCAGTCGTGTCCGACTCTTTGCGACCCCGTGGACTGTAGCCTACCAGGCTTCTCTGTCCATGGGATTCTCTAGGCACGAATACTGGAGTGGGTTACCATTTCCTTCTCCAGGGGATCTTCCCGACCCAGGGATCGAACCCGGGTCTCCCGCATCGGAGGCAGACGCTTTAACCTCTGAGCCACCAGGGAAGCCCCAAAGGAAACCTATATCTGGAGATTTTAACAAACTGACTCAATGGATCTGAGTCTGAGCAAACTCTAGGAGATAGTGAAGGACAGGGAAGCCTGGCATGCTGCCATCCATGGGGTCCCAAAGAGTCAGACACAACTTAGCAACAGAACAAATAAGAATAAACTGTAGTCCTCTTTTGTCCCTTCCTTACCACCCAGCTCCTTTGGTGACATGGTTTGGAAATTATCATCCAGTAATTTCTCTCCCCTTCCCTCTCTCTTTCCTCTCCTAACCCTTCCTATCCTTCCCTGTTATTCTAGTCCCCTGGTCCTGGACGCAGGAACCTGGTCAAAGGGCCCTCAGCCTGAGCTGAGGATTGGAGACTGATCACCTCCTCTTGGCAGAGAATCAAAATTCTGGTTCTGGTCTGGTCTGGTCTGATTTCTGGTAGGGCCGAGTTCCAGTTCTCCCTTCTCTGGAGGCCCAGGGAAAAGTCCCATAACACCTGGGTATCTGTAGGTGGCAGGAGACGTCTGTAAGGCCACCCCTTTCACTCCCCTCTCCCACCTCCTCCCTCTTCTTCTTTCAACCTGGCTTCCTTTCCTCCCTTGAAATCTTTGACATTAGTACTTGGATTCTTGTATTTAAGGGCTTTCCTGGTTGTGTAGAGGTTAAAGCATCTGCCTGCAATGTGGGAGACCTGGGTTCGATCCCTGGGTCAGGAAGATCCCCTGGAGAAGGAAATGGCAACCCACTCCAGTATTCTTGCCTGGAGAATCTCATGGACAGAGGAGCTTGGTGGGCTACAGTCCATAGGTCACAAAGAGTCAGACACAACTGAGCGACTTCAATTAGGTGGTAGCTTGTTAATCCAAGAAATTTTGCTTTATTGAATGATCAGTATTGATGTCTCCTCTGGCAGGTTGGGGTGAGGGAAATGCAGTGATGCAGTAAGTGGTAGGCCAGCAGTCTAGACCACCCTTAACATATGATTTGCTTGTGCATTCCAAACTTGCCCAAGTCCACTCCTCAGTAGCTAATTTCCAGCTCATACGGTTTGCTGTTGCAACTATCTTTTCACTCAGAATATTGATATACCTCAGACCACAAAGTCCCTTGGTGTGCCATGGCCAGAAGCTAAGGCTTAATCAAAAGACAAGCTAAGGCTTAATTGAAAAGAAAACCAGGAGTTCTTTTATGAACAGAAGAATATATTTTTTTCTGGTTGGAGACTGAATAGCCTGCTCCTTCCCAATATTCTATCACTGGAACCACTGGCACCCTTGCATCTGCTGGGTCATATGATGCATAAGTCAGGCAACTCTGCACTGATAGCCTGACCTACTTTATCTTTCTCTGGGTCTTACTCAGATTTGCCAGTTTTCTTGGTTGCTTAATACAAGTCTAGAGCAATAGTCCAAATTTTAATACATACTGCTTTCAAAGTCTGAAGTAGCTCCAAAGGTACTCTGCCCCTTTTTTAGTGGTAGACAGTACAAATCAAACAATATTGTTTTTATCAAAGTGGATATGCTGACATACCCCAGATCCCTGAATCTCTAAAAGCTTCCCTAAGAATACCATGATCTATTAGCCATTGTCATGGGATTCCTATGGATCTAGTTTCTCTGACTGTCACTTTGACTCTGTGATCTTTTTGGAGATTATGTCTACCTTTCTTCTGATGGTTAACTACTGTCACCCAGCTTTACCATTGCAGGATTCCATGATTCTCACTGATACTAAAGAGTACAGATCTCTGGCAGTATCACTTATTAAAATCTCTAGCTTACAATAGAGAGTCACTATTGTTGCTTTTGTAGAATGACCAACTCCCTCCACACAGCACATTATTAACTGCCTTGGTGAAGGGGATGTCCTGTGGACACTTCTGGGCACCTAGGGACAGGTTTCTATTATGTCAATATTATTATATCTACTTCCATAAGACAAACCTAGAAATTATATTAAAAAGCAGAGACATTACTTTGCCAACAAAGGTCCATGTAGTCAAATCTATGGTTTTTCCAGTAGTCATGTACAAATATGACAGTAAGACCATAAAGAAGGCTGAGCATCAAAGAACTGATGCTTTTAAACTGTGGTGCTGGAGAAGACTCTTGAGAATCCCTTGGACAGCAAGGGGATCAAACCGGTCAGTTCTAAAGGAAATCAACCCTGACTATTCACTGGAAGGACCAAGGCAGAAGCTGAAGCTCCAATACTCTTGCCATGTGATGCAAAGAGCCAACTCATTGGAAAAGACCCTGATGTTGGGAAAGATTGGGGGCAGTAGGAGAAGGGGTGACAGAGGATAAGATGGTTGGATGGCATCACTGACTCAATGGACACGAGTTTGAGCAAACTCTGGGAGAGAATGAAGGACAGGGAAACCTGGTGTGCTGCAGTCCATGGGGTTGCAAAGAATTGGGCATGACTCAGTGACTGAACAACAACAGCAGTATGTGTTTACTGGGTTCTTCCCAGCACTGGGCCTAAAATTTCTTTTATATGTTGTTTTTTCCCCCTCCGCAACAGTTTTCTATTTCTTTTCCCCAATACATCATGGAGTAGACATTGGTTATAGAGCTAACTACAATGAAGATAGGGTAGTTTTCAAGGCTAACAAGTATCTTACAGGCACTATGGTAGGGGAAATAATTACCCTTTATTTACCTGAGGAAGGCTAAAGTCTTCAGGAAAGGAGTATAACTCTGCTTTTTACAGCAAGGCATGTTCATGATAACCTGGACTATCCCCAAACCTCCATCCCATGTCTTGGTCCTAACCTGTCCTGACCAGATGCCTGAAGTGTACATAGAAAATCTTTTGAGACTGTCCAGTTAGTCTAATTTGTAGCTTTACTATCATTATAACCTTGGACTTTTTGTTAAATTTCAGGTGATATTTTAAGGCAGTTTCTCTTGAGGCTGCAATAGATAAGGTTTTCCTTTAAAGGTGTTATAGTGACCTTCTGGTTTTTAAAGGATACTGTGAGTGAGCAACTGACTTTTCTGAGTTTATTTTTTTTTTCCTAAATCTCTAGTTGTGTCTGAAGAATAGACTATTCCATAATCCTAAATTTCCATGTCAATTTACATGCTACTCTCACTTGTTAATTTATTTGTCAATGCCTTGACTTCTTCCTTCAAGTCACCCTACTTTTCCACAGGTTAAAAATTAAGGGCGATATTACTACACAACAGGAGTTATTAGAGTCTTTCGTACTGAAGATAGTGGTGTTCCTCTTTCTTTGAGATAAATGGACAATCTAAATAAAAAATTCTACCTTAAGAGTATACTTTATAGAACCAAAGTAATCCAATTAACTTATATCTTCTAAGATCCTAAGACAAGAGGTAAGATGCTGAAACTTTAAATGAAGCAACTGGAAATTTTATGTTTGCTTGATGTCTGCTGCTTCAATATAACCCAGGTAAAGGTCCAGCGGGACATTTAGCAAATCTGTTTGTTCAGCGTGCAACAATTTTTAGCACAGGCTACGTGGAGTAGCCATGCTTGGCAGAAGTCCATAGTAGTAAGGAAGAAATGAAACAAAACCCTCGATTCCATCCCATTTTCTATTGGATAGAGTTCACCTCATGGAGCCTTTTTGTTCTTACAGGTTGTATTATCTGGCACTTTACATTGCTGCTCATGGCACTAGATCCTAGGTCATAAGATATGCTGTTTCTTCCACTACCTAGAAGTGATGGGATGCTGGAAACTCTCCAGCTGGTTGAGCCAAATGCACTTTCAGGATGAGCGACTGGTTAGCTCCCTCTGGTATTTTCTGGACAGGTCTGTAGGTGAATAGGACATTGGGCATGTGTGCACACTCAGTTGCTAGGATGTATCTGACTCTTTGTGACCCATGTAACCCATCAGACTCCACTGTCCATAGGTTTTTCCAGGCAAGAATACTGGAGTGGGTTGCCATCTCCTTCTCCAGGGGATCTTCCTGACCTAGGGACCAAACCCAGCATATCCTGCATTGGCAGCCAGATTCTTTAACACTGATTCACCTGGAAAGCCCAAAGGAAACACGAAGGCAGGAAAAAACTACTGGGAGAAATTGAGGATCCATGCAAGATTTTTGTCTGAAATAACCACCGCCTTCTTGAAGTTCTATTCTTCAACTACAGTTATTTTTGGAAAGCATTAAGATTACACATTTCTGTGTCCTTCACTGGACTGTGAGTTTCTGAGGGTAAGAACTCAGTTCTGTATTCATTTTTGTACTTGTAGTGAGTAGCACAATTCCTGGTAGCACAAAGTTCATTCTCAAATAATAGTTTTTATAAGCAATGCAGGAAGCTTTATAAAGATAGTATGGTTTCCAAAGCAACCCATTTTTAACCTTCCTTACTCAAGAGGAGAATTCTCTTCAAGAATATTAATATTATATATTCTTAAACTGAATAGTAGGTTATTAAATCCATGGCTCCAGGACTCACCCATGATTCATACTGAGACCCAAGGAAGTCTCATAACACTTGCCCTAGCAATCCAGAGCCAAGATCAGATAAAGCCAGAATTCTTAACAGGACATTTGTATAGTAAAAAAAAAAAAAAAAATCAGAATTGTGATTTAAATGAAGAATTGAAGTTAGCTTAATCTCATAATTATGCCCTGCAGTATCTAGAAAGACAAGAAGGAAGGGTTCACTATGTCAGGCAAGTGTATGCTCCTCGGTTCTGTCTCATTATAACAAACATTTGGAGTGACGGACATTAAAGTCCTCGGCGTGTCACAGCTTTCGGGTCTTGGACAGACCATGTTATAGCTCTCAGGTCTCGAACAGACCATGTCATAGCTCTTAGACAAATCAGTGTTACTGCTCCATGTTATAGCTCTATTTTATTTAGAAAATAGCAAGAAAATCCCTTCTCGAGGAGGGCATGTTGACCCAAAGACGTGAACATGGCGCCCCAGCGAGTGGGAGAGAAAGAGAGAGAGCACTTTGGCTGCTCTTTTTATAATTTTTCTCCCATCGTGGGCCTGCCCTATGTAAACTGGGCTAGTCAGGAGTGCTGTTTGTTCTACCTGAGGTCCTCACGCAGGTCTCGGAACTTCCTTTGACCTTCCTTTGTTTTATTTTCATGGGCTTTTCCCTTCCTTGCCTTTTAGCCACCACCATTCTGGACTCCTGTTTCCTTTTCTAACTACACACAGAGTCAGACACGACTGAAGTGGCTTAGCAGCAGCAGTAGCAACTAATAACTGATATAAAAATTATTGGATAATCCTGAGCATTCATGGAGACCAGAATACAATTTTAAAAAGCTATTTACTTTACCCACTAAATCAGGCCATCAAATTCTGAATCTTTTGACTGTTTTTTTTCTTTCATTTACTTTCTTGGATATCCCTCTCCACCTTCATTGTCTAACCTGTCTGTGGGGGGTCAGCAATTTCAGTTAATTGTTGCATGGGCTATCTCTGACAAGGTGGAAAGGGAAACAAAAGATTTTTCCAATGTGGATGTCAAGGAGGGGAACTAGAAGAGGGTTTTATATTCCTCAGGTCTTGTGGTCTACAAAGGTTCACTGGCTCTTTAAGTGAAAGACCACACCCTTTTCTTCCTAATGATAATTGCTTCTTATACTATTACTTGGTGATTCTGTGTTAACAAATTCTTCACTTTTTCCCCATTTTACCTAAAACCTGCTTCCTAAAATGGTGGAGAAAGCATGAGAAGAATAAGGTCAGCTGGAATGAAAGATAAATGAAGAAAATTCTATATTGCTAAACCTATTCTATTTTTAAAAAGGTTTCAGGTAATGTAAATTTGAATAATTTTGTATTTGGCATATTTTTGGCTGATAAGCTAATGACAGAAATTATTAACCTCAGAGTGCTTTAAATACAGGCTTTGCTTTATGCTTAAAAATCTTAAATATTTGTATAATATTCTATATTCTGAATATAGATTTTTCTATCTGAGGTAGAAATTGGGATTATAAACTTGAAATATAGATTTTATGTCCCTGTCTTCATACTTAATTACCTCAATCCATGATGCTAGTGGAAGGTTGTTGCTGAACCACAAAAATGCCAGGATTCTTGGCCTCTGGAGAAGAATTCAATCTGGGGCCAGAGATGAGGCTTGATCGCTCAGAGCTTTTGTGTAATGAAGTTTTATTAAAATATAAAAGAGATAGAGAAAGATTCTGACATAGGCAACAGAAGAGGGCAGAAAGAGTACAACCCTGCTACTTTTTAGCTGGATGAGAAATAAGAAAGCCTTCCTCATCAATCAATGCAAAGAAACAGAGGAAAACAACAGAATGGGAAAGACTAGAGAGCTCTTCAAGAAAATTAGAGATACCAAGGGAACATTTCATGCAAGGATGGGCTTGATAAAGGACAGAAATGGTATGGACCTAACAGAAGCAGATGATATTTAAGAAGAGGTGGCAAGAATACACAGAAGTAGTGCACAAAAAAGATCTTCATGACCCAGATAATCACGATGGTGTGATCACTCATCTAGAGCCAGACATCCTGGAATATGAAGTCAAGTGGGCCTTAGATGGCATCACTATGAACAAAGCTAGTGGAGGTGATGGAATTCCAGTTGAGCTATTTCAAATCTTGAAAGATGATGCTGTGATATTGCTGCACTCAAAATGCCAGCAAATTAGGAAAACTCAGCAGTGGCCACAGGACTGGAAAAGGTCAGTTTTCATTCCAATCCCAAAGAAAGACAATGGCAAAGAATGTTCAAACTACTGCACAATTGCAGTCATTTCACATGCTAGTAAAGTAATGCTCAAAATTCTCCAAGCCAGGCTTCAGCAATACGTGAAACATGAACTTCCAGATGTTCAAGCTGGTCTTAGAAAAGGCAGAGGAACCAGAGATCAAATTGCCAACATCTGCTGGATTTTGGAAAAAGCAAGAGAGTTCCAGAAAAACATCTATTTCTGCTTTATTGACTATGCCAAAACCTTTGACTGTGTGGATCACAATAAACTGTGGAAAATTCTGAAAGACATGGGACTACCAGACCACCTGAGCTGCCTCTTGAGAAACCTATATGCAGGTCAGGAAGCAACAGTTAGAACTGGACATGGAACAACAGACTGGTTCCAAGTAGGAAAAGGAGTACTGTCAAGGCTGTATATTGTCATCCTGCTTATTTAACTTCTATGCAGAGTGAAGGTGAAGGTGAAGTCGCTCAGTCGTGTCCGACTCTTTGCGACCCTGTGGACTGTAACCTACTAGGCTTCTCTGTCCGTGGGATTCTCCAGGCAAGAATACTGGAGTGGATTGCCATTTCCTTCTCCAGGGGATCTTCCCAACCCAGGGATCGAACCCGGGTCTCCCGCATTGGAGGCAGACGCTTTAACCTCTGAGCCAAAGAGTACATCATAAGAAACTTTGGGCCGGAAGAAGCACAAGCTGGAATCAAGATTGGCGGGAGAAATATCAATAACCTCGGATATGCAGATGACACCACCCTTATGGCAGAAAGTGAAGAGGAACTCAAAAGCCTGTTGATGAAAGTGAAAGAGGAGAGTGTAAAAGTTGGCTTAAAACTCAACATTCAGAAAACTAAGATCATGGCATCTGGTCTCATCACTTCAGGGCAAATAGATGGGGAAACAGTGGAAACAGTGTCAGACTTTATGTTTTTGGGCTCTAAAATCACTGCAGATGGTGATTGTAGCCATGAAATTAAAAGATGCTTACTCCTTGGAAGGAAAGTTCTGACCAACCTAGATAGCATATTAAAAAGCAGAGATATTACTTTGCCAACTAAGGTTCTTCTAGTCAAGGCTATGGTTTTTCTAGTGGTCATGTATGGATGAGAGAGTTGGACTGTGAAGAAAGCTGAGCGCTGAATAATTGATGCTTTTGAATTGTGGTGTTGGAGAAGACTCTTGAGAGTCCCTTGGACTGCAAGGAGATCCAACCAGTCCATTCTAAAGGAGATCAGTCCTGGGTGTTCATTGGAAGGACTGATGCTGAAGCTGAAACTCCAGTGTTTTGGCCACCTCATGTGAAGAGTTGACTCACTGGAAAAGACTGATGCTGGGAGGGATTAGGGGCAGGAGGAGAAGGGGACGACAGAGGATGAGATGGCTGGGTCGCATCACCAACTCGATGGACATGGGTTTGTGTGAACTCTGGGAGTTGGTGGTGGACAGGGAGGCCTGGAGTGCTGTGATTCATGGGATCACAAAGAGTCAGACATGACTGAGTGACTGAACTGAACTGATATAATTACTAGCAGTCTGTTAATGAAAGAAAGGAATGTCTTAAAACTCAGAGAAAGACTTCAGGCCCCTCATCCATAAGATGTATTTTGGGATAATCTTGGCACCATTTGAGTCATCAGGGCCATAAAAGGATTGATTTGAATCTTGTAGAAAGGCAGATTACCATACAAATAGTTTTGTTTAAATAGATTAGTGTAACAATATCTGAGTATAACAAACTGGTTTGTCAAGTGGGTTCTGAGCCATTAGGCTGAACCAACTTGAAGACAGAGTCTGAGGTAAATGCATAGTACAATAACATAGCTTAAGACAAACATTTCCATAAGAAAAATGCATTGGTTAACTCAAATTTGAGAAAAGTTAAGTTCAAGTGGAACCAGGTGTCATTATGGCAACACAGTTATTTATGAGAAACCTCTTTTGAAATTTGTATAGAGAAGGGAAAAAAAATATATATCACTAGTTTGTTTCCTCCTGCTGTTTAAGAGAGAGATAAAAAATATCTGACACTTGGAGCCTATTTCCTCCATTTGGAGATCCCTGGTCTTCCTGACTGTTACCCTCTCACTAGCAAATAAGAATTCTATCACTGCTTTCTTGTTCTGTATTCAGAATGATGCAAAATCAGGTCAGACAGGTTATTAATGAAGTAAATTATAGATTTTTAATTGATGGTTACTACTACCCAGCTGCTTCTAAATTAACACTTGGAGCCTATTTCCTCCATTTGGAGATCCCTGGTCTTCCTGACTGTTACCCTCTCACTAGCAAATAAGAATTCTATCACTGCTTTCTTGTTCTGTATTCAGAATGATGCAAAATCAGGTCAGACAGGTTATTAATGAAGTAAATTATAGATTTTTAATTGATGGTTACTACTACCCAGCTGCTTCTAAATTGCTTACTTGCCCTTTATGTTGAATTGATATAAAAATATAGATAAAAAGGAATGTCTATAATGTAAGAGACTAAAGATCAATTAATACATGAAAACCTCTGGAGTTAAATATTGTTTGCTAATTGAGAAATTGTTGATTCCTCACATAAGCTTAGACATAAAACAGTAAAGCCAAGCTGGAAGAAAAAACAGGAAAACTTGGTAACCCCTTTTTTTTTCCCTACTTGACTTTTCACTTTCAATATCAGTTTGGGAGAGAACTTACATTGAAACAATCTGCTCGATGTTATAATGTGTGACATTCCTTATAGAATCTCTTTAAAATGTCTACTTTGCAAGTTAAGAGTCAGAAGAAGATGTAGGAAGAGAGCATTCTGAGGACTAAAGTTCCTTTAACCAGTCACTTCTACCAAACACAAACACACACACATACAAATGTATCAAGGCAGTCAGACATCTGGGATCTCACCTATGGAAACAATCCTCTAAGCTTCTGAAGTACCCAGTAGGTGGCTCCCCTTCATAAGAGACATAAATGTTAGAGTCTGACAAGCCTAATACAACTTCTTCTCTTTCATTTGTATAGCCCTAAAGTGGTAGCTGTTTCTTGAAATTACTATCTCTGTATCATTTCACTGTTTCTCTTAATCCTTTTCAATTCCATTATTAGCCTTTGCCCAGCTTTGTGAAGGTCATCTTTTTTGGTGTTAGTTCTAGAATGTCTTGTAGATAATCATAGAATCTTTTAACTTCAGCTTCTTTGGCATTAGTGGTTGGGCACAGACTTGGGTTACTGTGATTTTGAATAATTTGCCTTGGAAACAAACAGACATCATTCTGTCATTTTTGAGACTGCACCCAAGTACTGCCTTCCAGACTCTTTTGTTGAGTATGAAGTCCACTCCATTTCTTCCTAGAGATTTTTGCCCATAGTAATAGCTATAATGGTCATCTGAATTAAATTTGCCCAGTCACTGATTCCTAAAATGTTGATATTCACTCTTGCCATCTCCTATTTGAAAACTTCCAGTTTACCTTGATTCATGGACCTAACATTACAGGTTCCTATGCAATACTGTTCTTTACTTCCATCACCAGTCATATCCACAGCTGGGTGTTGTTTTTGCTTTGGCTCCATCTCTTTATTCTTTCTGTAATCATTTCTCCACTCTTCTCCAGTTGCGTATTGGGCACCTACCGACCTGGGGAGTTCATCTTTCAGTGTCCTATCTTTTCACCTTTTCATACTGTTCATGGGATTCTCAAGGCAAGAATACTGAAGAGGTTTGCCATTCCCTTCTCCAGTGGACCATGTTTTATCAGAACTCTCCACCATGACCCATCCATCTTAGATGGACCTACATAGCATGGCTCATTGTTTCACTGAGTTAGACAAGGCTATGATCTATGTGATCAGTTTGGTTAGTTTTCTGTGATTGTCATTTTCATTCTGTCTGCCCTCTGATGAATAAGGATAAGAGGCTTATGGAAGCTCCCTGATGGCATGGACTGACTGTGGGGGAAACTGGATTTTGTTCTAATGGGCAGGGCCATGCTCAGAAAATCTTTAATTCAATTTTCTGTTGATGCTTGGAGCTGTGTTCCCTTCCTGTTGTTTGGCCTGAGACCAAACTGTTGACCCACACCTCCACTGGAGATTCCTGGACACAAACAGGCAAGTCTGGCTCAGTCTCTTGTGGAGACACTGCTTCTTTCTCCTGGCTCCTGGTGAGCACAAACTGCAGAACAATTATACCAAAGAAATTTTTGTGCTATTAAGAAAGTTCTAGGACCCACAACAGATTTCCCAACCTAGGCACCTGGCAAAGGGACTGAGAACGCCTAGGCAATTTGACTTTGAAGGCCAGTGGGATTTGATTACAGAATGTCCACAAGACTAGGGAAACAGACTTTTGGAGGATACAAACAAAACCTTGTGAGCATCAGACAATACTACAAAGCTACAATCATAAAAGCACTAGGGTACAGAGACAAAAACAGAAATATAGATCAATGGAACAGGATAGAAAGCCCAGAGATAAACCTACATACCCATTGTTACCTAATCTATGACAGAGCAGGAAAGAATACACAATGGAGAAGAAACACTTCAATAAGTGGTGCTGGTAAAACTGGAGAGTTATATGTTAATGACTAGAACATTCCCTAACACCACATGCAAAAATAAACTCAGAATGACATAAATGTAAGACTAGATACTTTAAAACTCTTAGAGAAAAACATAGAACAGTTTTTGACATAAATCACAGCAAGGTCTTTTATGACCCACCTACTAAAGAAAGGAAAATAAAAAAACAAATGGGATTTAATTAAACTTAAAAGCTTTTGCACAGCTTTAAGGAAAGGAAACCATGAACAAAATGAAAAGACAACCCACAGAATGTGAGAAATATTTGCAGACAAAGCAACTAACAAGGGATTAATCTCCAAACTATACAAATAGCTCATTAGGCTAAAACAAACAAACAAACAAACAAAAAAATCCACAGCAACCCAATCAAAAAATATGCAGAAGACATATTTTTCTCTCCAAAGAAGACATACAGATGGCCAAGAGGCACATGAAAAAATGCTCAACATCACTAATTATTAAAGAAATGCAAGTCAAAACTATAATGAGGTATCACCTCACACTGGTCAGAAATCTACAATGAATGCTGGAGAGGGTGTGTAAAAGAAGATTCCCGTTTAAACTCTTGGTGGGAATGTAAATTGGTAGAGCCACTATGGAGAACATGGAGGTTCCTAAAAAACTAAAAATAGAACTACCATATGACCTAGAAATCCGACTCCTGGGAATATATCCAAAGAAGCCATTAATCAAAAAGATACACTCACCCCAGTGTTCACTGCAGCACTCTTTACAATAGATAGGACATAGAATAAACCTAAATAACCATCAATGGAGGAATGGGTAAAGAGGATGTGATATATATATACAATGGAATATATATCAATCATAAAATAAAATGAAATAATGCTATTTGCAGTGACAAGGATAGACCTAGAGATTGCCATAGTGAGTGAAATCAGACAGAGAAAGACAAATATATTGGGCTTCTCTGGTGGCTCTGATAGTAAAGAAACTGCCTGCAATTGCCAGAGACCTGGGTTTGATCACTGGGGTTGGGAGTATTCTTTGGAGGAAGACAAGGTAACCCACTGCAATATTCTTGCCTGGAGAATCCCAATGGACAGAGGAGCCTGGTGGGCTACAGTCCATGGGGTTGCAAAGAGTCAGACATGACTGAGCAATTAAGCACAGCACATATGTGGAATCTAAAAAGAAATAATGATACAAATGAGTCTATTTACAAAACAGAAATAGAGTCACAGACATAGAAAACAAACTTATGGTTAGCAAGGGGGGAGGGCAGCAGGGAAACACTGGAAAGATCGGGACTGACATATATACACCACTATATATAAAATAGATTACCAAGAAACTACTACACAGCACAGGGAACTGTGTGAAATACTCTGTAATGACGTATATGGGGATAGAATAAAAAAAGAGTAGATGTATGTATTTGCATGGTTGATCCACTTTGCTGTACGGAAGAAACTAACACAATATTACACAGCAATGATAGACTAATAAAAATTATGAAATAAAAAAAATAAAGGGGTACCTTCCATTCAAACCAAGCATCTCATCTTTAGCTACTCTGTAACACTGTCTATTGAAATCTCCATTTTAAAGTTCTACAAGTATCTCAAACCGATCAATTTAAAATTAACTTTTCCTTATGCTTCTTCCATTAAACTTATTCCTTTAGCTTTCTCTCTGCCAATAAATGGCATCATCATCCACTTAGTTATTCCAATCAAATATCTGGAGATTATTAGTGACTCTTTCTTTAAGCGTCAGTCATGAAATATGTGACTTCTATCTGTAAGTAGCCATAAAATCTGTGTATTTTTTCCATCACCAATTACTACTTCTATCATGTTCCTTGCCTGGATTGCTAGGGGAACTTTCTAATTGTAATTTCTGACTGCAGGTATTATCTCATTAAATCATTCTCCATTTTGCGTTTGCCACATAATTAAAAGGTAGTGTAATCACATCATATACACTAGCTTAAATCCTTTAATCATCAAATTCATGCTTGTTTCTTCGATTGTCTGGGTCAGAAACATCCATATATGAAGTTCTAAAAAGACAACAAAACTGGAATAGAACTGTCCTTGTGAAAGTTTATACAGGCTGAGAGTTTATACAGGCTGCCTGGGTTTGAAACTTAGCTGCACCACTTGAAATATGTGTGACCCTAGGCAGCTTACAACCCACTTATTATGTGTGTGTGTTGTGTGTGTGTGCATGTAAGTATATTCATCTACAGTATGAGAATAAATGATGCTATAAATTTAAAATAGTTATATAAATATATGTACATATACAATTGCACTCATTTCACACGCTAGTAATGCTCAAAATTCTCCAAGCCAGGCTTCAGCAATACATGAACCATGAACTTCAGATGTTCAAGCTGGTTTTAGAATGGAGTTGGTGATGGACAGGGAGGCCTGGCATGCTGCGATTCATGGGGTTGCAAAGAGTCGGACACGACTGAGTGACTTAACTGAACTGAACTGATAGTATATATATATATAGTATTTAGAACATCGCTTAACAAGTGACAATGGCTTGATATCATTAAACAATGTGTAGATGTATGTAGCTTTATATATTGACATATTAAACATATAGAAATATACAGTAAACACAACTAATTCCCAATATTCATCTTAGTCAACTTTCAGGGGAATTTGGCATAGTTGATTGTTCTCCACGTCTTGAAACAGTTTCTTCATTTGGGCTTCTAAACTACTATCTTCACTTAATTTTTATTCTATTTTTCAGGCTTTTACTTCTCAATCACTATTTGCTGGCTTTCCCTCATCTTTTTGAGTTCAAAATTTGGAAATGCTCTAGAGCTCGATCCTTAGCTTCTGTTTTCTATGCCTATTAGTCTATGTGATATAATCTTTATACTTTAAATCCTTATGAGTATGTTTGACTCAAATTTATACCAACATTTCAAACAAATCTCTAAGTTTCTTATATGCTTGGTGAGTTGGACTATAAAGAAAGCTGAGCGCCAAAGAATTGATGTTTTGAATTGTGGTGTTGGAGAAGACTCTTGAGTCCCTTGGACTGCAAGGAGATCCAACCAGTCCATCCTAAAGGAGATCAGTCCTGGGTGTTCATTGGAAGGACTGATGTTGAAGCTGAAACTCCAATTCTTTGGCTACCTGATGCAAAGAGCTGACTCATTTGAAAAGACCCTGATGCTGGGAAAGATTAAGGGCCGGTGGAGAAGGGGATGACAGAGGATGAGATGGTTGGATGACATCACCGACTCAATAGACGTAGGTTTGGGTGGACTCTGGGAGTTGGTGATGGACAGGGAGGCCTGGCGTGCTGCGGTTCATGGGGTCACAAAGAGTCGGACATGACTGAGTGACTGAAATGAACTGAACTGGATAGACTTAGATTGGTAACTATTCTTTTTTTTCACTTGTGGTAGGAAACTAATCTTACTTTGTCCAAAAGTTAGCTCCCCATACTTTACCATTCCAAACCTGCTAACACTGCAGTCTGTTTTGACTACAGATTGGAAAACTGATGAGAGAGAACTAAAGATTATTGATGAAATTTTATTACATGTATTTTAAAATAGGTAAGATGCACTTTAACATGTGTTCAGATTTTTATTGAAATGCTGCTTTAATCTGTTCAGACTGCCATAACAAAAATACCATAGACTGTGTGGCTTATAAACACACATTTATTTCTCACAGTTCTGGAACCTGGGGAATCTAAGATCAAGCCCTCACCAGATTTTGGGCCTGGTGAGAACCTGATTGTGAGTTTATAACTGGCTATCTTTTTGATATTTTTCAAAAGACTGAAGAGCAGAGAGAGCTCTCTGGAGTCTCTTTTTTTTTTTTTTTTTTTCTTTTGGTGGGTATTTATGTGGGATTGAAACTCAAAGCATCATACACAGGGAAATGTCTCTTGGATCTTTGGTGAATGCTTAATATTACATAGGGATTTCTTTCTAACTTTTTATTTTCTATTGGGGTATAGACGATTAACAATGTTGTAATAGTTTCAGGTGAATAGCGAAGGAACTCAGCCATACATATACATGTATCCATTCCCCTCCTAGGGTTTCGCAGGTGGCTCAGTGGTAAAGAATCTGCCTGCTGATGCAGGAGACACGAGCTTGATGTCTAGGTAGGGAAGATCCCCTGGAGGAGGAACTGGCAATCTACCCCAGTGTTCTTGTCTCTAAAATCCCATGGACAGAAGAGCCTGGTGGGCTTCTGTCCACAGGATCACAGAGTCAAGACCCAACTAAGCATGCATGCTTACATTCTCCCCCAAACTCCTGTCCCATTCAGGCTGCCATAGAACATTGGTTCTCTAAGTTGGAACCTCTTTTATAAGAGTACTAATCACATTCATGAGTGCTCTGCCCTTTTGACCTAATTACCTCCGAGAGTCCCCACCTCCCCACCTCCAAATACCATTAGAATGGGATTAGGAAATGGCAACCCACTCCAGTGTTCTTGCCTGGAGAATCCCAGGGACAGGGAAGCCTGGTGGGCTGCCGTCTATGGGGTCGCACAGAGTTGGACACGACTGAAGCAACTTAGCAGCAGCAGGTTTCAGGACAGTTTTTGGGAGGACCATAATAATTCATTCTGCAGCAAATATTGTATCTAATTTAACCTGAAAAATATTTTATAGCTATAAAGAAATAAGTTGTTCTTTATTTGTGTTTGTATTGTTGTATATGCTAACAGGTATAGAAAATACTAAAAAACAAAATGCCAAAACACACCTGGCATTGTTTTGTACCTGGAATTTCTACTAAAATAAATTATCTTAAAGTCAAGAAGTTTCAGCCATATCATGGACACGGGAAATAGCAAGCAGTAATGTCTTTTTTTTTTAATTACCATGTTTTCTAACTTTATATGTAAATGCAAATGATTTTTAAATGTTACTGTTTTGCTATAAATCAATCTTTTCTTGAGTGATGCAAAAGAGAAGAATATGTGGTGAGCACTGAAATCAACAGCTAATGTTCAGCTTGCAAAAATATAGTTGAGATCATTAGGCCTAAACCAATGGAGAGGAAGAACATGCATGAACTGAGTTCTTTCTAAAGAGATCAGAAAAAGCAAACTTTGCAAATGGTCAAAGATCGCCTCAAAATTTCCATATGAAGAAATCATTTAAAGATAGACATAGTGGTCCTCTTTAAAGCTAACATAACCAATTTTGCCTTTACTGTTGGATAGATAGCTGTTCCTTTGGTTAAGCACTAGATGAAATAACCCAAGGTCTTGTTTTAACAATAAGTAATCAACATAATGAGATGTTCACATTATAAGAGATACATAGGTACTAGAGAAATATAATTTATGAACTGAATTCATATTTCCTATGTCACACTTACTCTCAGGCATATTCTCATTCCTCTTCTCTCTCTCTTTCCCTCCCTCCTTCCCTGTCTCACTGATTTAATTTTTTGCAAGGCACATATAATTGAATTTCCTAAGTGAAAGATGATTATGATATAAATATACTATAATGCAAATCAGACCATCCTAAAAGTCACACATGGAAACACTTTACCTCAGAGATTTATGCAGAATTATTATTATTACAGCATGCATTTCCCTCTGTTAAAGTTATTTCTGCTTCCTAGGTTTTATCTTGCTTTCATCATCACTGTATTTACTGCCAAAATAAATACTTTGACTAATACAAGGTGTAGGAGTATTAACAAAATTTAGAGCTAAACAATAAGATGCTCTTATATAAGACTCTTATCTTAATTATTCATAGTTGTTTGTATTCCACTGAGCCAAAAGACATATGCTCATTTATTTTCCACTAACTATAAAAAGGAATGGGTTTCCAAAAAAAGACAAGTCAGTAGATACAGGATTAAGAGTGGTGGCTTGAGATAATTAAACCAATGTCAGAAAACCCAGTGTTGTTTCCTCTTCTCATAGGTCCAATTTCCAATTTAATGAAACATTATTTTCAGACTCCTACAGAAAACTCTTTTCTAAACACTGATGAGAAAACATATGGTCCAGAGTTGTCATCAATCTTCTGAATCTATGGGCCTCTAAGAGTGAAACAGATCTACAATATATCAGTCTGTAGTACTGTGGAACATTTCCCAAAAGCATGAATCAAAGCACATACACTAAAGATGTTCTCCAATTTGCATGCATGTATCTTCACTGTGATATTGATTAGGTTGTTGGAAACTAGATAGGTTATATACAAACAGATTTCCTGTTAATTTGGACTTTAAAGGTATAAAACACAAAAGAATTATGTAAAAGTTTAATGGTACTTAAAATTATTTCCAACTCCTTTCCTTTCTAGTCTACTGGCTTTAAAATACAAACTATGTTTGTCATCAGTTTTTCCTTATTAATTTATACTTTAGGCTAATTGAGATTCTACATAAGTAAGTTTTAAACTAATCTGTAGTGACAGAAATCAGTATTTATGAAAATATTTTCATATGCAGGAGAGTTAAGAAGTCAGTGTGAGGAAGAAAAAAAGATTGATGTGATGTGAAGTTGCTCAGTCGTGTCTGACTCTTTGCGACCCCATGGACTGTAAATTACCAAGCTCCTCTGTCCATGGGATTTTCCAGGCAATAGTACTGGAGTGGATTGCCATTTCCTTCTCCAGGGTATCTTCCCAACCCAGGGATTGAACCTGGGTCTCCCGCATTGTAGACAGACGCTTTACCGTCTGAGCCACCAGGGAAGTAAAAGATTGAATTGCTCTGAAATATCCTCTTTTGTTGAAATGATATAGACTAAGGAGTTTGAAGACAGGGATTCAAGTACAAATTCTGCCATTAAATGTACATGTAAAGGAAGTGGCCTAATTCTCTGCATGTGTTTCTTCAAGTAAAGAATACGGATAAATGTTTTCTTTTGGAAGATATTTAGGACAGTTACATAAATTAAAATTTATAAAAATTGTGTGTAGTTATTATTTATAATATAAATTCTAAAACATTAAAAATAATTACAGAAGGGAATTCTTACTGAGTCAAGTTATAAGAATTATGGACTGGTGCTAAGGGATTACTTAAGAAAAGTTGTTTTTCTTAGCTAACAGGAACCTGGAATGTTAGGTCCATGAATCAAGGTAAACTGGATGTGATCAAGGAGGAGATGGCAAGACTGAACATTAACATCTTAGGAATCAATGAACAAAAATGGATAAGAATGGGCAAATATAATTCAAATGGCCATTGTATTTACTACTTTGAGCAAGAATCCATTAGTGGAAATGGAGAAGCCTTCATAGTCCACAAGAGTCTAAAATCCAGTATATACGTGCTCACTCACTAAGTCATGTCCAATACTTTGTGGTGCTATGGACTGTACCTGCCAGGCTCCTCTGTCCATGGGATTTTCCAGGCAAGAATACTTGGATGCAATCTCAAAATTGACAGAATGATCTTGGTTCATTTCCAAGCACACCATTCAACATCACAGTAATCCAAATCTATGCCCCAATCATTGATCCTGAAGAAGCTGAGGTTGACTGGTTCTATGAAGACTTATAAGACTTTTTGGAACTCCAAAAAAAGATATTCTTTTCATCACAGGGGATTGGAATGCAAATGCAGGAAGTCAAGAGATACTTGGAGTAAGAGGCAAGTTGTCTTTGGAGTACAAAATGAAGCAGGGCAAAGGTTAACAGAGTTTTGCTAAGAGAACATGCTGGGTATAGCAAGTGCTCTTTTCCAACAACCCAAGAGACAACTCTACACATCAGTTCAGTTCAGTCGTTCAGTCGTATCTGACTCTGTGACCCCAAAAACTGCAGCATGCCAGGCCTCCCTGTCCATCAACAGCTCCCGGAGTCTACCCAAACCCATGTCCATCAAGTCGGTGATGCCATCCAACCATGTCATCCTCTGTCATCCCCTCTCCCCTTGCCCTCAATCTATCCCAGCGTCAGTTCAGTTCAGTTTAGTCGCTCAATCATGTCTGACTCTTTGTGACCCCATGAATCGCAGCACGCCAGGCCTTCCTGTCCATCACCAACTCCCGGAGTTCATTCAGACTCACGTCCATCGAGTCAGTGATGCCATCCAGCCACCTCATCCTCTGTCGTCCCCTTCTCCTCCTGTCCCTAAACCCTCCCAGCATCAGAGTCTTTTCCAATGAGTCAACTCTTCACATAAGGTGGCCAAAGTACTGGAGTTTCAGCTTTAACATCATTCCTTCCAAAGAAATCCCAGGGCTGATCTCCTTCAGAATGGATTGGTTGAATCTCCTTGCAGTCCAAGGGATTCTCAAAAGTCTTCTCCAACACCACAGTTCAAAAGCGTCAATTCTTCGGTGCTCAGCCTTCTTCACAGTCCAACTCTCACATCCATACATGACCAATGGAAAAACCATAGCCTTGATTAGACGGACCTTAGTCGGCAAAGTAATGTCTCTGCTTTTGAATATGCTATCTAGGTTGGTCATAACCTTTCTTCTAAGGAGTAAGCATCTTTTAATTTCATGGCTGCAGTCACCATCTGCAGTGATTTTGGAGCCCAGAAAAATAAAGTCAGCCACTGTTTCCCCATCCATTTCTCATGAAGTGATGGGACCGGATGCTATGATCTTAGTTTTCTGAATGTTGAGCTTTAAGCCAACTTTTTCACTCTCCTCTTTCACTTTCATCAAGAGGCTCTTTAGTTCCTCTTCACTTTCTGCCATAAGGGTGGTATCATCTGCATATCTAGGTTATTGATATTTCTCCTGGCAATCTTGATTCCAGCTTGTGTTTCTTCCAGTCCAGCGTTTCTCATGATGTACTCTGCATAGAAGTTAAATAAGCAGGGTGACAATATACAGCCTTGACGTACTCCTTTTCCTACTTGGAACCAGACTTGTTCCATGTCCAGTTCTAACTGTTGCTTCCTGATCTGCATATAGGTTTCTCAAGAGGCAGGTCAGGTGGTCTGGTATTCCTATCTCTTTCAGAATTTTCCACAGTTTATTGTCATCCACATAGTCAAAGGCTTTGGCATAGTCAATAGAGCAGAAATAGATGTTTTTCTGGAACTCTCTTGCTTTTTCCATGATCCAGCAGATGTTGGCAATTTGATCTTGTTCCTCTGCCTTTTCTAAAACCAGCTTGAACATCTGGAAGTTCACGGTTCACATATTGCTGAAGCCTGGCTTGGAGAATTTTAAGCATTACTTTATTAGTGTGTGAGATGAGTGCAATTGTGCAGTAGTTTGAGCATTTTTTGTCATTGCCTTTCTTTGGGATTGAAATGAAAACTGACCTTTTCCAGTCTGTGGCCACTGTTGAGTTTTCCAAATTTGCTGGCAAATGTGCAGCACTTTCACAGTGTTATCTTTCAGGATTTGAATCAGCTCAACTTTACACATGGACATCACCAAATGATCAATAATGAAATCAGACTGTTTATGTTCTCTGCAGCCAAAGATAGAGAAGTTCTAGACACTTAGCAAAAGCAGGACCAGGACCTGACTGTGACTCAGATCATCAGCTCCTTATTGCAAAATTCAGGCTCAAATTGTAGATAATAGGGAAAATCGCTAGGTCATATTCAGGTATGTATGCTGAGGCACTTCCATCATACTAACTCTTTGCAACCCTATGGACTTAGGCTCTTCTGTCTATGGATTCTCCAGTCAAAATAACTGGAGTGGAGTGTCATTTCCTTCTCCAGGTGATCTTTCTGACGCAGTGATTTAAACTGCAACTCTTATGTGTCCTGCATTGGCAGGCAGGTTCTTTATCACTAGAGCCACCTGGGAAGCCCTAAATAACTTAAATCAAATCCCTTATGATTAGAGTGGAGGTGACAAATAGACTGAAGGGATTAGATCTGGTAGACAGAGTGACAGAAGAACTGTGGATGAAGGTTTGTAATATTGTACAGGAAGCAGTGACCAAAATCATCCCAAGGAAAAATAAAGGCAAGAAGGAAAAGTGGTTATCTGAGGAGGCCTTACAAATAGCTGAGGAAAGAAGGAAAGTGGAACTCAAGTGAGAAAGGGAAAGATATAATCACCTGAATGCAGAGTTACAGAGACTAGCATGCAGAAACAAAAAGGCCTTCTTAAATGAATGATGCAAAGAAATAAAGGAAAATATAATGGGAAATATAAAATCCCATTTTATCATGACTGGTCAACAGAAAATAATAGCATTCTGTATCACTAAAGCTACCATTTATTAGAAAAATCTGTGAACATGTTTTAAAATCCAAAGGAACACGAAAATTATTCTGGACTTTTTTTTTTTTTTGAAGAATACAAATGCTCAGGTATTGTTTTATTCTCCATAGCTTCAGATGTGATTCTAATGAGCAGCCATGTTCATTGTTTCACTTTTTCTATTTCATATTCAAAGCTCCCATTTCATTTAGTTTAGGTTTTCCAATTTCTATATCCCTGTTTCTTTTCTTTCTCAAGCATTTACCAAGTATAGTAGAAAATCTTTTGTATATACATAAATATACATATAGTACATATAATAAAATATGTGTATTTTAGAAAACAATGAACTTTTGCTTAGCTAAAAAATTTATGATATTTTGGTTCCATTTGACTAAGTATGAATAGAATGCTAAATTTCAATTTATATTCACTTAAAAATTTGATATAGTCCCATTTATTTGGGCATATAGTATTGTGGCTAAAAGTCTAGAAAGATTAGTGATTTTTTACCAAAAAAAATTGAATTTTA
>SJYT01009999.1:224079-241648 GCA_006410635.1 Cephalophus harveyi
TGGCTAAAAGTCTAGAAAGATTAGTGATTTTTTACCAAAAAAAATTGAATTTTTTGAAAATTCTAATATTCAAAAAAGGTTGAAACTTATAATCTAATTCTGAGAATATAAAGAAATACTATGTTGTGGAAAAAAAAAAACAAGGAAATCAACATGTGATACAGTATTATTAACTAAACACAGACTTTGTTCAAATTTCAAAAAAATTTATGCTATTGCCCACTGTTTGTTTTCATATCTTATTCAAAATTACACATTGTATTTAGTTGCATTAAGCAGCTTCAGCTGTATGTCACAAATTTTGATAAATTCTCATTCTATTGTGTTACAAATATTTTCTAATTTTCCTTGTTATGGCTTCTTAGATATACTCATCATTTAACACTGGATACTTAACTTCCAAATACATGTATTTTTTAAAGTATCTTTGATATTAATTTCTCATCTAAGTGCTTTCTTCTCTGCAATCACCTTCCATGTTTTTTCAGTCTTTCAGTTTTATTAAGATTTCAACAGTTAAGTCAAAGATCTCTTTTGGTAAATGTCACATTGTACTTGAAAATATGTGGGTTATTTTCAAATATCTTTTGATATTAATTGCTAACATAATTCCACAGTGATAAGAGAACAGAGTCTGTATTATTTTCATACTTTTAGATCATGAAACTTTTGCACCTTTTTCTATGGCCCCAGATATGTTCCAGTGTATCCTGGTTTATAGTCTATGGGAACTTGAGTAGAATTTGTATCCTGATGTGTGAAAATTGTATACATCTTAATTATGTTGAATGGGTTCATAGTACTTTTCAGGTCTACTATATCCTTATTCTTTTCTTTCTAGTCATTCCATTAATTTTTGAGAGCTTGATAATGAAACTCTAAAAATCTCAATTAATCTACATAAAACATAATTGCAATGTAGAGTAGAACTAGATGTAACCTTGTTCTGCATTTTTCAAGTCTCCTGTAAATGTGTTATTATACTTTTGTAATTTATAAAGCAAAAATTAAAACAAACTGCTTGATTCAACATCTACTTTCCTACTTTATTCATTATTCAGCTGTAAAAGAGAATAATTTCTCAAAATGCAACGGGTTTCTTAGTCTAGCTGGGAAAACAGTGTTAAATAGGTCATAGAAATTTTCCTTATGGGCCACATTACCAATAAAATGAAATCATCTACCATATGGTTTTTGGAGAAGAAACACAAGCAAACAGAAATCCTAAATGTCAGAGTAACTTAGTTTTAGCACACACATCTTTCCATAATGTATAAAGATAATCAAAATAAAGTTTATATGATAAATCTAATTAAAAATAGATATATCTAATAAAAAAGGCCATGTTCCCATTCCAAAATAATAGAAAACTTCCAACCTGTCAGCATCATTATAGGCTTGAAGACACTGGGTCATAAGAAAGATACACTGTAGAATTACTCTAGGAAAGTAATTTTAATTGAAAGAAATTAGTAACAGAGTGAAGATAACCTAGCAGTTTATAGACTTCAGATAAAAAATTTGCATATATTGCTTTATTTATGCTTATATTTTGCTTATAAGAACTATCTATTGGATATTTTAAGCATTTTTCTTTCTTCTGCATGGGCCATTTATATATGTTCTCTATTAACTCCTACAATCTACCAATAACTAAGGGTTTTCATAATTCTGTTCTATGCAACTGATAATTTATGGAGGATTGGCTACAATACACAAATGGAGTCATTATTAGTAAAGTTATCATCAACACTAACATAAGCAGCATGTTAAGGGAAAAACAAGAATAGCATTAGACAGGGATAAAAATTCAAAAAGAGCTAATCTGGATTAATTTATCAGATTTAACAGTACAATTAAAAATTAAAGCCTGCTTCTCTTAAGAATAATTAAGAATTCAAACCTACTTCTTTGACATAATCCACATTCCCTCCCCCTATGTTTTAACAGAATATTCTTCAGAATTCTAAGACTTAGTTTTTATAGACCAGTTGTAATTCTACAACAAAATTAAGAGGAAGGTACTAAGATTTCCAATATACCTTCTGATCCCATATGTACATAGTCTCTTCCATTATTAACATCACCCATGAGAGTAATTCTGTTTTTATCAATGATGAATTTGCATTGACACATCATTATCATCAAAAGTCTACAATCTACGTTTGGTGCTTTTGGTGCTATACACTCTATAGGTCTGGTAAATGTATAATAACATATAACAGTATAATGTCATACGAGTATTTTCACTGTCCTAAATATCCTTGGTGCTCTGCCTATTCATTTTTTCCCCTTTCCCATCCCTGATAACTACTAAGCTTGTCTCCATAGTTCCTTCTCAGAATATTATTCAGTTTTAATCATGTAGTATGTAACTTTTTAGATAAGGTTTTTCCAGTAGTAATGTGCACACAATGCTCCCTTATTTCTTTCCATTATTTAATAGCTCATTTCTTTTTGGCACTGAATAATAGTTTATCAATTACAAGTTTTCTTATCCTTAAATGGACATCTTAGTCCTTTCAAAGTTTTGGCGATTATGGATAAAAATGTATATGGATACATCTCTGGGTGAAGATTTATGTGTAGACATATATAGGAATTTCAAATCCTTTGAGTATTCACCAAGGAGCACAATTTTTAGGCAATATGATAGGAATATTTTTTTAAGAAATCACCAAACTCTCTTCCAAAACGACTGGATCATTTTGTATTCTACCAGTAACTTAACAAAGAGTTTCTACTCCCTTAAAGTACAAAGAATTTCTATTGTTTAATATCCCTTGTCAGCATTCAATGATCTCAGTATTCTGAATTTTGGCTGTTCTAATAGGTACATAGTGGTATTTCATTAGAGTTTTAAGTTGCAATTCACTGACAATTTATGATGTATATAATATTTTTATGTTAGTCATCAGGACATCTATCTTCTTTGATGAGGTGTCTGTTAAGGTTCTGGCCCATTTTTAATTGGGGTGATTGTTTTCTTATTGTTTCATTTTAATAGTCAATGTATATTTTGAATAACAATTCTTTATGATGTATTTGGGCTTCCCAGGTGGCTCTAGTGGTAAAGAACCCGCCTGCCAATGCAGATAGACGTAAGAGATGCAGGTTTGGTCCCTAGATCGGGAAGATTACCTTGAGGTGACCCCCTCCTGTATTCTTGCCTGGAGAATTCCATGGACAGACGAGCCTGGGCAGGCTGCAGTCCACAGGGTCACATAGAGTCGGACATGACTAAAGTGACTTAGCAAACATGCACACATGATGTACTCAACAAGCATTTTCTCCCATCTATGCCTTACCTTGTCATTCTCTTGATACTAACACAGAGCAGAAATTTAAAATTTTAATGAAGGCCAGCAAATTGATTATCTCTTTAATAGGCTGTGTCTTTGGTGTGTTTCTAGAAAGCCATCAACATACACACCTCCATCAAGATTTTGCTGTTTGTTATCTTCTAGGAGTTTTAGAGTTTTGTGTGTTATATTTAGGTCTGTGGTCAATAACCTCAGATATGCAGATGACACCACCCTCACTGCAGAAAGTAAAGAGGAATTAAAGAGCTTCTTGATGAAAGTGAAAGAGGAGAGTGAAAAAACTAGCTTAAAACTCAACATAAAAAAAATGAAGATCATGGCATCTGGTCCCACCACTTCATGGCTAATAGATGGGGAAACAATGGAAACAGTGACAGACTTTATCTTCTTGGGCTCCAAAACCACTGCAGATGGTGACTGCAGCCATGAAATTAAAAGACGCTTACTCCTTGGAAGAAAAGCTATGACCAACCTAGACAGCATGTTAAAAAGCAGAGACATTACTTTGCCAACAAAGGTCCATATACTCACAGCTATGGTTTTTCCAGCAGTCATGTATGGATGTGAGAGTTGTACCATAAAGAAAGCTGAGCACTGAAGAATGGATGTTTTTGAACTGTAGTGTTGGAGAAGACTCTTGAGAGTCCCTTGGACTGCAAAGAGATCAAACCAGTAAATCCTGAATATTCATTGTTAGGACTGATACTGAAGCTCCAATACTTTAGCCACCTGATGCGAAGAACTGACTCATTGGAAAGATCCTGATCTGGGAAAGCTTGAAAGCATGAGGAGAAGGAGACGAGGATGACAGATGATGAGATGGTTGGATGGCATCACCAACTTGATGGACGTGAGTTTGAGCAAGTTCTGGGAGTTTGTTTGTACAGGGAAGCCTGGCATGCTGCAGGCTATGGGATCACAAAGAGTCAGACACAATTGAGCGACTGAACTGAAGGTTGAATAATATTTTATTGTATGTATATACACATTTTATTTATCAGTCCATCTACTAATTGAATACTCAGGTTGCTTTCACATTTTGTTTATTGTGAATATTGCTGCTATGAACAATGGTGTACAAATACCTATTCAGGCTTCTGCTTTTAACTCTTCAGGGCATATATTACAGAACAGATTTCTTGGATCATGCAGTAATTCCAGTTTTTATATTTTTGAGAAACTTCTATGCTACTAGTCATACACTTGTGAAAGTATCCCTTAATGGTGTATTACCATACTTTAACTTCTACAGTAATCACAAAAATAACAAAACAAAGAATTATAGCTAATAAATCAGCAAAAGATATAGTAAAAATGTCAAAAGTACAAAAATAATAGAGAAACAAAGAACTGATGGAAATATAGGAAACAAATACAAAAAATTGTAACTGCACCAATAATTACATTAAATATGAATAGTCTAAATGCAACACATAAAAGGTAGAATATTCAGATTGCATAAAATAGTATGGCCCAATTATAAATTGCCTCTAAGAAGCAAACCTCAAATATGGAGAACAAAATAGGTTAAAGTGAAAGGATGGACAACTATCTATAATGCCAATACTATTCAAAAGAATATGGCAGTGGCTAAAATAACAGTCAACAAAGTAGATTTCAAAGTACAGGACAATACCAGCAATAAAAAGTCATTTGATAACGAAAAAAGGTCAAAATTCAGTATGATATAATAATCCCAAATGTTTATGAACAGGCAAAATACTTGAAACAAAAACTGATATAACTTCATAGAGAAACACAGTAACAATTATAGTTAGTGATTTGAATTCCTCTTCTCTAATAAGTGATAGAGTGATGGGCCCAAAATTAGTTAGCATTAGAAGACATGAAAAATGCCATTGACTGTAGTATCAAAATATGAAATGCTTTGGAATAAATCTGGCAAAGAACATGAAAGGCATACACACTGAAAACTAGAAATTATGTAAGAGAGAAATTAAAGAGGTTGTTTAATAAATTGAGATAGGTAACATATTCATAACCCACTCCTCCAGTGTTCTTGCCTGGAGAATCCCAGGGACGGGGGAGCCTGGTGGGCTGCTGTCTATGGGGTCGCACAGAGTCGGACACGACTGAAGCGACTTAGCAGCAGCAGCAGCAACATATTCATAGACTCAAATTCCTAAACATTAATTCTCCCTAAGGATCTAAAGGTTCAACACAATCCCAATTAAAATTCCAGTAACCATCAGTTGTAGAAATTTAACAAATTGTTGTTGTTCATCCATTCAGCTGTGTCCAGCTCTTTGCAGCCCCATGGACTGCAGCATGCCAGGCTTCCCAGTCCTTCACTATTTCCTGAAGTTTGCTCAAATTCATGTGCATTGAGTCAGTGATACCATCCAATTATTTCATCCTCTGTCACTCCCTTCTCTTCCTGCCCTCAGTCTTTCCCAACATCAGGGACTTTTCCAGTGAGTCGGCTCTTTGCATCAGGTTGTGAAAGTGTTGTAATTTCAGCTTCAGCCTCAGTCCTTCCAATGAATATTCAATGTTGATCTCCTTGAGGATTGACTGGTTTGATCTCTTTGGTCCAAGGAACTCTCAAGAGTCTTCTCTAGCAACACAATTGGGAAGTATCAATTCTTCAGCACTTAGCCTTCTTTATGGTTTGACTCTCACATCTGTACAGGACTACTGGAAAAAACCATAGGTATGATTATATGGATCTTTTAAATATGCTGTCTAGTTTTGTCTTAGCTTTTCTTCAAAGGAGCAAGCATCTTTTAATTTCATGGCCGCAGTCACAATCCTCAGTGATTTTGCAGCCCAAGAAAATAAAGTCTATCACTGTTTCCATTCTTTCCCCATCTATTTGCCTGAAGTGATGGGACTGGATGCTGTGATCGTCATTTTTTTTAATGTTGATTTTTAAGCCAGCTTTTTCACTTTCATCTTCATCAAGAGTCTCTTTAGTTCCCCTTCACTTTCTGCCATTAGGGTGGTATCATCTGCATATCTAAGGTTATTGTTATTTTTCCTGGTGATCTTGATTCCAGTTGTAATTCATCCAGCTCAGCATTTCACACGATAACTTGCATACAAGTTAAATAGGAAGGGCGACAATATACAGCTTTGATGCACTCCTTTCCCAGTTTTGAACCAGTCCTTTGTTCCATGTCTGGTTCTAACTCTTGCTTCTTGATGTGAATACAAGTTTCTCAGGAGGCAGGTAACGTGGTCTGGTATTCCCATCTCTTGAGGAATTTTTCAGTTTGATGTGATCCACACAAAGGCTTTAGCATAGGCAGTGAAGCAGAAGCAGATGATTTTCCGGAATTCTCTTGCATTTTCTATGATCCAGTGGATGTTGGCTATTTGATCTCTGGTTCCTCTGCCTTTTCTAAATCTAGCTTGAACATCTAGAATTCTCTGTTTCGTACTGTTGAAGCCTCATTTGGGGAAACTTGAGCATTACTTTGCTAGCATGTGAAATGAGTGCAATTGTATAGTAGTTTGAACATTCTTTGTCATTTCTCTTCTTTGGGATTGGAATGAAAACTGACCTTTTCCAGTTCTATGGCCACTGCTGAATTTTCCAAATTTGCTGGCATATTGAGTGTAGCACTACCATAGCATCATCTTTCAGGATTTGAAATAGCTCAGCTGGAATTCTATCACTTCCATTAGCTTTGTCCATAGTAATGCTTCCTAAGGCCTACTTGACTTCACATTCCAGGATGTCTGGCTCTGAGTGAGTGACTATACCATCATGTTTATCTGGGTCATTAAGACCTTTTTTTGTACAGTTCTTCTTGTATTTATGCCACCTCTTGTTAATATCTTTTACTTCTGTTAGATCCTTACTGTTTCTGTCCTTTATTGTCCCATATTCTGTCCCATATTTGTGTGTAATGTTCCCTTGGTATCTCCAATTTTCTTGAAAGGATCTCTAGTCTTTCTTCTTCTTTGTTTAACTCTATTTCTTTGCATTGTTCAGTTAAGAAGGCTTTCTTATCTTTCCTTGATATTTTTAGAAATTTATAGTGTGATTCTAAAATTTTTATTGGTGAGAATGCAGAATAGGGAAACTGTGTAAAAGAATAAATTTCAACTCTTATCCAGAATAAAATAAGTTCTCATAACTCAATTAAATATGTTACCCAATTAAAATTGGGGATAATATTTGAAGTGACAGTTAACCTAAGAAATTATAAGAATGACAAATAAGCATATTAAAAATATTCAAAATCATAAGTAATTAGGGAAATGCAATTAGAATCATGACGAGATACCACTACATGCCTATTAGAATGACTAACCATAATAAGTGCTAGCAAAGATGTAAGGAAACTGAACTTTCAAACACTTCTGGTACGAATATAAAATAGAATAATTCTATTGTGAAACATTTGGGTAGTTTCCTAAAAAGTTGAATATACACCTACTATATGATCTTGCCATTCTACTCCTAGTTAATTACCCAAAATGAATGAAAGCATCTGGCCATACAAAGACATGTAAATAAGCATCCCTGACAACTTTCTTTGCAATACCTAATAATTAGAAAAACTCAAAGGTTCAACTGTTGAATTAATTCATAAATTATTGTATATTGATACAATGGCATACTACTCAGGAATAAGACATGGACTATTAATATGCAGAAAAATTAATGAAACTCAAGCTGTTTATGCCAAGCGGAAACAAGATTTAAAACATAGTGCATGCTATAAAAGTCAATTTACATAAAAAAAGAAAATTCAAAGTAATCTACAATGACAGAAAGTATACATCAATGTATGTCAGGAGATCCAGATAGTGGACAGCACAAAAGATGGGGAGAGTAGTTGATTATAAGGCACTTGAAGAAACTATTAGGCGTGATGGATATGATGTCTCTATGCTGACTGTAGGGATGATTTCTCTGGTATGTACATACAACATCCTCATCAAATTAGACAATTTTAATATGTGTTCACTGTAAACAAGGAAAAATAAAAAAGGAAAAAGAGAAAAGAACAATGGAATCATTGATTAGTAACTCTGAGTCCCTGGAAATATTTTTATTGCTACGTTATAAATGTGTAGCCATTACACTAAATGGAAGTATGTAATGTTAATTTTAGCCAGTCTTGTTTGATCACATGTACATTAGCTCCATTCTTTGAGAAAATTTATCTTTTCTATTTTGATTGTTCCTAATTTATCAAATGTTTACTTCATGTGTTGGGAATCTTCTCATCAAGTCCCTAAGTCTATCTTTAGATTTCATAGGTTTAATTGCATTTTAATTCTACACATTGACCTAGGACTACAAAAAGTCTGCAGGAAAATATTTTGTTAAACCAGTGGCTTCAGTGTAACTGCAAGTGATTAAAAAGCATGTTCCACAGAAAATTTCAAGGGAGGTCATCATGACCAGAGCATTGCTGTATTCTCAATGATTATTCAGATGGTACCATGTACAATTAGTCATATACTAGGAGAAAGCAGATTATTTCTGCTTGCTTCCTGACATTGGAATGGTTTGGCATTTAACACTGTGCCATTTAATTGTTAAAAAAAACTCTGAGCTGTAAAGCTTTGTTTTTTCGCATTTTACTGACCATCTGAGACCTAAAGTTAAATTTAAAACTTATTTTCTGAGCATGAATCTTTCTGTTTAAACTGATTCTATATTCACGGAGAATTGTTTGACTTTTTTCTACTTTTTTTCTTTCAAATATATTTCAAGTAAATACAATTTTATTTTTTAACATGTGCAAGTAATGTCAGTAAAAATTCTTTGAATAATGGAATTGTAATTGACTCTGAAGGCTAGTGTACTTACTAGTATATGAAAGATAAGAACATTAAAATTGACCCTTTAAATTCAAAATTTTATTAAAATAACTTTTATCACCACTAAATGGAGTGAGGGTTTGAAGAGTTTAAATGTTATTGTGGACATGCACTCCTTTAACAGGAAAAGATCCTGAGGTTAAGTCTAAATGCTTAAAGAAAATGGTCCATTTTGTAATATTAATGATAGCTATTCATTAAAAGTCTACTATGTCCAAGTCAATCTGTCTAAACTCTTTATGTATCTGCTGCTGCTGCTGCTGCTGCTGCTGCTGCTACTAAGTTGCTTCAGTCGTGTCCGACTCTGTGCGACCTCATAGACTGCAGCCCACCAGACTCCTAGGTCCCCGGGATTCTCCAGGCAAGACCACTGGAGTGGGTTGCCATTTCCTTCTCCAATGCATGGAAGTGAAAAGCGAAAGTGAAGTCGCTCAGGCGTGTCCGACTCTTTGCGACCACATGGACTGCAGCCCACCAGGCTCCTGCATCCATGGGATTTTCCAGGCAAGAGTACTGCAGTGGGTTGCCATTGCCTTCTCCACTTTATGTATCTAGTATCATTCAATCCTTACAAAAGTCTCACTTAGAAACTCATTTTTTAGTAAGAATAGGGTAAAAACAAAGAAAGAACCTTTTTATCAAGATGTTTCATAAATTCACAAAATATTAAGTAGTTGTAGAATAATTTTCAATAAAATATTTCAATAATTTAAAGAACTTACAAGTGAAATAAACAGTTTAGGTAAGTTTTCCAAAGCAAATATGTATAGATATTTAATTATTACTGGGATATAGTCTTATAGCTGGTATTCCAGTTATGAGGCCTTTGTCACAAATTGCCTAGCACGACAAGGGGAGAGAAAAATAATTCTGCTAAATGAGCTGTGGCTCTATCCACGCTGAGAAGAGATAAAGTGAAAACTGCTCTTTGATTCCCAGAAAGACATGTTATTAACCCAATTAAGTTTATTTCTTTAAGCTATATCTTAGCTAAACCAAAATTGTGTCACTTTTCCTTTCCAATCATTAGTTGGTATAGTTCAGAGAACTACTGAACAAAACTTTGATCCTAAAAGCAAGACAAATCAGCAAAGTGGAATACTTTAGGTATCACTGTTTTATTTTGGGGAAGATTTATGGATATATATACACAGCCTCATGTAATCCAAAGAGTCTGCAAACAGAGCAGCTATAAATGATGTCTTAAGCAAAAGAAAAAAAAAAATTCTTTGTATTACATGTAGTGGTTTAAAAAAAGTTACTTCTATGCTAACTAACAGATGCAAAACTGGTACGGGTAAACTCTACCAAACCATTCAGTACATTTTACTGAACCAGTCTAATTACCATTTAATGACTACTCTTAAAATTGAATTTTTCAAATATAAGTAATACTGTCTGTGTAATAGCTGGAGAGAAATTTTAAGTGTGGATCAATTTCCTTTATTTGCCAGAATAAGACTACTTTCATTAACTGAGAAGAATACCTCTGAAGATTCAGTCTGAAGCACTATCAATAATCACACTTTCCCAGCACCCTGATTTCTTCTGTACGGTATAATGTTTATTACTTTTATTACTTTTCTTTATCTGTGTCATTTCTTTTTGATGCATTCACAGTTATTTTCTCACATGAAAGAGAAGTTAGTGTAATAAAAATAATTCCTAAGAATTTTTAAAACCTGCCTTTGATATAGTTTGGCTGCTTAGTAGCTCTTGGATCATGCACCTAATTTCAACTCTCTTAGCTTCACTTTCCCAGTTTACAAAATGAGAACTGTCAATCTAGCTCACAGTATTAAGAGTCTACTGGGATAAGTATTGGGAAATTGCTTTGTTAATTATAACATGCCACGTGATTGCAGGTAAGTAGTAATATCACATTTAATAGTGATTGTGTCCATATGACCTTGTGCCATCTCTCAGTGGTCTCCACATTGGTTGTGTTCATCCATCCACTGGCCCCTGGAGTGTCATGCCTGATACAACCTATTATTGTTGCAGGCTCTGTTTCTTCTTTCATCAGCTTTGAGACACTTGGCTCCAAATGGCAATTGCCTGCTCCATTGGTCTGCCAAAAGATACAGTTTCCTAGCAGTCAATGTCTGTGTGTGTTTGAAGTTCTTTCACTGTGAAACTTAGGAATGTTTCATCAATCTTCCCTGCTGATAGCGATTCTACTGTAGTCCAGCATTCAGAAAGTGAATGGGTATCTTGCTGACATTGAACCTGCACACATGTCCTGCCCAGAGGATCTATTCTGCAGCCTGCAGAGTCGCAATATGGTTAAGCTAAATTCATTCTAAGAAACCATTCTAGCACATCCTTGTCAAGTTCATAATGCCAAGCCTTGCATGTATCATGTACTAATTTATGAACTTCTTATGGGCTTATGTTGCCTAATAAAGTGATGATCTCACTGTGAATATTTATTTAAAAATTGGTTTCATTGATAATTTATATAACAAAATGGTAAATATCAGAAGATTATCTTGAACTTGGAAATAATAAAAATGACATTTATTGAGCACTTACCATGTCATATATTTTAAATTATGCTCTATGCCATAACTTCTTTTTATTCCCTTACTTTATTACTATACAGTTTTTCTGATAAGGAAACTTAGGCACATGGGGTTCAAGAAATGTGTCTCAAAGAGCTGACCTAGAATATACGCTGAATTTGAATGAAGCAGACCTGCCTCTGAACCTGAGCCATTAATCACTCCACCATTATATTATGCCTTTTAAACATGAAGGAATGCTTGTTAATGGAGAGATGTCTAAGCATTGGATATATATTTGAGAAATAAAGTATTTATATGAAAGTCTCTTCATCTATACTCTGGTAAGAGAGAATTAGTGTCCTAGAGCTGTTTCCAGGACTATGAGTCTTGTAATTATGTGTGTGTGTATTGGGGTACAGTGTAATTTGTATTAAAATATTCAATGCTACTTATTTTCTGAGGAAAGCTATCTCATTGTTTTTAAGGAAGGGGATAAATGAAACTACATAAAATAACATAATAATATAACCACTTTAATACACTAAAGAGTATTATTTGGGGGAGACTGACCATCTGTTTAAGTCAACTGGGAGAGGGCTTTCTCTTAATTCAGTAAGAATACCACCAGTAGCTATGATATTAAAGTTTACCATTAGCTCATCTAAGAGATGAGGTATGAGGAATGAATGTGATCTAGGTTAGTAACAACCTGAATCTTTCAATAACATCAGAAAGAATCAATGGAGTCTGAGTCACTGGTGATTATGGGAGCCCTGGAGTAGCAGTAATGACATGCAGTAATGTAGCACTTCCCGGTGTCAGAAATGGTGGTAACATCAGCAGTCATATTACAGATTTCATGTGATACAAGAGAGCAGACATCAGTACCAGTAAAAAAAGAAATGTAAAACTTGTTTAGGGAAATGTGTGAACAACTTGGGCTTCCCTAGGACCCCACAAAGAAGAGGAAGAATAAATTGTGTTCAGTTCAGTTCAGTCGCTCAGTCGTGTCCGACTCTTTGCGACCCCATGAATCGCAGCACGCCAGGCCTCCCTGTTCATCACCATCTCTCGGAGTTCACTCAGACTCACATCCATCGAGTCAGTGATGCCATCCAGCCATCTCATCCTTGGTCGTCCCCTTCTCCTCCTGCCCCCAACCCTCCCAGCATCAGAGTCTTTTCCAGTGAGTCAACTCTTCGCATGAGGTGGCCAAAGTACTGGAGTTTCAGCTTTAGCATCATTCCTTCCAAAGAAATCCCAGGGTTGATCTCCTTCAGAATGGACTGGTTGGATCTCCTTGCAGTCCAAGGGACTACCCATCTATTTCCCATGAAGTGATGGGACCAGATGCCATGATGTTCGTTTTCTGAATGTTGAGCTTTAAGCCAACTTTTTCGCTCTCCTCCTTCACTTTCAGCAAGAGGCTTTTTAGCTCCTCTTCACGGTTTCTGATATCTCACAGCTGGAATGCTCAACAGTAAAATCTATTCTATATTTCCTATTTTATCTCTTATATTAACTATATACAAATATTAAAATCCTCTTACAAGTTGAAAAAGCAAATTTTATATATATATATATATATATATACACATACACATTTATATACACACACACACACAGAATAGGGAAAAAGGAAAATTTGTATGCTATTTGGTCTTGCTTTTGTTTTTACATAGAATTGGATTAATTTACCCAGCAATATGAAGCTACATTATAATCACACACACTTGAAAGTGTGTAATCATTCACAGAAGAAATCAGATCAGGGTAAAATTCCTTTTAAATCAATATTAGTAACACTAAACATGAGCTTTAAAAAATTTTTATTTCTTAACAACCTCAAAAATAATTCAAGGCAAAATGTATTCTCTTTGATAGTAAATTATTGCTGTTTTTGTTGAAGCATATTTAAGTGTTACATTATCAATATTTTTTTTCTAGGTTGCTTGCAAGATAAGTTAAAATGTGACAACCCAATGCCCCTATTTTTCCAAATAACTGCAAAAGGATAAGTACTACAAAAGACATAAGCATGCGACAAGCCAATACAATTGCCTATATTATTCTTTGTAAAGGCCTTTTTTTTTTTTTTTTTAAGTAAATGTTTGTATGCTTGGTCTTTTTCAAGTAGAAGACCCATACTAAGGCAACCTGTTTGTTCAGAGGAAAACACAGATAAGGATAGCAAGACTTAGTAAGTCTATCTTGACTTCCTGAATTCATATAAGTAAAAACAATTCTCAACTTTACTAATTTTCAATGTTGAATAGGACTATCCCATTTAAATAAGAAAGATAGAAGTATTACAGCTACTACTAAAATTTATATACCCTGTATTGATCAGTTTCTGTGAGTGCATAGTGCTATACATAGTTCACAGAGTTTTCAGTTAAACCTTAGAAACAATCTAATCAACATTAATCAGATGTACCCTTATACAAATACAAAAACATGGGGTTTTAGAAAAAGGAAACAATAGTTTTAGATGGATAGGGTCTAGGAAGTTTACCTGAAGGAGATAACCTTTGAGAAAAAATTTGAAGGTAATTTTGGGTTTCCTTAGTAGGTATGGATTAACCCTAGCTACCATATTAAGATGAATGGAAGTCAATTTATGAAAATATATAGAACATCTGAAGTGAAATTGGAATACAAAGGCTTTAAAAATACAAAACTATGTATTTTAGCTCTAGTATTTCTAGCTCTGTAATCTGGGATAATCACAAAACTCTTCTGCGTCATAGTTATTTTCTCCTTCTTAAAATGGAAACAAAAAAATAAGCCTGACTTGCATTGGTGGTTCTATAGGGAGGTTACTTAGTACTATAGTGTTGCTAGCAACACATTCACTGCAAGGTATACAAATCATAATTTATAGATTTCCAATGAAATTAAGATTATTAATTTAATTTGTATGATACATTCTGTTTTAAACAACAAAAACATTTTGTGGCTATTTTAAACAAAGCCATCAGGGTCAGAAGGATGAATATAAAATATGAGTGCCTTTGGACTTTATGGATAATACTATAACAGGCAGAATTATGGCTCTGCAAAATGTTTTAATCCCCAGAATTCAGGAATACATTATTTATATGACAATGGGGATTGAAGCTGCAGATGAAATTAAAGTTGCCAATCAGCTGACCTTCATGATGTTTTCCTAGATTATATGGGCATGTCCAATGTGATCATAAAGAGTCCTTAAATGTGGATGAAGGAGACAGAAGTCTGTGTTAGATGGATGTGATGTGAAAGACTCAACCAGCTATTGCTGGCTTTGAAGATGGAAGCGGAATGTGAGCCAAGGAAAGCAGAAGGCTAGAAGCTAGGGGGAAAAAAAGCCAGAGTTTTGCCTGGAGCAACCAGGAAGGAACACAGCCCTGACAACTCATTGACTTTAGCCCAGTGAGACCTATTTCAGACTTCTGACTTTTAGAATTATAACATAATAAAGTCGTGTTGTTTTAAGCTACTAATTTGTGGTAAAATGTTAGAGTAGTTAAAAACTAATAGAAATACCATATCTGATTTTGTAACATTGCACGCCTGGCATCTAGCACACTATCAGTCTCTATAATTATTAAATATTAAATAAAAGGAGGTGAATACATTTATTTGCATGATTCAAAAAGTGTAACTTTTTCTCTTAAAGACTCAGTAACCAAGTCTTAAATGGAACTGACCCACATGAATTTGAAATTTCTTTCTCCAATATAGTTTTAAAATCCCTTTTATTTAGTTAGGTATCATACCAAGTATTAAAGATAAGAATTTAGGGGGTGGGGGATAGAAAAGAAAAGGTAATGTGGCCTGGTTTGGTCTTTGGCAGTCATGTCACAATATTTGTTGTTATTTCTGATGAATCATTACACGGGTACACTTAGGTATGCATATGCACACAAGAATATTGCAAACCTACATGAAAATATCATTTGGGTATATTTCATAGTTCACACTGTGTGTGCCAAAGGGCTGTCCCATCACTGAGCCAGTAAGCTCCAAAGAGATTTATTAATGATACAGGACTACCATAGCATCTGCAAGACCATTTCCCACAAAAATTCTACAACAGTTCTAATATGGCTATTAAAGAAATTCCATTGACACTCACAGAACACATCAAGCTCTACCAGATATGGCAGGTCCCAGGAATCTGTTTCTTATAATAACCAAGCAGCTGTCTTGATGAATCAGCTTGATTCATAACAACATAATGTGCTTTGAAGTTTAAGAACCTTTACCCCAAGCAGTTTAGGAGTAGTATTTTTTTTTTTACATTGAAAATACTATTTATGAGGTGTGATTTCTGCATACCTGTCATCCAGGTTAATAGACACATGCTCACCACATAGAAGCCCACAGCACTGGAATTCCCAGACCATGTGATCACAGGTCAGGGTTTACCATTTAGGGGGCCCTGGTAAGGTAATGAGTGACAGTCACCAGATGGAGTCTCTGACACTGGAAGATGATGGAGAGTCCCTCCTTGAAAAGTGATCACATTTTTCCTTAACAAAGAGAAGCAAAGGCAGGACTCCTTCTGGGAAGTCAGTAAAGGCTATATTAGTTACTTGTTGCTGTGCTGTGTAAAAGAATGTATTTTTGTTGCATGATGAACAAAATGGTAAAATACTCTATAAATCATGAGCCATATGGTAGTTTTGACCACATACAAGTCAGTTACGATATCGGGGTGTACTGTGTTACTTTTCTCCAGATTATCCAGGTGGATGGGGCTTCCCTGGTGGCTCAGTGGTAAATAATCTGCCTGCCAATGCAGTAAACATAGGTTTGAACCCTGGGTCAAGATGATCCCCTGGAGAAAGGAATGGCAACCCATGCCAGTATTCTTGCCTGGAAAATCATGGACAAAGGAGCCAGACAGGCTACACAATCCATGGGGTCACAAAAGAGTCAGACATGACTTGGTAACTAAACAACAAAAATCCAGGTGGATCCCTTAAGTTGAAATCCATAAATCAGCATGAGTAAAATTTCCCTTAACTGGAAAAAAAATATCTGAAGGTTTCTCCCAATATCAACAATTAGCTCCAGATCTAAGGGAGATAGCTAAGAGTCTGAAAAATTAAAACAAATATATATATATATATTGTAATTTAGTTGTTTTACAATGCTGTGTTAGATTCTTCTGTGAAGAAGTGATTCAGACACACACACACACCCACTCTTTCTTAGAGTTCCTCCTCCTTTCAGTTCAGTTCAGTTCAGTCGCTCAGTCGTGTCCGACTCTTTGCGACCCCATGAATCGCAGCACGCCAGGCCTCCCTGTCCATCACCAACTCCCAGAGTTCACTCAGACTCATATCCATTGAGTCCGTGATGCCATCTAGCCATCTCATCCTCAGTCGTCCCCTTCTCCTCCTGCCCCCAATCCTTCCCAGCATCAGAGTCTTTTCCAATGAGTCAACACTTTGCATGAGATGGCCAAAGTACTGGAGTTTCAGCTTTAGCATCAGTCCTTCCAAAGAAATCCCAGGGCTGATCTCTTTCAGAATGGACTGGTTGGATCTCCCTGCAGTTCAAGGGACTCTCAAGAGTCTTCTCCAACACCACAGTTCAAAAGCATCAATTCTTCGGCACTCAGACTTCTTCACAGTCCAACTCTCACATCCATACATGACCACAGGAAAAACCATAGCCTTGACTAGACGGACCTTAGTCGGCAAAGTAATGTCTCTGCTTTTGAATATACTATCTAGGTTGGTCATAATTTTTCTTCCAAGGATTAAGCATCTTTTAATTTCATGGCTGCAGTCACCATCTGCAGTGAATTTGGAGTCCCAAAAAATAAAGTCTGGCACTGTTTCCACTGTTTCCCCATCTATTTCCCATGAAGTGATGGGACCAGATGCCATGATCTTTGTTTTCTGAATGTTGAGCTTTAAGCCAACTTTTTCACTCTCC
>SJYT01009999.1:251843-293383 GCA_006410635.1 Cephalophus harveyi
TGAAACGTGTATACTATCATGTAAGAACGAAGCACCAGCCTATGTTCGATACAGGATACAGGATGCTTGGGGCTGGTGCACGGGGATGATCCAGAGAGATGATATGGGGTGGGAGGTGGGAGGGGGATTCAGGATTGGGAGCTCGTATACACCCATGGTGGATTCATGTCAATGTATAGCAAAACCAATACGGTATTGTAAAGTAAAATAAAGGAAAAATAAAATTTAAAAGAAAATAAATAAATAAATAAAATAATAATAAAAAAAGATACAATTGATATATAACATGGTAGCTTCAGGTTCACAAAGTAATAATTTCATAAAGGTATATGTTGCAAAATGATCACCATAGTATTTCTTATTAACATCTAACTCCATACATAGTTACAATTTTTTTCTACTGATGAGTTTTAAGATGTACTCTCTTACCAACTTTCACATATATAATACAGTGTCTATGTATTACCTGGAAAATTCCATGGATGGAGGAGCCTCAGAGGCTACGGTCCATGGGGTTGCAAAGAGTCAGACATGACTGAGTGACTTCACTTTCACTTTCATATGTATTACATATCACCACCATGCTGAACATTACATCCCCATGATTTATATAATATTGGAAATTTATGTCATTTGACCCTCATTGCTCATTTTCCCACCCCTTACATCCAGCCTCTAGCAACCCTTATGGCAGAAAATGAAGAGGAAATAAAAAGTCTCCTGATGAAAGTGAAAGAGGAGAGTGAAAAAGTTGGCTTAAAGCTCAACATTCAGAAAACGAAGATCATGGCATCCAGTCCCATCACTTCATGGGAAATAGATGGGGAAACAGTGGAAACAGTGTCAGACTTCATTTTTGGGGGCTCCAAAATCACTCCTGATGGTGACTGCAGCCATGAAATTAAAAGACGCTTACTCCTTGGAAGAAAAGTTATGTCCAACCTAGATAGCATTTTCAAAAGCAGAGACATTACTTTGCTGACTAAGGTCCGTCTAGTCAAGGCTATCATTTTTCCAGTGGTCATGTATGGATGTGAGAGTTGGACTGTGAAGAAGGCTGAACGTCAAAGAATTGATGCTTTTGAACTGTGGTGTTGGAGAAGACTCTTGAGAGTCCCTTGGACTTCAAGGAGATCCAACCAGTCCATTCTGAAGGAGATNGTCCGTCTAGTCAAGGCTATCATTTTTCCAGTGGTCATGTATGGATGTGAGAGTTGGACTGTGAAGAAGGCTGAACGTCAAAGAACTGATGCTTTTGAACTGTGGTGTTGGAGAAGACTCTTGAGAGTCCCTTGGACTTCAAGGAGATCCAACCAGTCCATTCTGAAGGAGATCAGCCCTGGGATTTCTTTGGAAGGAATGATGCTAAAGCTGAAACTCCAATACTTTGGCCACCTCATGTGAAGAGTTGACTCATTAGAAAAGACCCTGATGCTTGGAGTGATTGGGGGCAGGAGGAGAAGGGGACGACAGAGGATGAGATGGCTGGATGGCATCACTGACTCGATGGACGTGAGTCTGAGTGAACTCTGGGAGTTGGTGATGGACAGGGAGGCCTGGCGTGCTGCAATTCATGGGCTCGCAAAGCGTCGGACACGACTGAGTGACTGAACTGAACTGAGCAACCAACAATCTGCTATACTCTGTATGTACAAAGTGCTTTTATTTTTTGGTAAGATTCCAGATATAAGTGAGATCATATGATATTTGTCTTTCTCTTACTTCATTTAGAATAATGCCCTTAAGACCTATCCACATTGTCAAAAATGGCAGGCTTGCTTTCTTTTCTACCTCTGAGTAACAGGCCTGTGTCTCTGTGTACGTGTGGGTGTGTGTTCACATACCACATCTTCTTTATCAATTTAACCACTGCTGGTAACTTAGACTGTCTCCTTGTTTGGGCTACTGCAAATAATGCTTCAATAAACATAGGACTACAGGTATCTAAGTTAGTGATTTTGTTTCCTTCAGATAAATATTCAGAATAACGGCTATATCACAATAGTTCTATTTTTAAGTTTTTGATGATATTCTACATTGGTTTCCATAGTGGCTGCAACAATTTACATTCCCATCTATAAAGCATGAAGGCTCTCTTCTCTTCATATTCTCACGAACATTATTTCATGTCTTTTCAAAGCAGCTATTCTAACAGGTATCAAATGATACTTCACAGTGGATATGATTTATATCTCCCTGATGATCTGTAATGTTGAGCATATTTTCATGTTCTTGTTGACCATCTGTATGGGTTTTCCTGAAAAATACCTAGCCAGATCCTCTGTTTATTTTAAAATCAGGTTGTTTGATTTTTGTTGTTTTTATTGTTGAGTGGTATGAGTTGTTTATAAATTTTGGACATTAACCACCCTTATCTGATAAGCTTGCAAATATCTTCTCCCATTTAGTAAGTTGTCTTTTCATCTTGATGATGGTTTTACTTGCTGTGCAGAAGGTTATAGGGTTGACGTAGTTTATATTTGCTTCTGCTGCCTTTGCTTGTAATGTTAAATCCAAAAATTCATTATCAAAACTGATGTCAATCTTATCAACTATGTTTTCTTTTAGGAGTTTTTTGGTTTCAGATCTTACATTCAGTTTGATTCTTTTGCTTGCAGTTCTCTAGCTTTCCCAACACTATTTATTGAAGAGGTTTTTTTTCCCATTGTATATTCTTATCTTCATTATAGGTTTATTGTCCATAAACATGTGGATTTATTTCTGGGCTCTCTATTCTGTTCCATTGATCTATGTGCATTTTTTTTGTGCCACTACCATGCTGCTTTGATTATAACATTGCTGTTCAGTCACTCAGTCATGTCTGACTATTTGTGACCCCATGGACTGCAGCAGGCCAGACTTCCCTGTCCTTCACCATCTCCTGAAGTTTGCTCAAACTCATGTTTATTGAGTGAGTGATGCCATCCAACCATCTCATCCTGTGTCATCCCCTTCTCCTCCTGCCTTCAATCTTGCCCAGCATTAGGGTATTTTTCGATGAGCCAGCCCTTTGCATCAGGTGGCCAAAGTATTTGAGCTTCAGCTTCAGCATCAGTCCTTCCAATGAATATTCAGGGTTGATTTCCTTTGGGATTGACTGGTTTGATCTCCTTGCTGTCCAAGGGACTCTCAAGAGTCTTCTCCAGTCCTACAGTTTGAAGGCATCAATTTGGCACTCAGCCTTTTTATGGTCCAACTCTCATATCCATATATGACTACTGGAAAAACCATAGTGATGATTATAAGGACCTTTGTCAACAAAGTGATGTTTCTGCTTTTCAAGATAAATTTAACTTTCGGAATAATTCTAACGTCATAGGTTCAAGAAAAGTCATTGATATTGTTTTGGTTTGCCTTTTCTTTTCACAAATTAAAAAAAAAATAAGACATTCCAACTTTCTTATATATCAATGTTGAAATCTTTGTGTTAATTTTTTAATTTTGAAGAAATTTATACAAATATATATGTATATAGCATGAAAATGACATAGCATGGAAATAAAAGTAATGCCCTTGTAGCTATTGGGCAATTTAAGGAAGATGGTGATACCAATATTGTTGAAGCTTTGGGTATGCTCCTCCATCAAGTTCATACCTTCACAGGTAACCATGATTCTAAACTGAATATCATTCCCTTACTTTTATTCATAGTTTTACTATATACATATATATCCCTAGCAATATATTGTCAGTGGGACTTGTCAGGATAATATGTACTTATATCTGTTAGATAAACTATTTTCCTAAGAAAATTTTCATAATTTATGATCTTAAGTACTACTATGGGACTTTCATATTAATACATAAAACCAATGTTAAAAAAACACACTGTAGTGAATATAAAAGTTACATTTACTAAGCTTTGAAAATGTCAAAAATCATTTTTAATTAACTGATATGTGACTATTAGATTCACAGCATGAATTCGAGAAAAATGAATTAGGCTTTATAATCAGTTTAACAAAATAAAAAAATAATTGTCATAATTATTTTTCTTTTATTATACTAATACATTAAATTTAATAATTATTTGTTTATATCCTGATCTATTACTAATTAGAGAATTGCATGGTACTTTCTTTTCTACTAATGCATTTCTTTTCATAACTAAAAGTTGTCTTTTTACTATTTTGATAACTTTGATCTTCAATTCTGACCAAACTCTCTCTGAAAAGCTACTTATATTTTACTCTAACAATCCTTCTAAATCTATTCTAATCTTTAGAAGTATCACTAATGGCTATTCCTTTCCATTTCACCCAACTAATTACATCTCCCCTTTGGATCATTACATTTGATTCTCTGGCCTTCTTTTATTTCACTGTCCATTTATCTTTACCACTGCATGCTTAACTCAAGCTCCCTAAACTGCTCCCCTCATTTTATATAATAACCAGCTACTTGGTCTTTCTCTGTATATTCCTTAACCCCTGAAATGCATTGTTTTTGCAGAGGTAAAGTGATTTTTTTCAAAAACAAATTTTAAAAAGTTCTCATCTATTATTTAAACCTTCTGAAACTTTACCAGCACATTTAAAACACATAACCTTACATTACGTGGCTGTTACTTACTTCTCTGACTGCATCTCTTTCCAATACTCCTTTACCACTATAATCTAGTCCCATTAGCAGTGCATTTATAGTCCTTGATGAATCCAATATAATTCTTACTTTAAAGCCTTTAATATATTGCTTTTTCATTTGCCTGTAAGAGTCTTCCTTATAATTCTCACAATGCTGACACCCTCATGTTGTTTGACCTCAGCTAAAATGCCACCTCCCTAGAGAGTTCTTCTCTAATCCTCATATCTAAAATAACCACCTAATCATTATTTACATTGCAATCACATTCACTCACTTATTTTAAACTCTCTGGAAAACACATGCTTTTATTTCATTTTTCTTGATTATTTTATAAGCTTATATACCTGTTTATTACTTATGCATTTTACAATTAATAAAGGGTTTTTAACTTGGAAGATATATGTTACTTTTTTTAAACAAAGACTAATGTAGAATTGATGCTTTTGAACTGTGGTGTTGGAGAAGACTCTTGAGAGTCCCTTGGACTGCAAGGAGATCCAACCAGTCCATTCTGAAGATCAACCCTGGGATTTCTTTGGAAGGAATGATGCTAAAGCTGAAACTCCAGTACTTTGGCCACCTCATGCGAAGAGTTGACTCATGGGAAAAGACGCTGATGCTGGGAAGGATTGGGGGCAGGAGGAGAAGGGGACGACAGAGGATGAGATGGCTAGATGGCATCACTGACTCAATGGATGTGAGTCTGAGTGAACTCTGGGAGTTGGTGATGGACAGGGAGGCCTGGTGTGCTGCGATTCATGGGGTTGCAAAGAGTCGGACACAACTGAGCGACTGAACTGAACTGAACTGAAGCACAATGGAAACTGAGGGATTCTGCAAGTAGACAATGTTGATTAAAATAGTATTTACCTTAGTTTGTGTTAGAATTCCTCTTATCCTTATATATAATAACAAATAATTGAAAATCCTTCTACTTAAAAGGCTTACTTATCACTTATAATGCTCTAATCACTTTTTAAAGAACTTTGCATGTGGTAACTCATTTTAACCTCAAATCAATAAATGAAGTAACTATTATTATTATCCCAATTTTACAAATAGGAAACTGAGGTACAGAGATGTTTAGTAATCTGCAAAACTAATAAATGACAGAGTCAAAGATTAAATGTAGGCAATTAGACTCCAGAATATAAACAATATAACTAATCTGTCTTTACATGTATATTTGGCTAATACTTCTAGTTCAATAATCTTTAAATGTTCAAAGTTTTCCACATAATTTTCTCAAACCCCTAAATATTTTTATTTTCTCATTTTCTGGGCGACTCAAGCTAGTGCAGGTTGTTTCTTTCTTTCTCTCTTTTTCTATCCTGTTTCTTTGCTTTGATATAACTTGACTTGGAAGCATGGCATCTTCAATGGGTTTGTACACACACACACACACACACACACAGGCTGTCTTCCTCAAAATGAGACTTAACAATGCTGAAAAGCCATGAACCATGCATGTGGAATAATTATTGCCTTTAACTTAGGAGAAAAGAGAGACATAAACAGTTAAGTAATTTGGCCAAGAGGTGAATTCACATCTGTTATTTTACCTCCAGTCAGTCTCTCTTAGTGACTATATTGCAGTGGGAAGGTAAAACTTGTAAAAAATAAAGTTAATTAAAAGTACCAGGAAGTATAAATATACATATTACCAATTTTCATATATATGAATCTCTATTATACATGTATGTATATATTTGTGTGTATATATAAAACATATAATAGATACATTGAGTAGGATACTTTAATGTCTCTTTTACTCTTTGAGAGATCAGGCAGACAAGAGATAAATAAGTTTGACTGAACACTTATATCTCAAACCTTAAATACTACAGAGGAAAACCATTAGCCAGATTCATCAATAAAAAGAACACACAAAAAAATAAAATCAGAAATGAAGAAGTAGAAGTTAAAATTGACACTGCAGAAATATATACTGTTAACAACTGTATGACCATAACATGGAAAAATTCCCAGAAATGTGACTCTAAAGACCAAACAAGGAAGACAAAGACAATATGAACAGAACAATTACCAGGACTTAAATTGAGTCAGTAATTAAAAAACAAAAACACCTAACAAACAAAAGTTCAGGACCAGATGACGTTACAGAGGAAATTCAACAAATGTTTAGAGAAGATTTAACATCTATATTTCTCAAACAATTCCAAAAATGCACAGGAAGGAGTAATTTTGTACTCATTCTAAGAAGCCGGTATCACCCTGATACCAAAACTACACAAAGATATCACATATAAAAAAAAAAAAGAAAATTACAGGCATCACTGATGGACATAGACGTAGATTTCCTCAACAAAATATTAGAAAACTGAATTCAACAATACATTAAATGATCATAAACCAAGATCCAGTAGATTTATTACAGAGATCCATGGCTTTTTCAAATCAGTGAATTAATTAATGTGACATACTATATTAAAAATGAGGACTAAAAACTATATCATCTCAATAGATGCAGAAAAATATTTTATAAAATTAATTATCAATTGGGCTTCCCTGGTGGCTCAGAGGGTAAAGCGTCTGCCTGCAATGAACAGGCATCACTGATGGACATAGACGTAGATTTCCTCAACAAAATATTAGAAAACTGAATTCAACAATACATTAAATGATCATAAACCAAGATCCAGTAGATTTATTACAGAGATCCATGGCTTTTTCAAATCAGTGAATTAATTAATGTGACATACTATATTAAAAATGAGGACTAAAAACTATATCATCTCAATAGATGCAGAAAAATATTTTATAAAATTAATTATCAATTGGGCTTCCCTGGTGGCTCAGAGGGTAAAGCGTCTGCCTGCAATGAGAGAGACCCGGGTTCGATTCCTGGGTTGGGAAGATCCCCTGGAGAAGGAAATGGCAATCCACTCCAGCACTCTTGCCTGGAAAATCCCATGGATGGAGGAGCCTGATAGGCTACAGTCCATGGGGTCACAAAGAATCGGACGCAACTGAGCAAATTCACTTTAATATCAATTAATAGCAAAAAAAAAACTACAGAAGTTAGGCATAGAGTTACCGTATCTCAAAATAATAAAGACCACATATGACAAGCCCACCACTAACATCACACTCAATAAAAATTTGAAAGTATTTCCTCTAAGATCGGGAATAAGACAAAGATCTCAACTCTTGCTACTTTTATTCAACATATTATAGTTTTATTGTAATAATTTCTTTGATATTCCTGTTCTGCTGTTTCTGGGTTGTCTACTCTGTGACTCTGTGGTGGGCTAATGGCAGCCTCCTCCAGGATGGCTTATGCCACAAGCCATGTGTCCAGGGTCTGCTGTAGCTAGAGGCTCTGTCTGCATGGCAGGCCACTGCTGACCTGTGCATCTGCAGGAGACACTCAGACACTCACTCATGTCTGCAGGGACTCTGGGTCCTGGTGTGCACAAATACCTGAGAAAAGAAGAGAAGTGAAAGGCAAAGGAGAAAGGGAAAGACATATCCATCTGAATGCAGAGTTCCAAAGAACAGCAAGGAGAGATAAGAAAGTCTTCTTCAGTTATCAAATAAAACAAATAGAGGAACACCATAGAATTGGAAAGACTAGAGATCTCTTCAAGAAAATTTGAGATACCAAGGAAAAATTTCATGCAAAGATGGGTACAATACAGGACAGAAATGGTAAAGACCTAACAGAAGCAGATGATATTAAGAAGTGGTGGCAGGAATAAAGAGAAGAAATATACAAAAAAAAAAAAACCAAAAAAAAAACACCTTTATGATCACACCCACAATGGTGTGATCACTAACCTAGAGCCAGACCTCCTGGAATGCTAAGTCAAGTGGGCCTTAGGAAACAGCACTACCAACAAAGCTAGTGGAGGTGATAGAATTCCAGTTGAGGTATTTTAAATCCTAAAACATGATGCTGTGAAAGTGCTGCACTCAATATGCCAGCACATTTAGAATGGGATGGTACTGGCACAAAAACAGATACATAAATCAGTGGAACAGAAAAGACAGCCCAGAAAGAAAACTCAAATGCTTATGGTCAATTAATCTATGACAAGGGGTATACAATGGAGAAAAGACAATCTCTTCATTAAGTGGTGCTGGGAAAACAGGACAGTTACATATAAAAGAATGAAATCAGAACATTCTCTAATTTCATATACAAAAATAAACTCAAAATGCATTAAAGACCTATATGTAAGACTGGAAAGCCTAAAACTTCTAGAAGAAAACATAGGTCAAACACTCTTTGAGATAAATCTTAACAATATTTTTTGTATATATCTTCCCAACTAAGAGAAACAAAACCAAAAATAATCAAATGAGACTATATCAAACTAAAAAGTTTTTGCACAGCAAAGGAAATCATCAACAGGACAAAAAAGTCTATTAAATTGAATAAAATATTTGAAATGATATATCCAATAGCAGTTGATATTTAAAAGATATACAGAACTCAATCTCAAGAAAAGAAATATTCCAATTAAAAAATGGGCAGAGGATCTGAGTAGACATTCTTTGAAAGAAGATATCTAGATGGCCTACAGGCACAGGAAAAGATGCTCAACACCATTAATCATCAGAGAAATGCAAATTAAGGCCATAATGAGATATTACCTCATACCTTTCAGAATGGCTATCATCAAAAAGACCACAAATAAGAAATGTTGGCTAGAATGTGAAAAGGAAAACCTAAACCACTGTTGTTTGGAATACAAACTGGTATAGACACGACAGAAAAGAGTATGGAGGCTTACCCACAAACTAAAAATTGAAATTCCATATGACCCAGCATTTCCACTCCTGGGTATCTTACACCAAAAATGAGAACATTAATTTGAAAATATATATGCACCATAATGTTCATAGCATCATTATTTATAATTGTCAAATATGGAAATATGGAAGCAACCTAATGGTCCATTAACACACACATGGATAAAGATCTGATGTGTGTATATGTGTGTGTGGGTAATGGAATACTTACTAAGCCATAGGGAAGACCAAAGTTTAATGATTTGCAATCACATGGATGGACTTGGATGGTATACATGCTAAGTGAGATAAGTCAAAGAAAGAGAATTACTGTATGGAATCAATACTGTGGAATGTAAATAATAAAACAAGCTAGAGAATATAACAACAACAACAAAAAAAACAGACTCACAGAAATAGAGAACAAAATAATGGTTATGGATGGGGACAGAGAAAGAGGAACAGACATGATAGAGATAGAAGATTAAGAGGTACAAACTACTATGTATAAAACAAATAAGCTACAAGTATATAAATACAGGGAATACAAGCAATATTTTAGAATGATTATACACAAAAGTGTTATTCACTTAGTCCTACTTGACTCTTTGTGACCCCATGGACTGCTGCCTACCAGGCTCCTCTCTCCATGGAATTCTCCAGGCAAAAATTCTGGAATGGGTAACCATTCCCTTCTCCAGGGGATCGTCCCAACACAGGATAGAAGCCAGGTCTCCTGCATTGCAGGTGGATTCTTGATTGTCTGAGCCACAAGAATACATAGTATAGCAAAGGCAATATAGTCAATACTTTATAATGATTATACACAAATATGAACTTAAAATTTGTGAGTCACTATGTTGTATGCCTGAAACATATAATATTGTAAAACATCTTATCTTCCCGACCCAGGGATCGAACCTGGGTCTCCCACATTGGAGGCAGATGCTTTAACCTCTGAGCCACCAGGGAAGCCATTATATATATATATATATATATATATAGTGAAAGATTTTAATATCTCTCACTTTTTTAAAGATCAGTCAGACAAAATATAACTCAGCTTGAATGAACAGTTATATCATAAAATTTAAGTCCTACAAAGAAAAGTTTTATTTGGCATGACCTAATTATTAATATAGTATATATCAAGTCTCTTGGAAAGACTGAAGCCTTAAATGTAGAAATAACATAAGCCATTTTGTATAAAAACAAAGCAATAAAATTGAAATTAACCACAAAACAATATACCCAAACCATTTCTAACTACTGGAAATGGTGAAAATAACACTTCTGTAAGTGACTCTGCTGCTGCTGCTGCTGCTAAGTCGCTTCAGTCATGTCCGACTCTGTGCGACCCTATAGACGGCAGCCCACAAGGCTCCTCCGTCCCTGGGTTTCTCTAGGCAAGAACACGGGAGTGGGTTGCCATTTTCTTCTCCAATGCATGAAAGTGAAAAGCGAAAGTGAAGTCGCTCAGTCGTGTCCGGCTTTTAGCGACCCCATGGACTGCAGCCCACCAGGCTCCTCCGTCCATGGGATTTTCCAGGCAAGAGTACTGGAGTGGGGTGCCATTGCCTTCTCCTGCAGCTTAAGAAAGTTATAACTACTGTAGTGGTCACTATTTTTCAAAAAGTAATAGAGACTGCTGCTGCTGCTGCTGCTAAGTCGCTTCAGTCGTGTCCGACTCTATGCGACCCCATAGACGGTAGCCCACCAGGCTCCCCCGTCCCTGGGATTCTCCAGGCAAGAACACTGGAGTGGGTTGCCATTTCCTTCTCCAATGCATGAAAGTGAGAAGTGAAAGTGAAGTCGCTGCTATCTAGAAAATAACTGAATTCAAGCTATACAAATGGAGAAACCAGTGTATGCTTATAAATTTCATTACAGAGGATGGAATTATGGACATTAACAAACAAACATCATTATACTCAAAGAAAAAAGGAAAATATATAAACAGGGTGAGAGCTAAATTAAAAATAATTCTTAATAGATTATTTTTAAGATTTAGTTTATTTTAAAAATCTGATAATAAATCACAAGCTGTGATAGTTAACTTTATATGTTAACTTGATTAGGCAATGGGACTTTCAGGTGTTTGGTGAAACATTATTCCATATATGTCTATGAGGATATTTTTGGATAAGCTTGATAATTGAATTCATTGACTGAGTAAAGCAGATTGTCCTTCTTAATGTGGGTATTCCTCACCCAATTAGTTGAAGGACAAATAGAACAAAAAGGCTGATCCTCCCACAAATGAGAATTCCTTCTACCTAAAAGTTGTCCATCCTCTCCCAGTCCATCTACCCGATGGACAACTATCCTGTCTTGTCTTCCCATTTAAACTGGAATTATACTATGGGTTCCCCTGGGTCTGCACCTTGTTGGGCTACAGATTTTGGGACTCTGCAATCTCTGTAACTGAATGAACCTATACATATTTCTCTATTTATCTATATATCTATCAATATCTATCGGGGGAGGAGAAAGAGAGGGAAAGAAAGAAGGAAAAGAAGAGAGGAAGGAAGGGAAAAAGAAAATGACTACAGCTGTTATATCTCTGGAGAGACCATATTAATACACAGCTTTATCTGAAGAGTAATTTTGGAGAAATAGGATTTTACAGATGAGTGCTCTGAATTAGTTCTCAGGTTTCTGGAATTGACCTGTAATGTGATTAAATTTAAAAACACTAGTGACTCTATTTCCAATAGTAGAGAGAGCACTGATAGTCCACTGTGCAACCTGTCAATATATATTTTCAAAATACCTCAACTGGGTAGTCCCAATCAACCACTCATAAGCAGCAAGGAACTGGATAACTGTGTAGTGATACTTTTGAACATTTCTGGAAAACTAACAAATATAATGAGATTGGCTGTTTATTTCTACTGACCCTGGACAGAATGAAGAAATAAAAAGATGAGCTCAGAGGTTTGAATTCCTATCTAAGGCATCAAAAAACAAAACCAAACCAAACATGAGGCTTCTGTGAGTGCACAAAAGCACTAATAATGAATGGTGTGTGTAGAGGATTGTGGAGAGAGTAAGAAAGGGTGATGCGGGGGTGAAGCGAAGGATGGAAGGAGGAATTGCAGGAGAAAATGAGCTAAAAATGCCCACAAAGTTTAACTATCACATTAAGTCACTGAATACAATCTTTGATCCATTAATTAATATGTTTATTGCCATATTGTTAAATATTAGGTGAAATTTACCAAAAATGAAATTTGGGCTGGTAGGGGAAATGTTAGTGATAAGCCATTCTATCTGACCATAATTAAATATCTGTGGCAGTTACATGGGCTTCCCAGGTTGTGCTAGTGATGGGTTTCCCTGGTGGCTATATCAAAGTAATTTTAGTTTGTGGAAATAAAACCAAATAAACCAAATAAGCTATCACCTATATATTTTCTTTGTCAGACATCTATACAATTTTATATAATTTATTATTATGAATTCACATTCATATAATTCATATTATGATAAAAGGCTTGCATAGTTACAAATTTTTCCTACTACACTTTTATTTAGTTCAAGGTTTGAGTTAGTCTTTACTCAATATTTATTTCACACAATAAAATGACACAGAATTAAAGGATGTTAATTTAAGAGATTATCATTCCATTTGTCAACAACAGGTATAAATACTGAGATCTAAAGAAGCAGTGCTTTGTGAAGAGTTAATAGAAACATGTAGAGGTTGCCTACATAGAAAGTGTGTGGGTACTATAGATGATAATACAGGAATGTCTGTATATGAGATAGGTTGAAAATTCATCTGAAATGATGCACTGTTGTTGTTCAGTGGCTAAGTTGTGTCTGACTCTGCAACCCCATGAACTGCAGCACGTCAGGCTTCCTTGTCCTTCCCTATCCTCCTGATGTTCATGTCCGTTGACTGAGTCAGTGATGCCATCCAACCATCTCATCCTCTGTTGCCCACTTCTCCGCTTGCCCTCAATCTCTCCCAAAATCGAGGTCTTTTTACAACGAGTTAGCTCTTTGCATCAAGTGGCCAAAGTACTGGAGTTTCAGCACCAACATATGTTGGTCAATAAATTCAGTTCACAGGTAAAGAACATTCTTTCTAACCTTAGTTGGAGCAATTTCCTGCAAGTTTTAGTTGGCACTGTTTGTGGCTTTTGGTGCCATGAGCTTTGGCTGAATACTACAGTTTCCTCAGTAGTCATTCTCAAAGAAAAATGAGTCTAGAAGGCATGTAAGATCATCACTCCAAAGAAAGCTATAGAGTTCAACCAACAGTCACAGGGATTAATATATAGGGATGAAACCGTCTATGGGATCACACAAAGTTAGACACGACTGAAGTGACTTAGCAGCAGCAGAGACTTGCATGGCTCAGCACAAAATAAAGGCCAGCAACTAAAATATATCAGTAAACAGCTCTTATCATCATTCTTCTGCTCTTTGTTCTAATATATTCAAGTCACAACACTAAAATAAAAAAGTCTTCAAATCACATATTTGGAATTCAGTGTTTGTGCACAGTATGCTTTCTGCAAAGTCTAAACAATACTATTTGATCATTACTTAAAAAAAGCCATTACTGACCTATATGATTTCTGTTAGAGATATTATTTGATTAGTTTATGTTGATGGAGGATTCTTATTTTCACAGAAATACACTATAGGTAATGGTATATAAACAACAAAAAATAAAAACACTATCAAGATCTCTTACTCAATAAATTGATTTTTCACAGGATCCTATTTAAAGTCTTATTCTGGGATGAAACCAGCAGTGTTTTATAAAGCAAACACTATCATGTTTAAGAAATCAATCTTTCAGAGAAAGAGAAAGACATGAAAGAAACTATATGATGCAAAGCTGAGTTTTACTATTGTGTTTCAGGTCAGTGGTTTTATACAGTACATGAGCAAACTCATCACCCCTTGTCCAGTTCAATCATGGAGAGATATGGTTTTGGTATATACGAAGGAAAAGGACTTGAAAATGTTCTGTAATTCTAGTTAGTTCAAAGCTTGTGGAGAAATCACTCTAAAAATATTTTATTTGTATGTGGGATTTATCAATATGATTAAATTTTCTAGAAAAGAATAGTTTTCATAAATTATTTTAATCTTTTCCATTAGTCACTTTTAAAGAGCATACAGTTCTATGACCTGTTTGTTTCCCTGTCTATGTGTAATCTTTCAATTTCTATTTAAAAGAAAATTCTTTATAAGGACACATGGCTTTAGGATAGCAAAGAGGAAAGAAAAAACATTTTTTTGAGACTATAGATATTAAATACTGGTATTCGGAAGCCAAGATGTGTATAAGAGACAGCCATAGAATTGGAAAGACTAGAGATCTCTTCAAGAAAATTTGAGATACCAAGGAAAAATTTCATGCAAAGATGGGTACAATACAGGACAGAAATGGTAAAGACCTAACAGAAGCAGATGATATTATTCGGAAGCCAAAGATAACAAACTGATAAACACCAGTAGGAAATTACTATACATTACCAAAAAAGAATGTTTGTTATGACCCAACTTGAAATAATATTTATATAAGGAAATCAAAGAAACTTTCTTCAGGCAGGCTTGAAAATAAAAATCTTCAAAAATATCTGTTTTTTTAAGAATCCAAGTTTCTCTGCTTATAAAGATGAAAGAAATGCATCTACTGTTTTGAAACGTGAAGAAGTCATATAGGTAAAATTACTTAGACCTCCAAGTATTACACACTTTAAGATTATAATGACTATGCTGCTGCTGCTAAGTTGCTTCAGTCGTGTCCGACTCTGTGCAACCCCATAGACGGCAGCCCACCAGGCTCCGCCATCCCTGGGATTCTCCAGGCAAGAACACTGGAGTGGGTTGCCATTTCCTTCTCCAGTGCATGAAAGTGAAAAGTGAAAGTGAAGTTGCTCAGTCGTGTCTGACTCTTAGCGACCCCATGGACTGAAGCCTACCAGGCTCCTCCGTCCATGGGATTTTCCAGGCAAGAGTACTGGAGTGGGATGCCATTGCCTTCTCCTATAATAATATATAAAATAAAATATTAATTATTAACTTTCATAGTTGAATAGTATAATTCTAATTATTTCTAATAGTATAATTCTAAATAATTCTAATTATTATTATAATTCTAATTATCATTTTAATAGTATAATTCTAATTATTTTCTAATTATTTAGGTGAAAAATAATTTCACCTAAAGTAATTCTGCATTGTAGGAAAAAGGGTAATACTTATTTTCAAATTATAAAGAAGGAGATTTTTGAGCCCAATTTGAGATTGTTCCTATCCAGACCAAGGATCACTGCTATTGTCAAACAAGACCAAACCTTTGGTTATGACAATGCACCAATTCAGCTTACAAAAAATACTAACATGAATTTGCAATCTGACAAATGTCCAGACATGTCTGCATTTCCTTTCCAAATAGAAAAAACAAATGAAAAGAAACACACTTCTCAATAGCAGAATACAATATATTTGCTCTATGTCCATTATTCAGTAAGTGTGGTGGTCATTAAGACTGTTCTCAGTAATTCAGCTGTCTCCTTCTAGTGACAAGGCTGTGTTAAACTGTCCAACAACTTCTATATGTCTATATGACTTTTTTCTTAAGACATATAAGTAGAAATGGCGAGTACAACATTCAGAAAGAAGCATGAGGTACCATTTCACACCAGTCAGAATGGCTGCTATCCAAATTCTACAAGCAATAAATGCTATAGAGGGTGCGGAGAAAAGGGAACCCTCTTACACTGTTGGTGGGAATGCAAACTAGTACAGCCACTATGGAGAACAGTGTGGAGATTCCTTAAAAAACTGGAAATAGAACTGCCTTATGACCCAGAAATCCCGCTGCTGAGCATACACACCAAGGAAACCAGAATTTAAAGAGACACGTGTACCCCAATGTTCATCGCAGCGCTGTTTATAATAGCCAGGACATGGAAGCAACCTAGATGTCCATCAGCAGATGAATGGATAAGAAAGCTGTGGTACATATACACAAGGAGTATTACTCAGCCATTAAAAAGAATACATTTGAATCAGTTCTAATGAGGTGGATGAAACTGTAACCTATTATACAGAGTGAAGTAAGCCAGAAAGAAAAACACTGATACAGGATACTAACACATATATATGGAATTTAGAAAGATGGTAATGATAACCCTGTATGTGAGACAACAAAAGAGACACAGATGTATAGAACAGTCTTTTGGACTCTGTGGGAGAGGGAGAGGGTGGGATGATTTGGGAGAATGGCATTGAAACATGTAAAATGTCATTTAAGAAATGAATCACCAGTCTAGGTTTGATGCAGGGTACAGGATGCTTGGGGCTGGTGCACTGGGATGACCCAGAGAGATGGTACGGGGAGGGAGGTGAGAGGGGGTTCAGGATTGGGAACATGTGTGCACCCATGGTGGATTCATGTTGATGTATGGCAAAACCAATACAGTATTGTAAAGTAAAATAAAATAAAAAAATAAACATTAAGCAACATTACATGCATATATATGTATGTATATATGCATATACATACTTATATATATATATATATATAAGTTTATTCCCCTTGGCAAGGTGAGTGGCAATATTAGAGATGGTAGCTGTTCTTTCAAAATAGTCTGACATTTATATGATAAGCTAAGCACCTTTCTACCACACATATACATGGAAATATGCAGTAAAATTAAATTTCTGCTGTTGTCTCCTTGCAATTATATAAATTAAATAATGAGTTTAAATAGATTTGTATAAACGTGAACACAATCAGTATACAGAACACTTTCCATCACCTCCAAAATTTTCCTCTTGATATTCACTTTGTAGTCAAACACTCACTCACCCTAACCACTGGAAACCATCAATATTTTCTCTGGTCTTATAGTTTTATCTTTACTAGAATGTCATATAAAAAGGACCTGGTGGAGGCCATGGCAACCTACTTCGGTACCCTTGCCTACAGAATCCCATAGACAGAGGAGCCTGGTGGGCTACAGTCTATAGGGTCACACAGAGTTGGACATGACTGAAGTGACTAAGCAGCAGCAACAGCATATAAAAAGGAACCAGAGAGTACATAGCATTTTGAGACTGGCTTAATCTTTTAGCATAACATCTTTGAGAGTCCCCCAGGACTTCCCTGGTGGCTCAGATGGTAAAGCGTCTGTCTACAATGCGGGAGACCTGGGTTCGAGCCCTGGGTTGGGAAGATCCCCTGGAGAAGGAAATGGCAATCCACTCCGGTAATGTTGCCTGGAAAATCCCATGGACAGAGGAGCCTGGTATGCTACAGTCTATGGGGTCGCAAAGAGTCGGACACGACTGAGTGACTTCACTTCACTTCACTTCAGGCATTATGTGTTATTAACAGCTCATTTCTTTTCACTGAGGAGTTAAGTCTTTCATTGTATGAATGTATCAGTTTCTTGATTCACGCATTTAGGAAGGATAAAATAATGGTTGCCATTTTTTGGTGGTTATAAATACAATTGATGTAAAGCTTGTTTATAGGCTTTGATTTGAACATGAATTCTCATTTCACTCCCCTATATAAGTATGGGATTTTTGTGTCATATGGCAAATGCATATATCATTTTATAAGAAAGTCACAAACTTTTCTAGAGCAGCTATACAATTTGCATTTGTACTGCCGAAGTATAAGTATGCTTTTTACCCTCCATGTTTATATTTTTACAGTGATTTTCTTACAATTGATTTCTAGTCTCATACCATTGATGTCAGAAAAAATGCTTGATATCATTTAAAACTTTAAATTTATTGAGACTTGTTTTGTGACATAGCATGTGATCTATCCTGGCAAAAGTTCCATGTTCACCTGGAAAAAGTGTATTCTGCTTCTTTCAAATGGACTGTTATATATTTCTGACATATATATCTACATAGTTAGTTGGTTCAGTTCAGTTCAGTTCAATTCAGTCACTCAGTCGTGTCTGACTCTTTGCGACCCCATGAATTGCAGCATGCCAGGCCTCCCTGTCCATTACCATCTCTCAGAGTTCACTCAGACTCATGTTCACTGAGTCCGTGATGCCATCCAGCCATCTCATCCTCGGTCATCCCATTCTCCTCCTGCCCCAATCCCTCCCAGCATCAGAGTCTTTTCCAATGAGTCAACTCTTCGCATGAGGTGGCCAAAGTACTGGAGTTTCAGCTTTAGCATCATTCCTTCCAAGGAAATCCCAGGGTTGATCTCCTTCAGAATGGACTGGTTGGATCTCCTTGCAGTCCAAGGGACTCTCAAGAGTCTTCTCCAATACCACAGTTCAAAAGCATCAATTCTTCGGCACTCAGCCTTCTTCACAGTCCAACTCTCACATCCATACATGACCACAGGAAAAACCATAGCCTTGACTAGACGGACCTTAGTTGGCAAAGTAATGCCTCTGCTTTTGAATATACTCCCTAGGTTGGTCATAACTTTTCTTCCAAGGAGTAAGCGTCTTCTAATTTCATGGCTGCAGTCACCATCTGCAGTGATTTTGGAGCCCCCAAAAATGTGATTTAATATAGAGGTATTAAAGGTGCAGTGATGTTATGGATAATTTTGATCATTGTAGTATTATGAAACAGTAACAGCAATAGGATATCTAGAAGCTCTTAAATATTTGATAAATGGAGGTTGTGACAAAGATTTTCTCCTTGAGTAAGCTTGAGACAGGTTTCTCTGTGCTTGTTTTGTTTTTTATCTAGACCTCATCCTTGGGCCTTTTCTTTAACCTGCTCAGCCCAGTTTGAATAAGAATCCTGCTAAGTCAGTTTTGCAAGCATCTCCATAATCTTGAGATCTCCTCACAGTAATTTTCTGTCCACTGAACTTTCCTCATTCTGCTCATTGACTACAAGTCACCTGCTGCTTTTCCTGCATTTGGAATTGAGTCCCATCTCTCTCCCTTATTAGGACAGTCTTAACACCGAATACAATAGTCCTGAATAAAGTCTTCCTTATGATTCTTAAAATGTTAGAATGATTTTTTCTTTAACAATTGAGGCTTTAGTCTAATAAAATCATGAAACTCCACAGTGAGTTTTGCATTGAGAGTAGTCCAAAAATGGTCTAATGAAGAAAAATGTCACATAACTCTTTTAATGCTCTAATCTCCAGCATTTTGCAAAATGTTAGAGTAAGACCTACATAGGAGGATAACTAAACTTCATAGAATTATACATTTTTAACCTGAGTTATGAAAACAAGCATGGTATATTCAAACTTACAGTTAAACAAGTTGTCCTAATATCCCTAATAATCATTTGCAACCATAACAGAGCCAAGAGTCAACAAAATATATGTATGAAAAAACCATCCTTTATTGATCATAAAGTCTTAAGTTTGCTTTAATGTATTTTTTCATGATTCTTTCTCCTAGAATAAACACTTCCACCTTTTACTTGTTATTGGGCTCTGCATGCAGAATATTCATTTTAGGTACTAGGCAGAGTTGAAGTAAATAGTCATGGCCTCTACTCTCTTGGAGCAATTTAAGACAGGCCTTTAAATTTGATTTATCTAACACTGGAAAGAAAATCATGGTATTCTGGAATCCAGACTAAGAAAGTATATTAAAGACAGGAGAGTAACCAATAGTTTTAAATACTCTGAATTGTCATTGATGAGATAAGCTTGGTAGAATAGTAGTTAAGAAAGCCTAATTGGAGTATGCTTGTGAGAAATGAAAAAGAAAAATTGGAAAAGTGAAAATAGACACTTTATTTGAGGAATTTTGCTAGGGAGATAACTAAAGAGATAAAGAAATGGGGCAGCAGTTGGTGTCCAAAAGTGGAGAAAGGAGTCAGGATCAAATTTATTCATTTGTGGTGCCTTCATTTTAAGATGGAAAAAACACCAGCATGCTTTAAAATGAAACAAATATAGTAAAGTGTGAAAGATAATCATGTCAGATTTCAATCAGAGAAAATTTTTGGAGTAATGGTCTAAAGTAGATAAGACCCTAAATTGGGTTTACTGCATAAATGGACTGACAATACATAAATGCATGCATATGTCATCTAAAGTAATTGGAGGAAAAGCAGAGGAATGGGATGAACATTTTGAGAAATGTATGAATGAGGGGAATCGAGGATGTTCTCAGCCACTGACCAAGAATTAAGGAATGTGTTTGGATATTTCGAGATTATGTATAAAACCTAGAGAGAGGACAATGTACTCCAAAGGCTAAAATAGACTTGCTTTTTCTCTTCCCACCATTTCTCCCAAATTTTCCAAATGAGACAAAATAGAAAGTCTGAGCCAATCTGTCTGTCTGTCTCTCCTTCCTTCTCTTAACTGCCCCTAATCACAGTGAAGAGGTAATAAGACACAACAAAGTAGGTTACTCCTCAGTGGAACAGAAAAAGGAAGTGAGGCAAAGTGGGCAGGGTAACAATCCCTACTAAAAGAAAAGAGGGAAGCACACAGAACTGCCAGGAAAGGCCAGACAAACAGATCTATGGTAAATGGATACTGAATTCTGTCACTTGAAACAATTTATTTTTACTGTCATGTCTTAGATACATGGCTATCTTATTAACTAATACCACTTCTTGATTATAAAGTCATGTGTGCATGTTTTAATCACTCAGTCATGTCTGACTCTATGCAACCCCATGAACTGTAGCCCACCAGGCTTCTCTGTCCATGGGATTCTCCAGACAAGGATACTGAAGTGGGTTGCCATTCCCTTCTCCAGGGTTATAAAGTCATATCACCAGCTAAAAGGAATGGATGTCTTTTCAATTGTGAAAGACCAGCATCTGTAAAACTTTAGTGTCTTTATGTTTTGAGTTTGTTCTGATTCAACTTTGACTTTCCAGTGAAATTACCAGGGACACAGTCAGAAGTAGTGTATAATTCAATTTTAGGGACTTGAGTCCTACTGCTACTGTGTGACTGCAGTCTAAATAATTTCAAATGCCCTCAGTTCAGTTCAGTTGCTCATTCATGTCCAAGTCTTTGCAACCCCGTGAAGTGCATCATGCCAGGCCTCCTTGTCCATCACCAACTCTCGGAGCCTACCCAAACTCACATCCATTGAGTCCGTGAAGCCATCCAACCATCTTATCCTCTGTTATCCCCTTCTCCTCCTACCCTCCATCTTTCCCAGCATCAGGATCTTTTCAAATGAGTCAGCTCTTTGCATCAGGTGGCCAAAGTACTGGAGTTTCAGGTTCAACAATCAGTCCTTCCAATGAACATCCAGGACTGATCTCCTTTAGGATGGAGGGTTCTAAATTGGTACACATGATGGTGATTTTTTCATAATTTGAGTCTTGATACATATTTTCTCCACAGTATTTAGTTTCCTGATTATTATTAATATGCAGATTTGAATTCACTGAAAGATTTCAATAACTTTAAAGAGTAGCCAACAACTTCTTTAAATTTTTTTATAGTTCTAGTGCCTAGTATATTTAACATTTTCCAGTTGAACTATTAATAAAATAAAAGCATTTAAAAATACAATGATGGTGGTTTAGTATAGGAATTTTAGTTAATATCGGGCTTTGAATATAGACAGTCTGAATATGCTGTTAAAAAATAATTGTAGTAGAAGTAGTGTTATCCCAAGTACGTTATGGTCGTTTGATGATATTATGACAACCACACATACATATTTATAAGACTCATATAAATGGAGACTTCTAGAAGGGGTAGTACACAATTTGCACATGCAAACATGGCACTTCAGGTTTCTGACATATATTTTCTTTGCCATAGAGAAGTGGGAATACTGGTGTACATGATATCCATCCTGAACTTCCAAAAAGAGTTGCAGGGGAAAATAACAGTGTCTTTCCTAATACATATGGAATAGCCAGTGTTTAAAATTTAAAATTTTACTTTCTTTCTCAATATAAACTACTCCATTTTTAGCCATTCCACATTAAAAAAAATTAAATTATCCTTTATGGAATTGTGCAAAAATATTCTAAAGTGAAAGTGAAAGTGAAGTCACTCAGTCGTGTCCGACTCTTTGCGACCCCATGGACTGTAGCCTATCAGGCTCCTCCGTTCATGGGATTTTCCGGGCAAGAGTGCTGGAGTGGATTGCCATTTCCTTCTCCAGGGAATATTCTAAAGGTATCTCAAATATTTTTAAAAGGCTGCTGCTACTGTGGTTATCTGATTCATATCATAAATAGCTATGCATCTCTAAGTATGAAAAAAAAAAATCTTGGGATAGAAGTGAAGCACATACTTAAAACCAGATCTTCTGTCCAGTAGCTGTGTCTGAACAGAATAGTGATAACCCCCAAATGAAACACCCAACAATAATCACTGTATATGCACCAGTCCCCAGCGAGCTGTATATTAATATCTGGCAATTCATGACAGAATTCCTAATTTCATAGCAGCTCTAGGCATGAATAAAGATTTATGAAGGTAGTCAGTAAAATATTCCTAAACACCGAATTGTCTTAATTTTCCTATTCTGCTTTAGGAGATTAAAGAAAGCCTGTATTATGATACTAAAAGATACTGATTAAATCACCACTTGGCATCATATTAAGTTCATTTAATATAGCCAAAAGTTAATATCTATATTTATACTCCATTTCTTTATTGCTAGGATAAAAACTAATGGTAGGAGTAAGTGTCCTTTTTTTTTCTTTACTGTCTACCTCCGAGTTTAACCTCCACTCTCTCCCTGCACAACTCCCTATCATCTGCCTTCATGAAGGCAGAATCTCTGGAAACTTTTCTGTTTTCATGAATAATTTTAAATTAAGAGATTTTTAAAAAATATATTTAATATGAGCTTCGGGTAGAGAGAAATGCCTTCTCTTTCACCAGACTTGAAGGGAAATATTTTTTTCCCCTCAGACAGCCATCTATCTGACAGATAAAATAGATTTACATTTATAACCATACTATTGAGATAGAAGATGATTTTGAAAATGAACACACAAGAATTGATGGTACTATATCTGAAGGCTTATGTCTTCATTATCCATTCTCCATTATCTAAGCAAGTTCAGTTCAGTTCAGTTGCTCAGTCGTGTCCAACTCTTTGCAACCCCATGAATTGCAGCACGCCAGGCCTCCCTGTCCATCACCAACTCAAGTGTTCTATTCCTATTTCAGCCCTTGTCTGGTAGTCAGGCACATCTTCAGATCAAGATGAACGTGTCTAGTTATCCAAAGACTAACCCATCATCTCAATTCTTTTCTATTGTTTTCCCCATAGGAAACAGAATAATGCTCTTCCCTCTAAAATGTTCACATCTGAATGTTTGCAACCTATGCTACCTTACATGCTAAAAGGGATTTTGAAGATGTAATTTCAAGTTACTGACCTTAAGATGCGGAGATTACTGTGGACCAAATTTAATCACAGGAGTTATTATTTATTTATTGCTAAAAATAGAGGACATTTTCCAGACTATGGTCAGAAAGATGTGAGATGAAAGGAAGATCAGAAAAATGCAACACTGTTGACTTTCTAGATGGAGGAAGAGTCCATGAGCCAAGGAATGTGAAAATCTAGAAAGGGCAAAGAAATGGAGTTTACCTAATTTCTTCAGAAAGGAATATAGCTCTTTAACTCTTACATTTTAGCCTAGTGAGACCCCTCTCAGACTTCTGATTTACAGAACTTTAAGTAATAAACTGCTAATTCCTAAGTTTCTAATAACATATCCTAAAGGAAAAACATTTCTAAGAATAAACATTGCCTTTTTTTCCTGGCATTAAAATAAAATCCTGTATTTTAAAGATACCTCATTTGAATATTCTATACTCTGTTGATAAATTAAGAAGTTTTTTTTCCATTTCAAAATATGCTTTTCCTCAGGATACCTTTAAATAAAGATTTCCTCTGATGAATTTCAAATATGATGTTATTAATATTTAGAAAACAATGTAGTTATGTGGACTTTTTTGTATCTCACTTGTTGTTTAAACAAAAATGCACCAATAATTCTGTTTATATTAAATTCTTCTTAAACTTGGATATAATTCTCAGGCACTAACTTTGTATTCAACTATATCTGTTGGGTAGATAAAGGATTATATCACAAATGGATAAAAGAACAGAGGAATTAAATGAATGAATCCTTACTTATGTATTATAACTAAAAATATCTCACTACTTTCTGAGTCATCTTAGAAAGGCCCAAAGGTCTGTGTCTCACCAATGAATCTTTTTTACCAAATATGGAATATATTTATCAAATATAGGAATAGTCATTAAATTAGTTTTGATAGGTTACATTTTGTTTCCTTTGATCAAATTTATATTATACTATTACTCAAGTATGCTTATTCTATGTATATACACAGGCTTATATAAAGTTACACAAAATTAAAGCTTTACTGGACTGGATTAATGTTTCTTATTTGATATTAACAATATAAATCATTTTTCTGAGCATGAAAAGAACTACTTATAAAGTTATATTTCAGAATATAAAACACTGACTGATATATCTGTATACCTCTTTGCAGTCTCTGTTTCATTTATTTTGTCTCATTTCCTTCCTCCTAAAATTTGAGCTACAATTATTCTTTTTCTAGTTCATTTAGGTGTAAACTTGACTCTTTATGGTGATTCTTCCCATTTCTTGAAGTAGGCCTGTGTTGCTATAAACTTCTTTCTTTGAACCATTTTTGCTGCAACCCATAATTTTGTTATATCATATTTCTTTCATTTTTCTCTAGGTATTTTTTATTCTCCTCTGATTTTTTTGATGATCCATTGGTTGTTCAGTAGCATGTTTTTTAATCTCTATGTTCTTGTAGTTTTTCCTATTTACTCTTATGATTGGTTTTTGAACTGAAGTGTGTCTCTCAGTTGTGTCCAACTTTATGACCATATGGACTGCAGCCCACCAGACTCCTCTGTCTGTGGAATTCTCCAGGCAAGAATATTGGAGTGGGTAGCCACTCCCAGTTTCATACAATGTGGTCTCAGAAGATCCCTGATAAAATTTCAATCTTCATAATTTACTAAAACTTGTTTTGTGATCATACTTTGCCGACTAAGGTCCGTCTAGTCAAGGCTATGGTTTTTCCTGTGGTCATGTATGGATGTGAGAGTTGGACTGTGAAGAAGGCTGAGTGCCAAAGAATTGATGCTTTTGAACTGTGGTGTTGGAGAAGACTCTTGAGAGTCCCTTAGACTGCAAAGAGATCTAACCAGTCCATTCTGAAGGAGATGAGCCCTGGGATTTCTTTGGAAGGAATGATGCTAAAGCTGAAATTCCAGTACTTTGGCCACCTCATGTGAAGAGTTGACTCATTGGAAAAGACTCTGATGATAGGAGGGATTGGGGGCAGGAGGAGAAGGGGACGACAGAGGATGAGATGGCTGGATGGCATCACTGACTCGATGGACATGAGTCTGAGTGAACTCCGGGAGATGGTGATGAACAGGGAGGCCTGGCATGCTGCAATTCATGGGGTTGCAAATAGTTGGACATGACTGAGTAACTGAACTTAAGCTGAAATTCCAGTACTTTGGCCACCTCATGTGAAGAGTTGACTCATTGGAAAAGACTCTGATGATAGGAGGGATTGGGGGCAGGAGGAGAAGGGGACGACAGAGGATGAGATGGCTGGATGGCATCACTGACTCGATGGACATGAGTCTGAGTGAACTCCGGGAGATGGTGATGAACAGGGAGGCCTGGCATGCTGCAATTCATGGGGTTGCAAATAGTTGGACATGACTGAGTAACTGAACTGAATGAGTAATCTAGTCTAAAGTACTTTCCATGTGAACTGGAGAATGTGTATTCTGTTACTTTTGGATGGAATGTTACCTTAATATCTATCAAATTCATCAGATCTAATTATTCACCTAAGTTTATTTCTTTATTGATTCTCTGTAGAGATGATCTACCCATTGTACCCATCTCTACCCATGTAGAGATGATCTACATGTTAAAGCCCCCTATCATATTACTGAAAATTTCTGTTTTGGTCCTTTAATATTTGCTTTACATATCTTAGTATTCCTTTTTTGGGTGCATGTTGCTGCTGCTGCTAAGTCGCTTCAGTCATGTTCGATTCTGTGTGACCCCGTAGACGGCAGCCTACCAGGCTCCCCCGTCCCTGGGATTCTCCAGGCAAGAACACTGGAGTGGGTTGCCATTTCCTTCTCCAATGCAGGAAAGTGAAAAGTGAAAGTGAAGTCGCTCAGCCATGTCCGACTTAGCGACCCCATGGACTGCAGCCTACCAGGCTCCTCCATGTGATTTTCCAGGCAAGAGTACTGCAGTGGGGTGCCACTGCCTTCTCCTTTTGGGTGCATATACATTTATAAATGTTATTCCTTCCTTCTGGATTAATTATTTTATCATTATATAGTACTCTTTGTCTTTTTTTAGTCTTTGTTTTAAAATCTATTTTGTTTGATATGAGTGGAGCTAATCCAGTCTTCTTTTATTTCTATTTGCATGGATTATTTTTTCCCAAATTTTCATTTTCTGTGTCCTTTCTTTTGAAATAAGTCTGTTATAGGCAGCATACAGATGGGTCTTTTTAGCCATTCAGCCACTGTTTGACTGACAAATGCAGTCCGTTTACACTTAAAGTAAATATTGATAGGTATAAACTTACTGCCAGTTTGCTAATTTGTTTCCTGTTTTTTATTGATAATTCCTCACTGTTCCTTTCTTCTCTTTCATTCTTCCCTTGTGATTTGCTGGTTTTCCTTAGGATTATGTTTAGATTCCTTCATCATTTGCCCTTGTGCATTTAATAGAAGATTGGAACCAGTATGTTGTTACATGTCTGGTTCTAACTGTTGCTTCTTGACCTGAATACAGATTTCTCAGTAGGCAGGTAAGGTGGCCTGGTATTCACATCTCTTGAACAACTGTCCACAGTTTGTTGTGAAGCATATATATATTTATTTGAATTATATATATATATGAATTTCCTGTGTCTATATCCAACCTTCCCTCCAAGAGTATGGATATTAAAAGAATTGACTATAGTTAAAAAATAAAAATACAAGTAAGTTAACAGTAAATATATTGTTAATGAGGATCTACATTGGGAACTAAAGTAGACCAAAACCAAAGTAAGACATGTCTTCTAGCAGCCTCACTAATTTACTGATAAACCATTGAATCCCTATAAAACAAAGCAGTTTTGAGTTAACAAACTTCAATGTTTCCTCGATTTTTCCCCGGTCTCTCTCAACAGTAATTTCCCTGTCCCACTGCTTAGCTTTTATTCTAATCATGCCAGTCTCCTCTTGGTCACCTACTGATACGCCTCTGCTATTAAAGATTTTGCTCATTTTACCACATGACAAAAGACCGTAAGAAGATGAAAAGCATTGCTGAAGTGTACTTTCTCTCCAATGTATTGAGCATCTCCAGAACTGCTCAGGCATAACAGTGATACTTATAGGTCCTTCTATTCATGAAATAGGGAAGGGATGGTTTTCATCTTTATAACTTATATACACATGCACATATTTCCAAGTTATTGGAATAGTTATGTGAAAACGTATGCACTTTACTTTTCTATGCAAACAAGAATCATAGTTTATTCATCTTTGAGTTCTGTTGTTTAGTAGATTGCTTCGCACAGTGTGAAAAGCTATAATCTTGTTAGATAAATGTGAAATATATGTACCCACTTAGCATAAAACTATTGCTTCAATAATCTTGGTCACATTTTAGAGGAGTTCTTTGAGATAAGAGTTAAATATATTGTGTCTCAATTTCTTTTACTTTATAAATGGATGCAAGTATATTATTTTTATAGATTCATTTCTAGTGAAAATCTTTGGATCTTTACATTTACCTCACTACTACTACTGCTACTGCTGCTGCTTAGTTCCTAGATTCTTCTTTACTGTGTTCCAGATGAAACTTTTCCCTTATGAAGTTAAAAATGATTATGTACACTTATGAAATCAGTATGAATATCACAATGAGTCCAGAACATTTTGATTTTTTACAAAAGTAGTTTTTGGTTTATTAATAAAAGAAAACTATACAGAGAGCCTAAAAATAGTTTGCATTAATTACTTGAAATATTTGGCACATTTTATTTGGTGGTCCAATTGTTTGATGAAATTCTAGTAGACTGTGGTTCATGGAAACCTTATCTTGCATCCTAAATATTAATAATCCCTAGTAACAATTTTCAAGTAAAAAAGAACTTCAAAATGCTTTGACAATGAATCTAGTCAAATACATCACTTTGCTTTTGAATCCCTAAACATTTCATATGCTGAAGAACTGTTCTTGCAGATCCATAAGTGACATTATTCTCATTTGACAATTTCAGCAGATATCATATCTGGGGAAATAACCACTCTTCAGAATGCTGACCCTGATTTTTACTTCTGGTTCATTTTTACTTCAGTGTTCATAAAGTGTCTTATTATAATGATTCATAAAATATTAAAAAAGATTATTAAATATTAAACCAATATGTAAAGGAACAAAATATTTATGGTTCACTTTATCTGTATAAGAGTTACCTGAAGAATACATAAATAAAATTGATCACAATGTCCCAAAATAACTGACAAAACATTTTGTGCTGATCTATTTCCCCTTCTATTTTAAGTTATTTCATATTTCATGTGCCTTTCCATAAGTCCTGTAAGTAATTCTCCATATTTAATCCAGATGGTCTAAATCACCAGATGGTCAATACAGAAATCAGACTGATTATATTCTTTGCAGCCAAAGATGGAGAAGCTCTATACAGCCAGCAAAAACAAGACCGGGAGCTGACTGTGGCTCTGATCATGAACTCCTTATTGCCAAATTAAGGTGTAAATTGAATAAACTAGGGAAAACCACTAGACCATTTAGGTATGACCTAAATCAAATCCCTTACGATTATACAGTGGAAGTGAGAAATAGATTCACGGGATTAGATATTATAGACAGAGTGCCTGAGAATGATGGTTGGAGGTTTGTGACATTCTACAGGAGGTGGTGATCGAAATCATCCCCAAGAAAAAGAAATGCAAATAGGCAAAATGGTTGTCTGTGGAGACCTTGCAAATAGCTGAGAAAAGAGAAGCTAAGCATGGCAAAGGACTGGTCTCCTTTAGGATGGACTAGTTGGACCTCCTTGCAGTCCAAGGGACTCTCAAGAGTCTTCTCCAACATCACAATTCAAAAGCATCAATTCTTTGGCACTCAGTCTTCTTCACAGTCCAACTCTCAAATCCATACATGACCACTGGAAAAACCATAGCCTTGACTAGATGGACCTTTGTTGGCAAAGTAATATCTCTGCTTTTGAATATGCTATCTAGGTTGGTCATAATTTTCCTTCCAAGGAGTAAGTGTCTTTTAATTTCATGGCTGCAATCACCATCTGCAGTGATTTTGGAGCCCCAAAAAATAAAGTCTGACACTGTTTCCAATGTTTCCCCATCTTTTCCTATGAAGTGATAGGACCAGATACCATGATCTTAGTTTTCTGAATGTTGAGCTTTAAGCCAACTTTTTCACTTTCCTCTTTCACTTTCATCAGGAGGCTTTTTAATTCCTCTTCACTTTTTGCCATAAGGGTGGTATCACCTGCATATCTGAGGTTATTGATATTTCTCCTGGCAATCTTGATGCCAGCTTGTGCTTCTTCCAGCCCAGCGTTTCTCATGATGTAAACTCCAATACTTTGGCCACCTCATGTGAAGAGTTGACTCTTTGGAAAAGACCCTGATGCTGGGAGGGATTGGGGGCAGAAGGAGAAGGGGACGACAGAGGATGAGATGGCTGGATGGCATCACTGACGCGATGCACATGAATTTGGGTGAACTCTGGGAGTTGGTGATGGACAGGGAGGCCTGGCATGCTGCGATTCATGGGGTTGCAAAGAGTCACACACGACTGAATGACTGAACTGAACCAAATGGCAAAGGAGAAAAAGAAAGATATACCCATTTGAATGCAGAGTTTCAAGAATAGCAAGGAGAGATAAGAAAAACTTTCTCGGTGATCAGTGCAAGCAAATAGAGGAAAACAATGCAATGGGAAAGACTACAGATCTCTTCAAGAAAATTGGAGATACCAAGGGAACATTTCATGCAAAGATGGCCACAATAAAGGATAGACATGGTATGGACCTAACAGAAACAGAAGATATTAAGAAGTGGCAAGAATACACAGAAGTTCTATAAAAAAATAGATCATCATGACCCAGATAATCACGATGGTGTGACCACTCACCTACAGCCAGACATCCTGGAATGTGAAGTCAAGTGGGCCTTAGGAAGCATCGCTAAGAAGAAAGCTGGTGGCGGTGATGGAATTCCAGTTGAGCTGTTTTAAATCCTAAAAGATGATGATGTGAAAATGTGGCACTCAACATGTCAGCAAATTTGGAAGACTCAGCAGTGGCCACAGGACTGGAAAAGGTCAGTTTTCATTTCAATCCCAAAGAAAGGCAATGCCAAAGAATATTCAAACTACCACACATCTGTACTCATGTCACATGCTAGTAAAGAAATGATCAAAATTCTCCATGCTAGGCTTCAACAATATGTGAACCATGAACTTCCAGATGTTCAAGCTAGATTTAGAAAAGGCAGAGGAACCAGAGATCAAGCTGCCAACATACTCTGAATCATTGAAAAAGCAAAAAGAGTTCCAGAAAAACATCTACTTCTGCTTTATTGACTATGCCAAAGCCTTTGATGAGGTGGATCAGAACTCAGTGTGGAAAATTCTTAAAGAGATGGGAAAACCAGACCACCTCACCTGCCTCTGAGAAACCTATTGCAGGTCAAGAAGTAACAGTTAGAACTGGACATGGAACAACAGACTGGTTCCAAATCGGGAAAGGAGTATGTCAGGGCTCTTTATTGTCACCCTGCTTATTTAACTTATTTGCAGAGTACATCATGCAAAATGCCAGGCTGGATGAAGATTGCCAGGAGATATATAAGATTGCCAGGAGAAATATCAGTAACCTCAGATATGAAAATGACACCACCCTTATGGCAGAAAGTGAAGAAGAACTAAAGAGCCTCCTGATGAAAGAGGAGAGTAAAAAAGTTGACTTAAAATTCAACATTAAAAAAATGAAGATAATGGTATCTGGTCCCATTACTTCATGGAAAATAGATGTAGAAATAATGGAAACAGTGAAAGACTATTTTGGGGGGCTCCAAAATCACTGCAGATTGTGACTCCAACATGAAATTAAAAAAAAAAAAAAAGCTTCCTCTTTGGAATACAAGCTATCCCTATTCTAGACAGCATATTAAAAAGCAGAGACATTACTCTGCCAACAAAAGTCCATCAAGTCAAAGCTATGATTTTTCCAGTAGTTGTGTATGGATGTGAGTGTTGGACTATAAAGAAAATTGAGTGCTGAGGAATTGGTGATTTTGAACTGTGGTGCTGAAGAAGACTCTTGAGAGTCCCTTGGACAGCAAGGAGATCCAACCAGTCAATCCTAAAGGAAATCAGTCCTGAATATTCATTGGAAGGACTGATACTGAAGCTGAAACTCCAGGACTTTGGCCACCTTATGCAAAGAACTGACTCCTTGGGAAAGACCCTGATGCCCCTCTGCAAGACTGAAGGCAAGAGGAGAAGTGGACAATAGAGGATGAGATGGCTGGATAGCATCACCAAGTCAGTAGACATGAGTTTGAACAGGCTCCAGCAGTTGGTGATGGACAGCGAATTCTGGTATGCTGCAGTCCATGGAGTTGCAAAGAGTTAGACATGAGTGACTGACCTGTACTAATTCTCCAGCTGATTAGTCTAATTCCTTGAGCACTATTATGTAATTCCTCATTAGAAATGACACATATCTGCATTTGGGAATAATTTTATTTGGCAAATAATGGACCATTACATCTGGTATATGTTACAAGCAAAGCAGGATATTAGGCACCAGTATTCTTTGTTTTCAGTCTGTTTCTTACCATTTCTGAGCCCTTGGTCCAGGAAGACTGTTTGACCCTCCATTTTCTCTTATTTCATCCAGTATGAGCTAGAAAAAAAAAGTACTGTGATTTGGCAGATTAACAGCACTGTTATGACTTCTTCAAGGTTGGTCATTGAGCAGACTACATACAACCAATGTTTTGCAAGGGCTAGATTCTTCATGGTGCATTCATTTTAAGACTCAAATGTGCAATACTATTTCTCTGTTTGCTGCATTCTCAGTTTTTTTGTGATCCCTGCTGATGAAAACCTTGAAAGTAATGACTGGAATGATACTTTCTCTTAAATCATCAAAATTCACTTTTTGTCAGAGTTAACTGTTTAGAAAGCAACTTAATTATGCTAGATCCTGCACTAAAACTAGTTTGTTTTTTTTTAAGCAAGAAAATATACTTTGTTCTTATTCCATGTTTTTTTTTTTATTATTTTATTCTTCAGTGATTTTGCTTCAAGACATTTTATGTATTATAACCTTTAGTAATGACATGAAATTCTTGCAAGATGATTTATTAGGAAAGCACACTTTTACCTTTAATATGTCAAAGAATCATATTTTTAGATAAAAGTCTTTTTAGGTTTTCTTCTAGGGGAACAAACATAGGAAGTTATGCTATCTGAATGATGGTCACTCAGTGGTATTATTTTAGTAGGAAACTCTTTTCTTTTAAATGATTATTTAATGACTTAATGTGATCTAGTTCTTGTGCAAAGGAGAAAAAATTAGGCATTTCTTACCAAAAAAAAAAAAAACCCCTAGTTCTCCATAACATAGAGATGAAAATATAAATAAATCAATTTCAAATTATATGAGACTATATAAAATATGAAAAAAAGGTTAAGAGCACAGGATATAAAATTGAGGGATCAGGGTGCTCAGAGTAAAGAATTTTGAACTGGGTGTTGAAAACTAGTAGTTGAAAATATGTAGCTGACTCTGACTGGAAAGTCTAGGGCATAGAAGTAAAATCAATAGTTATCGGTGCAAAGGTGATTAGAAACTTATCTGCTCAGTTGTTACTGAGGTCCTGAGTGAAGAACAGGGGCAAAGTTTGGGTGTTTTAGGTACAAACAGGAGAGTTTATGTTAAAACCTTGTAGAATATCAATTTTTAAAATTTTGGATGAAAAAACAGGGACAAGGAGGACTAAGATGTGATAAAACAGATGAGAGAATATTTAGTAGAAAACTGTCAAAGGCCACTGAATGTTGGAAGGGTGGAAAGCATATTCTGATGTAAGATGTGCTCAGCTGTATCAATGGATGTGGGAAATTAAATTCTGAAAAAATACTAGTGAGTGTAGCAATCAAAAGTTTAGTATAACCTTACTCATAAACATTTTCAGTAAAGAACAAATAGACTGTGAAATATCTAGTTTTTCAAATCTTAAGTTGTAATGATTACTTCTTTTTATGTTCCTACAGTTTCACTATAACAATAACTATTGTCCACAGTCACTGCTTCTTCATGCTGGACACTTTTGCAAGCACTGTATAGCTTCATGTTCTGGAGGCCATTGACCTCCACATACACATGCATACATGATGTGGATTAAGCAGAAATACTATATAAAATAAACATCTATCCCTGTACTGGTTTACATTATTATCTTCTTCATTACAAAGAATATCTACTATTCACATCTGCTCACCATATACTCTCCCCTGTTCTCCTATAACAGCAGCTTTTTTTTTTTCAAATTTTCATATTATTATTCCTTTACATAAGTATACATTAGATTTGATTATTGATCTTTTACATTATTCTTATATATTAATATTAAAATAAAATTGAGTTCTTTTCCATTCTGTTATTGTCCCTGTCTCTTATACACATCTAGATGTGTATAAGAGACAGCATAAAATCTAGCAGGGACATTATGGTCTTTCAGTAATTATTTCTAACTACAAATAATAAAGACTCAACTCTTAAAGAAAGAAGTATTTATTTTCAGAAAGATTTTTTTAATTTCTCTCCAAGTATCACTTCAATGGAATAGATAAATTTAATACACAATTCACCATATGTTAAACTCTCCTTACCTTAGTTGTCTTTACCTTATTGATGGCAAAGCTAGTTAAATATACACTAAATACAGATATCTCCTTTTTAAAGTGAGGAAGAAACCGCTAGAAAATGTTATAGGTCTAATTAGAATAAAAAAATTTTAAAGCTGTATTTCTTCTGTACATATCGGTGGCATTGTCACTAACATAAGACTGACTCATTTCATTCTTTTACAAGTGGTTGACCAGTTTTCCCAGCAACGCTTGTTAAAGAGATTGTCTTTTCTCCATGGTATATTCTTGCCTCCTTTGTCAAAGATAAGGTGTCCATAGGTGTATGGATTTATATCTGGGCTTTCTATTTTGTTCCATTGATTTAAATTTCTATCTCTGTGCTGGTACCATACTGTCTTGATGACTGTGGCTTTGTAGTAGAGCTGAAGTCAGGCAACTTGATTCCTCCAGTTCCATTCTCCTTTCTCAAGATTGCTTTGGCTATTCGAGGTTTTTAGTATTTCCATACATATTGTGAAATTATTTGTTCTAGCTCTGTGAAAGATACCATTGGTAGCTTGATAGGGATTGCATTGAATCTATGGATTGCTTTGGGTAGTATACTCATTTTCACTATATTGATTCTTCCTATCCATTAACATGGTACAATTCTCCATCTATTAGTGTCCTCTTTGATTTCTTTCACCAGCATTTTATAGTTTTCTATATATAGGTCTTTTGTTTCTTTCAGTTCAGTTCAGTCGCTCAGTCGTGTCCAACTCTTTGCGACCCCATGAATTGCAGCACGCCAGGCCTCCTTGTCCATCACCAACTACCGGAGTTGACTCAAACTCACATCCATTGAGTCAGTGATGCCATCCAGCCTTCTCATCTCATGGTATATTTCTCCATCTATTAGTGTCCTCTTTGATTTCTTTCACCAGTGTTTTATAGTTTTCTATATATAGGTCTTTTGTTTCTTTCAGTTCAGTTCAGTCGCTCAGTCGTGTCCAACTCTTTGCGACCCCATGAATTGCAGCACGCCAGGCCTCCTTGTCCATCACCAACTACCGGAGTTGACTCAAACTCACATCCATTGAGTCAGTGATGCCATCCAGCCTTCTCATCCTCTGTGGTCTCCTTTTCCTCTTGCCCCCTATCCCTCCCAGCATCAGAGTCTTTTCCAATGAGTCAACTCTTGGCATGAGGTGGCCAAAGTACTGGAATTTCAGCTTTAGCATCATTCCTTCCAAAGAACAGCCAGGACTGATCTCCTTTAGGATGGACTGGCTGGATCTCCTTGCAGTCCAAGGGACTCTCAAGAGTCTTCTCCAACACCACAGTTCAAAAGCATCAATTCTTTGGTGCTCAGCTTTCTTCACAGTCCAACTCTTACATCCATACGACCACTGGAAAAACCATAGCCTTGACTAGACAAACATTTGTTGGCAAAGTAATGTCTCTGCTTTTCAATATGCTATCTAGGTTGGTCATAAATTTTCTTCCAAGGAGTAGGCGTCTTTTAATTTCATGGCGGCAGTCACATCTGCAGTGATTTTGGAGCCCCCAAAAATAAAGTCTGACACTGTTTCCACTGTTTCCCCATCTATTTCCCATGAAGTGATGGGACCACATGCCATGATCTTCATTTTCTGATTGTTGAACTTTAAGCCAACTTTTCCACTCTCCTCTTTCACTTTCATCAAGAGACTTTTTAGTTCCTCTTCACTTTCTGCCATGAGGGTGGTGTCATCTGTTTGTTTCTTTAGGTAGATATATTCCTAAGTATTTTATTCTTTTCATTGCAATGGTGAATGGAGTTATTTCCTTAATTTCTCTATTTTCTCATTATTAGTGTATAGAAATGCAAGGAATTTCTGTGTGTTGATTTTACATTCTGCAACTTTACTATATTTATTGATTAGCTCTTATTGATTTATTGATTAGTAATTTTCTGGTGGAGTCTTTAGGGTTTTCTATGCAGAGGATCATGTCATCTGCACAGTGAGAGCTTTACTTCTTCTTTACCAATTTGCACTAGTCAACCACTTGTAAAGAATAAAACTAGAACACTTTCTAACACCATACACAAAAATAAACTCAAAATAGATTAAAGATCTGAACCTAAGTCCAAAAACTATAAAACTCCTAGAGGAGAACATAGGCAAAACACTCTCCTACATAAATCACAGGAGGATCCTCTGTGACTCACCTCCCAGTATACTGGAAATAAAAGCAAAAATAAACAAATGGGACCAAATTAAAATTAAAAGTTTGTGCACAACAAAGGAAATTATAAGCAAGGTGAAAGGACAGCCTTCAGAATGGGAGAAAATAATAGCAAATGAAGCAACTGACAGACAACTAATCTCAAAAATATACAAGCAACTCATGCAGCTCAATTCCAGAAAAATAAACGACCCAATCAAAAAATGGGCCAAAGAACTAAACAGACATTTCTCCAAAGAAGACATACGGATGGCTAACAAACACATGAAAAGATGCTCAACATCACTCATTATCAGAGAAATGCAAATCAAAACCACAATGAGGTACCATTTCACGCTAGTCAGAATGGCTGCTATCCTAATGTCTACAAGCAATAAATGCTGGAGAAGGTGTGGAGAAAAGGATACCCTCTTACACTGTTGGTGGGAATGCAAACTAGTACAGCCATATGAAGAACAGTGTGGAGATTCCTTAAAAACTAGAAATAGAACTGCCTTATGACCCAGCAATCCCATTGCTGGGCATATACACCATAGAAACCAAAACTGAAAGAGACACGTGTACCCCGGTGTTCATTGCAGCACTGTTTATAATAGCCAGGACATGGAAGCAACCTAGATGTCCATCAGCAGATGAATGGATAAGAAAACTGGGGTACATATACACAATGGAGTATTACTCAGCCATTAAAAGAATGCATTTGAATCAATTCTAATGAGGTGGATGAAACTGGAGTTGATTATACAGAGTGAAGTAAGCCAGAAAGAAAAACACCAATACAGTATACTAACACATACATACGGAATTTAGAAAGATGGTTATGATAACCTTGTATGTGAGACAGCAAAAGAGACACAGATGTTCTATAGAACAGTCTTTTGGACTCTGAGGGAGAGGGCTAGGGTGGGATGATTTGGGAGAATGGCATTGAAACATGTATATTATCATATGTGAAATGAATCGCCAGTCCAAGTTCGATGCATGATACAGGATGCTCGGGGCTAGTGCACTGGGATGACCCAGAAGGATGGGATGGGAGGGAGTTGGGAGGGGGGTTCAGGATGAGGAACACACGTACACCTGTGGCGGATTCATGTCAATGTACGGCAAAGCCAATAATTAGCCTCCAATTAAAATAAACAAATTTATATTAAAAAAAAGACTGATCGATCTAGACTCATTCATTTTGAAAAGCCCATCCTAGATAAAGATATATCTTTTATGTAAATAAATGGCTTTTCTCTTTCAAAAAATGCATCAGATGAAAACAATTTCAATTATTATAATCAGATGCTCCATAAGACAATCATTTCTTATTTGCTTACTATGACTTCCTTCTTTTCTAATAAGTCATCTGAAGAAAAGCCAAAATGTTTTGCTAGTATGTACATGCTGCTATTGTTGACTATGGAATAAAAATGTTTTTTAAAAATAACATTTTCATGGCATCATAAATGATCATTTAGCAGTTTTAGTAACAAAACTTTAAATATTATGAATTAATATTTCAAATTTCTAAAGGTCTCTTAGTAATAACAGAACTGTGGTTGGGGCAAGAGATTAGGCATTCACTTCAGGTGCAGGATTTAGGATGGAGCAAATAACTCAGCTTTCAAGATGAATGTCTAAATGAAATACTTTAAAAATCCAATGTAATGCAGAAGATCAATAAGGAGCAAAATACAAAACTTGTAAATAAAGAAAAGGTCTGACTCTGCATTTGCATGACTCAACAACCCTCTATTTCCTATCCTATTAATAAAATATACTCAAGTCTGGCTCAACTAGATTTGGAAAATTTGATTTCCTAACATTACACTACAAAGCCATATTTTTAAAAATCATGATATTTTGCAGTAACTAAAAGAAAAAGAAAGAAGGATGGGTGATGATTTTGTATCTATCATACTGAGATTAGAGAAGATGGTTGCTCCAAAGAGAAATTATTCTCAAAAAGATTAAATGTAATAAAATTCATTGATTACTATCTTTTGCTTTCTCTTCATTGATTCTTCCAATACAAACTAACAGTTCACAGGCATAATTTATTTATATTTTAAATATGTCATTTATTTATATCATCAATTTTATATTGGATATAATTTACTGTTCATTAATATTTATATGGCTAACTTCTGTTTTGTGCTTCCCTTGAAGAATTAAACTTTCACTTTGAGAACTATCTGGAAATTTCAGCCATGCACCAGTCGATAAGCAACCAAGAAATGTAGTCAAATCACCTAGAGTAGCAGCCAATGTTAACTCTAAAATTGGTGTAGGAGTTCGTGGAACTGCTTAATAAGGTCAAATAAGGAATATTTTGAAGATACTCATTTCCAATAAACAATTGATTCTATCTTTATCCAATTAGCAACTATTTTTGTGCCATTGCATAGTATATTTGTCCTTTTGACAAAATTCTACTATTTGTTTAAAATGTTTACTTAAGTAAAATTTATTCAGAATTGTTTAAAAGTAGAAAGTTGCAGATTTAAGAAACAAGAGAACTCAGGTTAGGAATATGCTAAGCGTGGCAATCTTATTTTAGTAAAGAGATACTAAAACAGAGTCTGTAATGAAAAGTAGAGATAGTAGAAGTAGCTTACTGAAAGCAGATGGTTGCCATAGTGATGAGATACATCCACTCTTGTGTTGATTGAAAGGAACTAGCAGAGGCCATAGAGGATGGATATCTTTGCAAATCTTTTCCCCCAAATTTTCTGTCCTAGTAAAAGATGGAAAGATTGAAGGTCAGGGAGAGCATGAAGATACTACAAATGAGAAAATTCTTCTTTAACCCAGTAAATATTAGCAGAAGGTAACTCCAAAATTATGTGGTCCAAATGATGGGGCAAATATTTAATAAAAATTTAATAAAAGTTAGGCTGATGTGGCCAATAGATTCTACCTTGAATACTATTCTTAACTGATTTGGTCATAGATGCCAGAATGCAGTTTAAAACAGACAAGTCACTGGTTCCTGGAAACAAAGGTTCAAGCATTCCTGTTAGCTTTTGGAATGTGAGCCAGGGAAGAGCACACAGGGAGCAAAATGCTTTTCAGTAAAAGAACCAACAAAACAAAACTCTTGGTGCATACAAGAATCTACAACCCCAACCAAATTAGTATTGTCTATAACCCGTGCCTCGAGCCTAGAGCTATTCATACCCAAAATACCAGCATACAAAATCATAAACAAAAAAGAAAGAAATATCCGACTTTATAAAAAGTGAGGAAGTACTTTAAAAAATAGTTTACTTGGACTACTTCTTGGATTTTCATTATAAAATAATTTCTCTTGAGTATATACTTGTGGAAATATTTTTGAAAATTTTATCTTTGCATTGGGGATATATGTATACCTATAACTGGTTCATGTTGAGGTTTGACAGAAAACAACACAGGCCCGTAAAGCAGGCCTTTACAACAATTCTGTAAAGCAATTATCCTTCAATTAAAAAATAATTTAAAAAGAATACATTAAGTAAGTTAAATTAGTTTTGATTTGCGTTGGGAGAGTTGGGAAGTTGATTTGTGTCTGGGAGAGAGAAGAAAACAGACCTATCATAAGAAAAATTAAATAAACTGCACTCTATTGAAAACAAAAATAATGTCCAAGGAAACTCTGATCGATAGAATATGATATATAGATTTATTAGGATATTCTACAGTAAGCATACTTGTATTGAATTTTCAATAAACAATTTTTTATGGAAAATGATATAATAATGGTTTCCAAACATTGTCACATCTTTCCTTCAATAAAAAATAATGCAGAACTAAAATATAAAAAAGATAAATGCAGAACTATCCTGGCTGAATCAGGAATGGAGGAATAGATACCTCAAATGCTCAGATTATTTTGCAACCACTGCCCCTCCTCCCACCAACTCACAGCTGGCTTTGTGATATTCCTTTTGATAAGAATCACTGAAAACCAACTTAGACTGGAGTTTGGACAAACTATCTCTATATATGAATGTCAGACTAGTTATTAATAACTGAAGATATTAATAGCCAACAATAGCTTCCTTTTAACTTCATTTTAACAAATGAATGACAATCAAAAAGAAAGTAAAAATAGGCTACTATGTGGGGACCATGTGGATACGGAAATAACTCTGAACAGAGAGATTTATTAGAAGGCTAAACATTAATCCAGGAAAGAACTGGCTGTGTTCTAAATCATGATAGAAATCTTGGGACAAATGGGACAGAAGGGTGAATAGGTTCAAAAAAAATATTTGGATGATAAGACTCAGAAGATTAGATGGTTGGATTTCTTACTGGCTATGGGAAAGACAAGAAGGAGGAATAAGTCAAGGAAGAATGGATTTTTGGCTCAACAGTGGAGTAATACTAATCCACAATATAATAAATTTAGGCAGAGTGATTTGAGTTTGACACAGGCTGAGTTTCTGAGGTCCCTGAGAAATTTTAAGTTGAGATGCTGATTTCATAGATTTTTAGGTCCATATATCAAGTAAGAGCCAGAAGAATGCAGATATACATACATATATGTGTGTGTGTATGTGTGTGTGTCTATCTATACACATATATATGTGTGTGTAGATATGTAATGTATATATGTATATAGCTGACAATTGAGGCAATGAAAATTGATGATATCAAGCTGAATGTAAAGAGTGAAACTGTAAGGAAAATAAAGGTAGAGCAAAGGAGAGGAAAATAATAGAAGGGGATTTATAGAAGATCTGTATTGAGCAGAGAGCATGAGATGAGGAGCTTACTCTTAAGAATAAAATGGTAGTCACAAAATATGTTCCTCCAGAGCTATTCTTACTCAGGTAATATCCTTTTAAAACTTTTTTTTCACTACTAAGCATCAAAAGTCCAGATACATAGCAATATTATTTACCTTTATGAACATCCAAGGCAAATACTAATAATTGAATAATGAACTTTAGATTACTGAAAATCTAAGGCTATGTCTCCATTTCTAGATATTCTAGGTTCAGAGATGATTTAGCTCCTTTTTGACTGGTGAATGTGATTGGAAATTCTATTAAATACTGGTTTTTGTTTATAAATTGTAACTCAAAATCCAA
>SJYT01009999.1:294500-316237 GCA_006410635.1 Cephalophus harveyi
ATTGAGTGCAGCACTTTCACAGCATCATCTTTCAGGATTTGAAACAGCTCAACTGGAATTCCATCACCTCCACTAGCTTTGTTCGTAGTGATGCTTTCTAAGGCCCACTTGACTTCACATTCCAGGATGTCTGGCTCTAGATGAGTGATCACACCATCACGATTATTTGGGTCGTGAAGATCTGTTTTGTACAGTTCTTCTGTGTATTCTTGCCACCTCTTCTTAATATCTTCTGCTTCTGTTAGGTCCATACCATTTCTGTCCTTTATCGAGCCCATCCTTGCATGAAATGTTCCCTTGGTATCTCTAATTTTCTTGAAGAGATCTCTAGTCTTTTCCATTCTGTTATTGTCCTCTATTTCTTTGCATTGATCACTGAAGAACTATCTTACAGGTTAGAAAACTAAGGTTAACAGAAACGAAAATTACATAGGAAGTAAATAATGCAGCAAAAAAATTCACTTTGGTGTGTTATTTTTCCATTCTATAATAGAAAAGTGGTTGTCTTCAATTTCTTCAGCAGTATCTTATAACTTTTGGAGTAGATATCTTTTGCCTCTTTAGGTAGGTTTATTCCTAAGTATTTTTTTTTCTTTTTGACCCCAAAGTAAATGGAACTCTTCCTTAACTTCTCTTTCTGATACTTTGTTCTTATATCATTAACTTTTTAAAGTTGTTACATCATTATTTGTTTCTAGGTTTACACATATTTAACTAATATACCACAGTGGGATAATACAGTAATTATGTAAATACAAATAATTTCTCCCATTTTGCATGTAAGAGATCAAAACATGTAGCTCAACAGACGCTAAGGGCTGAGTTGTAGGGAAGGACTCCATAGCATGGTAGATAAGGAAATAAGCAGATAACATGTTTTAACTGGGCTATCTTCCTGTCCTTAGTAATATACCTAATAAACTCTGTCACCCAACTAGATGTGGGTAAAGGAGTTCCGACGGGAGACTGACATTACCATGGCACAGAAGAGATTAGAGAAATGTGGAAAATATATCTCAGAAAGGGTAAACAAAAATATTCAACAAAACTGCTAATTGCAGGGATGTAATACTCTGAATGTTTAATGCACTAATGATGTTATTTCACATAGTCCACAAAGATTATCTCTTATATTATTTGAAAATAAGATAGCTTTAGAAGAGTCTTTCATTCATTATGCTTTAATTTACATAATATAATTAGTTCATACTTTTATTGGTATTCTGACTTGCCATAGCAATCCTTCATTTTCAAACACTTCTTGTATGTTTCTTTTAAATTTTGGCTGCATAATTTCAACTTAACCTCTGCACCCGTGTTGCTCTTTCAATTTCCATAATCAACTAACCGTAATTTCTCTTTTGAGTACTGTTCTGTCTATAATCCTGACCAGTTTTACTTTAGCAATCCTTCATTTTCAAACACTTCTTGTATGTTTCTTTTAAATTTTGGCTGCATAATTTCAACTTAACCTCTGCACCCGTGTTGCTCTTTCAATTTCAATAATCAACTAACCGTAATTTCTCTTTTGAGTACTGTTCTGTCTATAATCCTGACCAGTTTTACTTTTATTTATAAATTTTAATCTGTTCTGTATTGTCCCCTTTTGTCACAGAAAATTATGAATCCAGAAGAAAACAAATATTTCAAGAGATAATTTTTCCACAAGTCACCTTTTTAGATAACTAGAATGAGATATGTTGATAAAAATGTTCTCCAGAAGACAAAACATTTAAATGAGATATCCATCATCTAGTAGTCAGTTGGACTCCTATAGTGTCTTGAGGGATATAGTTAATCTCAGATTAATACATGTATATTCTATTTAAAGAAAATATATATCTGTATATCTTCTCAACATATGTGTTATCTCAATATTTTTCAGATGAGTAAACGGAAACATAAATCATATGTATGCTGACAATCAGCAAAAAAATAATGATGAAATACCAATTCCAACCAGATTTACCGTCTCAATAGTTTACACACACATCACTGCATTTTAAGGGTTGGGTACACAGACTCTTATAATCTCACTTTTAGAGGATAAAATATTAGTCTTTTATTTTTGTATGATAAGAAAATCCTGAGTTTCTAAATATTTTTAACTTATCAGTCCTTTACAAGGATATAACTGGACAGCAGAAATATATAACAGGTCAGCATTTATAGGACAGCATTTACAGGAGACCATGGCATGATAAGAACAATAATCTGAGCTTGCAACTGTTGCCATCCATCATATAGGAAAAGGATATATGCTGGCAAATCTGGGTTTAAATTATAAACAGTTGCTAATACTTTTCATTGGGCTTTTCTCAGGAAGTATTTTTTATTTTTTTTTTATTAAAAGCAATTTGACAACTCAACATAACAGGTAGGGCAAACAAATGACTCAGGCCTAGCAACAGAGGGCAGGCACCATTTCTGTAATCAAATGGAATCTCAGTAGCATTATGAAAGTAATGAGAGCATCTGCATTTGACTTTTGCCAAAAAGACAGATGCTCTTGGAACAGCCCCTTCCACTGCTGGTGGCTAAATCCCAGTAGAGTACTACTGTAATGCTATTCTGCTTATATTTTATTATTTTACTCATAGGCATGTTTTACTCAGAATATTGCAACTTCAATGGAAATTAAATGGCATGTGTTCACATTAGACTTTCACTGGCAGTTCCACTCTATGTGAAATATTCTAGTCTAAGAAGAACTTTATCCCAGTCTTGCTGAAAACATTCTCCCTTTTTAATTTAGCTCTAATACTTTAACATACAAAGGTTTCCTGCCTGCCAATGCAGGAGATGCAAGTTTGATCCCTGGGTCAGGAAGATGCCCTGGAGAAGGAAATAGCAACCCACTCCAGTATTCTTGCCTGGGAAATCCCATGGACAGAAGAGCCTGGTGGGCTACAGTCCATGGGGTCGCAAAGAGTTGCACACCACTGAGTGACTGAGCACCAGCACATAGGCCTCAGTTTTACATACATAAAAGAAAATTATTCAAACCGAAACCAACCAGGACCCTGCAAGGCCTTCTTGGGAACAGACTGCCCTCTCCCAACACACATACAACCCCAGGTCCCCTAGCTTTTGTTTTTAGAAAAGTTTTATCCTCTTCTGCCTTCCCTGAGTTACAAAGAGCAAATTTAATCAGAAAAGTGAGAAAAGCCAAAAATAAAAGAAAGCACTCAAGCAAGACAAAATAATAATAGTTTAGCCATAAAACAAAGTTCAGGACCCTTAGTTCCTCCTCAAAGGCCATAGATAATATATTGAGCCATGTCTTCAAGTTATTTTGCTGATACTAAAAACCTCATTAGGTAGAGGAGGTTAACTGCATGCTGAACACCAACACAAAGACCCCAGACCAGGTGCAACCAGAAGGCTGATGTCTGAGATTTCTGAATCATCATGTTACCTAACCCCAAACCAATCAGAGAACTGTGTGTGAGCTGATCATGCACCCTACAACCCCTCCATCACATTGGCTTTAAAAAACACTTCCCCCAAAGCCATCAGGAAATTTGGATCTTTTGAGGAGAAGCTTTCCATTCTCCTTGCTTGGTACTCGGCAGTGAACACTTTACTTTCCTTCACCACAACCTGGTGTCAGTAGACTGGCTTTGCTGCATGTCTGGTGAGAAGGCTCAAGGTGGTTTTGTAGAAAGCCTACAGTCACTAGACATAAGACGTTTCTTAATATTGTAAAACTATGTCAGAAACACTGAGCAAGAAGTTATATTTATCAAGGACTGTGCATAAATTCTCAAGTGGCAGGGGGACCAGCTGAACAAGCTCCAAGGACAGGCATGAGTTGCTGCTGCTATCTCAGATTCCAGAGGTGGGCACAGATCCCTGCTATTGCCAAGGGTCCCATAAGTGGGTGCTGGTCATGCCTCCTCTTGCCCAGGAGACTGCATGAACCATCAAACACCCTGAACACTCCCTATCAAAGGGATAATGACCAGCATATGCCAAGGAAAGAGATGGCTAATATCCAAAATAAAAGCAGCCCTCAAACCTAAAGAAGGAAAAAGATATGCAGACACAGGAAACACAAAGGATCCCAAGGAAGATGAATTCAAACATGCCTACAACAAGACAGATTAAAAAAAAAAAAAAAAGTCAAAATTTCTAAAGGCAGCAAGAGAAAAACAGAGAGTCAAGGAAATCTCCCTGAGGCTATCAGCTGAATCCTCTACAGAAACAACGACAGCCAGAAGGGAGTGGAAAAATATATTCAAAATCTTGAAAGGAAACATTCTGTGGTCTAGAATATTCTATACAGCAAGACAATCATTTAGAATAGGAAAAGAAATAAACACTTTCTTAGACAAGCAAAAGTCAAAAGAATATAGCCATACTAAACCTACACTAATAGGAATATTGAAAGGTCTTCTCTAAATATAAAAGAAGCAAGAAGATATGGGAAAGAGGCCAGTATACAGATCAAAAGGAAAAAAGACTATATAAGAAAGCAATGATAAACACAAAGAAAAAGCAAAAGTATTACCATAAAGATGTAAAAAAGGATATTAAAATAATGAAATGTGGATGAGAAAGATTCACAAAACCCAAAAAGAATAGAACACGCACTTAAAATAAAAGGAAATCTCCAAACCACACACACAAATAAAGGAAAAAAAAAAAAAAAAAAGGTGGAGAAACAACTGGAAAACAAGGTTTAAAATGGTAATACATACATATATATCAATAATTGCTTTAAATGACTGAATGCTACAACCAAAAGACAAAGAGTGGTAGGTAGAATTTTTTTTAAAGTCTATAATTGCTGGCTCCAATGGACCCACACACACAGATTAAAAGTGATAGGATAGAAAAATATATTTCATGTGAACAGAAAGGGCAAGAAAGTGGGAGTTGCAATACTTACCAGAAAAAATACACTTTAAAACAAAGGCCATGAAAAATATAATGAAGGATACTAATAATAAAAAGGATCAATAAAAGAGGAGGCTTTACAGTCATCAACATATATGCATCTAATGTGTGTGTATGTTTTAATCACTCAGTTGTGTCTAACTCTTTGTGACCCCACTGACTATAGCCTACCAGGCTCCTCTGTCCATGGAATTCTCTAGGCAAGAATATTGGAGTGGGTTGCAATTTCCTTCTCCAAGGGATCTTCCCTACCTAGGGACTGAACCTGGGTCTCCTACATTGCCAGCAGATTCCTTACCATCTGTGACACCAGGGAGGCCTAATGTAAGAACACGCAAATACATAAAATACTAACAAACAAAAAGGGAGAAATTGATGGGAATACAGTAAGAGTAGAAGACTTTAATAACCTACTCACATCAATGGACAGATATTCAAGACAGAGAAATAAGGCAATCAGTTCAGTTCAGTCATTCAGTCGTGTCCAACTCTTTGCAACCCTATGGACTGCAGCACGCCAGGCTTCCCTATCCATCACAAACTCCCAAAGCTTGCTCAAACTCATGTCCATCAAGTCGGTGATGCCATCCAACCATCTCATCCTCTGTCATCCCCCTTATCCTCCTGCCTTCAATCTTTCCCAGCATCAGGGTCTTTTTCAATGAGTCACTTCTTCACATCAGGTGGCCAAAGTATTGGCATTTCAGCTTCAGCATCAGTCCTTCCAATGAATATTCAGGACTGATTTCCTTTAGGATGGACTGGTTGGATCTCCTTGCAGTCCAAGGGACTCTCAAGAGTCTTCTCCAACACCACAGTTCAAAAGCATCAATTCTTCATTACTCAGCTTTCTTTATAGTCCAAGTCTCACATCCATACATGACTACTGGAAAAACCATAGCTTTGACTAGACAAACATTGTTGGCAAAGTAATGTCTCTGCTTTTTAACATGCTGTCTAGGTTGTTCATAGGTTTTATTCTAAGGAACAAGCATCTTTTAATTTCATGGTGATCTGCAGTGATTTTGGAGCCCCAAAAAATAAAGTCAGTAACTGTTTCCATTGTTTCCCATTGTTTGCCATGAAGTGATGGGACCAGATGCCATGATCTTAGTTTTCTGAATGTTGAATTTTAAGTCAACTTTTACACTCTCATCTTTCACTTCCATCAAGAGGCTCTTTAGTTCTTCTTTGCTTTCTGCCATAAGGATAGTGTCATCTGCATATCTGAGATTGTTGATATTTCTCCTGGCAATGTTGATCCCAGCTTGTGCTGGATAAGGCAGTAGAGATCTTAAATGATACAATCTTAAGTGAGACTTAAGATATTTTCAGGACATACGAAAAACAGAATACATATTATTTTCAAGTCACATGGAACGTTATCTATGACAGAAAACTAACCTCAACAAATTAAAGACACAGAAATTACTTCAAGTATCTTCTCTGACTTAACTAGAAATCTACCACGGAAAAAATAAATGAGAAAAAAATGATTATATGGAGACTAAACATGTACTAAAAACCCGATGAGAACAAGAAAATCATAAAAAAAAAAAAAAAAAAAACTTAAGACAAATGACAATGAACACACAACCGTATCAAATCTGTGAGAAGCAGCAAAAATCAGTTCTTAGATGGAAATCCACAGCCTTCCAAGAAAGATGGAAGATCCAGTGCATGCATACATGCTAAGTCACTTCAGTTGTGTTCAACTCTTTTGACCCTATGGACCATAGCCCACCAGTCACTGCTGTCCATGGGATTCTCCAGGCAAGAACACTGTAGTGAGTTGCCATTTTCTCCTCAAGGGGATCTTCCTGATCCATAGGTTGAAGCCACATCTCCTGCATGCAGGTGAATTCTTTATCACTGAGCCTTCTGGGAAGCCTAGCTTCACAGATGAGTTCTACTAAATATACAAAGAAGAAATTATATGGATCCTTCTCAAAGTCTTCCAAAATACTGAAGAGGAGGGAAGACTCCCAAAGATATTCTAATAAAGCCACCATCACCTAGATAACTAAACCAGACAAAGATACCACCAAAACAGAAAATTAAAGGCCAATATTTTTGAATATAGATGTAAAAATTCTCAATAAAATGTTTGCAAACTAAATCCAATAACACATAAAAAAGATTACACACCATGTCCAAGTGGGATTCATTCAAAGTTAATAAGGATAGTTCAACAGAAATCAATGCAATATACATTAACACAAGTCAAAAACCACATGATCATCTCAATAGCAAAAAGGCATTCCACAAAAGTCAACATCAATTCATGATAATAACTCTTTCCAAGTGGGTATAGAGTAAACATATCTTAGTATAATAAAAGCCATATATAACAAATCCACTAGTATAATACTCAATGGCGAAAAGCTGAAAGCCTTCTCACTAAAATCTGGAACAAGACAAACATGACCATTACCACAACTTCTATTCAATATATAATTGGAAGTCTTAGCCACAGCAATTAGGCATGTAAAAGAAATAAAATGTATCCAAAACAAAAGGAATTGCTAAGTCACTTCAGTCGTGTTGGACTCTGTGCGACCCCATAGACGGCAGCCCACCAGGCTCGCCCGTCCTGTCTCTTATACACATCTAGATGTGTATAAGAGACAGTAATACTATATATAATATAGTATATATAATATAGTATATATATAATATACTATATATAATCCTATATATGTATATATAGGATTAAAAATGTGTGATACTATATATAAAAAATCCTAAGGAATCTACATAAAATGTATAAGAACAGATAAACCAATTCAACAAAGTAGCAGGCTACAATATTAATGTTAGGAAACCAGTTGCATTTCTTTACCCTAAGAGAGAAATACCAGAACATGAATATTAAAAAACAGTACTTTTTAAAACCACACCAAAAATAAAATACTCAGAGAAATCTGATCAAGGAGGTAAATGACTTACATGCTGAGAAATATAAAACATGAAGAAGGAAAACTAAAGATGATTCAAAGAAATGGAAAGATATCCCATGCTCTTGGATTAAAAAATAATAATAATGTGAAAATGACAATATTATAATTTACAGACTTAATGTTGTCCCTATCAAATTACCCAGGACATTTTTCACAGAACTAGAACAAATAATCCAATAAATTCATATATATTGCCAAAGCAATACTAAGAAAAAAGAACAAAGCAGGAGGCATATCGCTCCCATACTTAAGCCAACAATACAAAGCTACACTAACAAAGCTACACTAATCGAAACAGCAGTATTGTTTAAAAAAGAAAAAGCAGACACAGACATTGGGATCAATGGCATAGACGAGGAAGCCTGGAAATACTCATACACCTATTGTCAATTAGTCTTCAACAAAAGGAGCAAGAATATAAAATGGGAAAAGAACTTCAATAAGTAGTGGTGGGAAAGTTGGAAAGTTGCACGTAAATCAATGAAGTTAGAACATACTCTTATACCATGCACAAAAATAAACTCAAAATGGCTTAAAGACTTAATATAAGACATGAACCATAAAACACCTAAAGAGAACATAGGTAAAATATCCTGTGACATAATTGTACCAATGTCTTTGTTCACTTGCCCAAGGCAATAGATATAAAAATAAACAAATGGGACCTAATCAAACTTATAAGCTTTTGTACATTAAAGGAAATCCTGAACAAAACAAAACAAAAAAATGGGATAAAATATTTTCAATCAATGTGACCAACAAGGGCCTAATCTCCAAAATAAACAAACAGCTTATACAACTAAAAGCAACAACAAAATAAACAGCCTAATTGACAAATGGGAAGATATAAATAGACATTTCTGCAAAGAAGATATACATATGGCCAATAGGCACTAGAAAAGATGCTCAACATTATAAAATGCTAGAGAAATGCAAGTCAAAACTACAATGAATTACCACCTTACACCTGTCAGAATAGCCACCACTAAAATGTCTACAAATAAATACTAGAGAAAGTGCAGAGAAAAGGGAACCCTCCTACACCATGGGGCTGCACAGAGTTGGCCATGACTGAGCAAATGAACTGAACTCTATAGTACAGAGATCTATATATCCAAACTCCTGGGATAAACTATAATGGAAAAGAAAGTAAAAAAGAGTATGTATGTGTCTGTGTGTATTTATATATGTTTACCTGAGTCACTTTGTTATACAGCAGAAATTGTAACAACATTATGAATCAACTATATGAATAAGAAAATATGGTACTACACAACTTTGTTAATGTTATCCTGTAATGATTCATTTATTTTGAAAGATACATCTCATCCTTATTTTTTTCCTCTCTCAATTTCTCTCTACTCTCAGTGTATGTATAATAAACAAACCACACAATCAAATAGTACTAAGAAGAGACCCTGAAGCATTTCTAATCACAAAAGCATTTACTATGTTCATCCTGAATGCAATATAATTTCACCCCAGCCAGACTTTATTTAACATTATCACTGTTTCACACTTTCTACTAGTCTACAATAGTAGTTCAGTCAGTTATTAAACACATACTGAGTCAGCCCTTAAAATGTTATAAACATTTCAGAAGAATTATTGCCAAACAGAAGGTAAAAATCTGTCGCTCCTTGTTTTACGTCTAAATAACATATGCTTTTTCCTTTAGTAAATGTTAATATTTATTGAGAGTTACTGATTATGAACCACGTGCCATACCACAAATACAAGTGAATCAGTTGAAGATTACAGTGCCTGAAATATCATTTATTCCAAATTCATAGATTAAAGGCAAATATGGAAATACTACTTCTGTTGGGATTTTTACTAGTTATCTATTAGATAGATTACCCCAAATCTATTAATTCACATAATATATTTATTATTGCAAAAAAACCAGTGGCATAAAGCTACAAACAATTATTATCTCATAGTTTTCCTGGGTTAGTCATCTGTGTACAGATTATTTCTGTCTCAAGGTTTCTCGTATGAAGGCAACATGAGGACTGAAGTCTTATTTAAAGTTCACCTGCAAGCAGAATTGTTGGTAGAGCTTAGATCCTCCTGGGTGCTGGCCAGCAACATCTGTTCCTTGGCAAGTGCGCTTTCCATAGAGCATCTCACATATCAACTCTTCCATCAGAGAAAGTGAGAGAAGGGAGAACAAGACAGAAGTCAGAGTTCTTTGAAACCTAATCCCTGAAATAACATCCCATCATTTGCTGTGTTCACTGGAAGTGAATGAAGTGAATCACTAGAATCAGCCCACACACAAGGGGGAGAGGATTTACAAGCATTTGAAAAACAGGACCATCCTAAAGGTTGTCTATCACACAATTGCAACAGAGAAAAGACTAGCACTGGGTGAAACTGTGAGTTTCATTTTATGAACATTTTTAGATTAAGAGGTTGTAAATTTTTGTCAACTTTTATATTAATGTGAAACATTTGGAAAATTAGGATTTCAGCCAGTTTTATATTTTACCACAATTTCAAATATAGGAAACGGGGCCTGCTTAATGCTTTTCCTCTTGATTAGAAACATAATCATTTGGGCTCCAGTGATTTCCCACAACTACATGTTTCATGTAATTGCTTTATAATTACATAAAGTAGTGAAATCTAAAAGAAATAGAGCCAGAAGTACAGATGATGAGTAAAACAGAAATTAATATTTTATAGCTACTTTGTAGATTCCCATCTGTTTAGTCTCTTTAGTACTGTTAATTTGTTGACTGCTTATTATTTGAATTTTAAAGTAAAAATTTATGCTATAGTAAGTAGATTCTACTAAATTTTCAAGTTGTTTTCCTGAGTTCAGACAGTATTTTAGAGTTCTTTTACTGATAGTAGGATATCTAATATCTGTTTACACATAGAAAGCAAAATTGTGTTTATAGCTATATGAACATACTCCAAATCTTGCTGCATTTGGGAAAAACATAACTCCTATGGCCCTGTCAAAGCCCCTCATGTCTTCCTGGTTCACATTATTACTTTTTTTTATGAACCTATATGTGGTTCTAGAACTTTAAAATACATAATACATGAATATTTCTAACACATAATATTGTTTGTATTTTAGGTCAAAAGTTTTGCCTTGTTAGTGCTAAAGTTAGTGAGTTTTTTCCCAAACTATAAAAAATGTGCATTTTTAGGAGCTTCTACTTTTGTGAAGTTTTCTAAAACTTAACAGCCCTAATTTGTTAAACTATTTTTCTACGTTCAAGTCTTTGGATTTGGATAACTTTTTTTTTGTGTGTGTGTGTCCTTAGCACCTGAATGAAAAGTGGAAAAATTTGCTGAGATTACAAAGTCCATACACAGAACAGGTCAGGAAAAAGGGCTGGAAAGGATCAGAGTATGACTTAATGTATTGAATATGAGAAGTTTATTGGATAGTAAAGTGGAGACACTGGATAGGATACTGAATATGAACATGAATTTAAGGAAAATAAATAAAGGCAATTATCATCATGTGAATAAATATACAGCCATTAGACCTGAGAGAAGAATTTTTAGTATCACTACATGTATACAGAAAACGAAGATCATGGCATCTGGTCCCATCAATTCATGGGAAATAGATGGGAAAACAGTGGAAACAGTGTCAGACTTTATTTTGGGGGGCTCCAAAATCACTGCAGATAGTGATTGCAGCCATGTAATTAAAAGACACTTACTCCTTGGAAGGAAAGTTATGACCAACCTAGATAACATATTCAAAAGCAGAGACATTACTTTGCCAACAAAGGTCCGTCTAGTCAAGGCTATGGTTTTTCCTGTGGTCATGTATGGATGTGAGAGTTGGACTGTGAAGAAAGCTGAGCGCCGAAGAACTGATGCTTCTGAACTGTGGTGTTGGAGAANGGAAAGTTATGACCAACCTAGATAGCATATTGAAAAGCAGAGACATTACTTTGCCAACAAAGGTCCGTCTAGTCAAGGCTATGGTTTTTCCTGTGGTCATGTATGGATGTGAGAGTTGGACTGTGAAGAAAGCTGAGCGCCGAAGAACTGATGCTTCTGAACTGTGGTGTTGGAGAAGACTCTTGAGAGTCCCTTGGACTGCAAGGAGATCCAACCAGTCCATTCTAAAGGAAATTAGTCCTGGGTGTTCATTGGAAGGACTGATGCTAAAGCTGAAACTCTAATACTTTGGCCACCTGATGTGAAGAGTTGACTCATTGGAAAAGACCCTGATGCTGGGAGGGATTGAGGACAGGAGGAGAAAGGGGATGACAGAGGATGAGATGGCTGGATGGCATCACCGACTCAATGGACATGAGTTTGAGTGAACTCTGAGAGTTGGTGATGGACAGGGAGGCCTGGCGTGCTGCGATTCATGGGGTCACAAAGAGTCGGACACAACTGAGCGACTGAACTGAACTGAACATGTATACAAGTCAGCAAAGGGTTCACTGCCTGATGCACATAGAAACCAACACTATGGCACTGGCTTTTGAGAAAAGGCTTATTTGAAAACTGACTGACAAGAAGACAGAAGGCAAGGCTCAAATCCATCTCCATGGTGATGAGTTATAAGTGGATATTTAAGGGTTAGAGTTTTGGGAAGTGGTGAAGAAAGCAGACAGCAGTTGGTTACAAAATTCAAGGAAGTGCTGTGAAGTCCTTGTACATAGGTACAGGCAGGTTTCATGCTTCTTCAAGAATCATATGTGCAAATTTAGGGGGTTGGTATTAAACATGTGGGGGAATTTGGGGCTGTGACAACAGAATGTCACCTATGTACAAGCAAGTATATTCTTCAAAGACTTGTTTCTGAAACATTGGTTCCATTCCCAGTTTCAGCAAGCGGAGGGGTTTTTAACCAGCTGTTTCCTTATTTGCTGTTCTGTAAGACAAGCTCAAGAATTTCCATAAGTCACCACTTTCTATTACACTATGAAACATGGTTTCAACATGGGTTTTTTAATCCTATGGGAATGGTTTCGCACAGAAGATGGAGAAACAAACAACACAACTAAGAGATAAGATTAACATTGTTAGAGGACTGAGAGTAGCATCTGAGAAGACAAGCTAAGGATGTGCTTCAAGAATGAGCAACTGTGGGACTTGCCTGGGGGTCCAGTGGTTAACAGTCTGCCTGCCAATGCTGGGAACACAGGTTCAATCCGTGATACGGGAAGATTTTGCATGCCTCAGGTCAACTAAGCCCTGCACCACAATACTGAGCCTATGCTCTGAAGGCCACAAGTTACAACTACTGAGCCTGTGTGCTGCAACTGCTAAAGCCTGTGCACCTCAGAGCTCATGCTCTGCAATCAGAAGCCTGTGGACTCGAATTAGAGAGCCGCCCCTGCTTGCTGCAACAAAAGAAAGTTCACCCACAACAACCAAGACCCAGTGTAATCATAAATAAACATATAGATTAAAAAAAAAGAAGAAGAATGAGCAATCATATAATTTGCTGCTATCTGCTAAGTCATTTCAGTCACGTCCAACTCTGTGTGACCCAACAGACGGCAGCCCACCAGGCTCGCCCGTCCCTGGGATTCTCCAGGCAGGAACACTGGAGTGGGTTGCCATTTCCTTCGCCAATGCATGAAAGTGAAAAGTGAAAGTGAAGTCGCTCAGTCGTGTCCAACTCTTCATGACCCCATGGACTGCAGCCCACCAGGCTCCTCCATCCATGGGATTTTCCAGGCAAGAGTACTGGAGTGGGGTGACATTGCCTTCTCTGATATTTGCTACAGTCGAGTTTCAGTTTTCATGTTATTTACCTGGATAGTTTGCTCAGTTCAGTTCAGTCGCTCAGTCATGTCTGACTCTTTGCAACTCCATGAATCGCAGCACGCCAGGCCTCCCTGTCCATCACCATCTCCCGGAGTTCACTCAGACTCACGTTCATCGAGTCCACGATGCCATCCAGCCATCTCATCCTCAGTCGTCCCCTTCTCCTCCTGCCCCCAATCCTTCCCAGCATCAGAGTCTTTTCCAATGAGTCAACTCTTTGCATGAGTTTGCTACATCCAGGTAAATAACATGAAAACTGAAACTTGACCTTGAATATAATGATATGTCATTGTTGACACTGACAAAGTATATTTCATTGTTCTAATGGGGCCAAAATTCTTATTGGAATGGGATCAAGGCAAAATAAGAGAAGACAAAATAGGGACAATAGTATAAATAAATGTATTTAGGACTTTAATATAAAGGTATCAGGAAAAAAGAAAAGAATGGTAGTTATAGTTAGATATTTGGTTAAGAGGATTTAAAGAAAATATTTCTATAGTCAATAAGATGATGGACATTTATTACAGTGACAGATTTTTTTTTTTTTTAGTTCTGTGGTATTGATTAATGTGTAAATATGACAGATTATTTTGAAATAATAAGAGTGGAAGAAAGATAGCAAGCTTAGAAAACTCTCAAGGAATATTTGGGTGAGTAAATCCAAAAAGTATTAAAAAAATTTTCTTTTTAATTTTTAAAAGGCTGGTTCTTTAAAATAGTATGACTATAAATCTTGGTAGGCATTATTAAAATTCATAAGAAGAAAGAAAATATAGCTGAACAAACATCAGAATAAATAATGTAAAATAGCTTCTGACATATCAGTTCAGTTCAGTTCAGTCGCTCAGTCGTGTCCGACTCTTTGCGACCCCGTGGACTGTAACCTGCTAGGCTTCTCCGTCCGTGGGATTCTCCAGGCAAGAATACTGGAGTGGATTGCCATTTCCTTCTCCAGGGGATCTTCCTGACCCAGGGATCGAACCTGGGTCTCCCGCATTAGAGGCAGACGCTTTAACCTCTGAGCCACCAGGGAAGCCCCAATAAAATGATAAAATAATACTATAATAAATTTAATCTTTATAAATTTACAAATATATTTGATAGGAAAGTACTTATGTAAAAATATAAAATAAAAAAATTCACAGGAAAACCGAAATCATGAGTAAGCTACTTTTTAGTAAGTAAAAAAAAAAGTAATTAAAATGTCATGGCCCAACCTTAGTCCTGTGTGTTTCTTTTTTTTTTTCCTGGTAAATTTCACCTAATAGTCAAGGATTACATAAACCCATTGTATTGCACACTATATTTTTTAAGAAGCTTGTGTAGCATTTGAGAGCCATAATAAAAGTACAAGAATAGAAAATCAAAGCTTTTTTCACCTATGGACATATATCCAAGCATTTTAGATAAAATTTTCAGTTAAGTGAATCCCATAGTTATTAAAAATGCTTTGTAAATTTAAGCAGGAAACATGGGCTAAGAGAACACACCCACATGTGAAGAAGAGCAGGAAGAAATCCAGGCAGCAAATAGAGCAAATAAAAATTCTCAGTTTCGGAACACCTTAAAGCCTCAAGAAATCTAAAGAAGGGAGACACAGTGCCATCTGTCAGGCGCTGTGGAGTAATAAGCTTCAGGTAATTGGCAGCTTTAACATCAGATTGTGTTCTATGTCTTCACTGTGTCTACATTTTTGCAAAGCAGAGTTTTGGGTGATGCTGTGATAAAAAGGAAGTATCCTGAGACAAGCAGTGTGGAAGGGGAAGTGAGAGTGGTGGCGTCCAACTTAAACACAAGACAGCAAATGCACAAAATCCAATAGCCACACAAATTTCATTAGAGAAATGCAAACATGCTTCCAAATGACAGTTCTTAGGGGTTATATATGCTCCATATCTTCCTAGACTGGCTAGATTTTGTTGGTCTTACATCACAGTCACATTCTTTCGTGCATCCAGATTTGCTTTCCCCCTGCTTTTCTCTCAGATCTTGATTCCTTCATGCCACGTTCCATCACAGTATCTGTTTCCTGGATCTCAATCTAACACAACAGGCATTAGCTTTAATATTTATGACATAAAAGAGTACCTGTTTTCCTAAGTCTCACAAAGAGAATGTGTCATCATGCTTTTTACTTTTAATTATGTATGGATATTATTGTGTACAAACAGGTATCAGCGAATTAGACCAACTGCCAGGAGTTAGTTTTTATAAAGAAAAAGAAATGTGTGTGTGAGTGCATATATATGCTAGCATCTCTCTTCAGCATATTTTTAAAATCCTCTCCCAGTTAAAACTACCAATTTACAACACCTTATATTTTACACATTTCATTATAAACGATGGAGGCTTTAAATTGGCAGGTGGGAACATCCTGCTTTCAAATACAAGCTTTTCCCCCAATTTGGTTCAGCACTATCATCCCAGGTATGTATGACATACCTTTGAGTGAGCTTGAATACTTTTTGTGTATCTGAGGACAAATTTTACATGTATTTTTTGTAAACTGTCTGTTAATATCAGAGGAGCCTGACATGATTCAGTCCATGGGGTTGCAAAGAGTTGGACAGGACTTAGCAACTGAACAACATAAAGAGGTAACTGAGGTAGAGAGGAGCATATTATGTTGTCCAAGATCAAAGAGCTAGTAAGTGGTAAATTCTATAATCAACACTAGTCACCCTAAGCCCTTACTCTTTTCAGTTAATAATTTCACTTTTAAACACTATTGTTAAGACAAAATCTGTCTGCATTTTGTCATTCAGTGTCCCAGAAAGTAAAAGTCATTCATTCCTGTCTGACTCTTTGCAAGTCCATGGAATTTTCTAGGCCAGAGTACTCGAGTGGGTAGCCTTTCCCTTCTTCAGGGGATCTTCCCAACCCAGGGATTGAAACCAGGTCTCCTGCATTGCAGGAAGATTCTTTATCAGCTGAGCCACAAGGGAAGCCCAAGAATACTGGAGTGAATAGCCAATCCCTTCTCCAGCAGATCTTACCAACCCAAGAATTGAACCAGAGTCTCTTGCATTGCAGGCAGATTCTTTCCAACTGAGCTATCAGAGAAGCCCTCAGTGTACCAAACAACAGATAAACCAGGACACCAAACAACACTGATTTTAGGGTCAGTGTACCAAACAACAGATAAATAAAATCTTCTATACCTGGCTGTGGAGCCTTGCTATTTTCCTCAAAAACTGGCATGATCTCTGATATTCTATTGCTTGGATTATTTTCAGGTAGGGGGTGATTATTTATTTTACCCTTCTAGGTGTGTATGACTTCAGATTTGAGCTAAAAAATAAGGGTTATAGGAAACTGAATTGGGTATCAAAGTGGTTCAATAATGATATTAAAACAGTCCCATGCAGAGCCAAGGAAAATGGGAATGATTATACTGGAGGGCAAAACAGAAAGTTAGCCAGGAAGAGAGTAAAGCCGTAACATTAAACCAAATGCTCTGGATTTAAAGGTAGAATGCAAATGCTAGCTTATCTGATGGAAACCAGACACAAACTTAGGTAACTATGAGGTACCACTACAGTTCTGGGAGAATGGCCAAAATACAGAAAACTGACAATGACAAATTCTAATACAGACATAGCACAACAGGAACTGTTACTCATTGCTTATGGGAATGCCAAATGGTACAGCGCTTTGGAAGTTTGGTTTTTCTTACAAAACTAAACATAATCTTACCACATTATTAAGTAATCCTGCTCCTTAGTATTTACCCAAAGGAGTTGAAAACTTAACTACACAAAAATGCACATAGATGTTTATAGCTGTCTTATTCATACCTAGTAGGTTATAGTCCACGGGGTCGCCAAGAGTCGGACACGACTGAGTGACTTCACCTCACCTCACCTATTCATAACTACCAAAACTTGAAAGAAATCAAGATGTATTTCAGCCAGTGAATGGATAAATAAATTGTGGATAAATAAAGTATCCAAATAAATTGGATAAATAAAGCATCCAAACAAGTCTGGATACTTATTCAATGCTAAAAAGAAATGAGCTATCAAGTCATAAAAATATATGAAGGAAGCAAATGCATATTAGTAAATGAAAGATCAACTGAAGAGGTTGCCTACTTAATGATTCCAACTCTATGACACTCTCAAAAAACAAAACTTTGGAGACTGCAAAAAGATCATATGTTGTTAGACATTACAAGTGAGGGAAAGATAAATAAACAAAGCACAGAGGACTTTTAGGGCTTTGCTTATTTACTCTGTATGATACCACAATGGTGATTACATGTCATTATACATTTGTCTAAACCCATACAATGTGCAAAACGAAGAGTGAACCATAATGCACATTATGAGCTTTGGATGGTAATGATGTGTCAATATAAAGCTGTATATTGAAATGTGTACCAATCTAGTGGGGGATGTTGACAATGAGGTAGGCTATTCATTTTTGGAGGCAGAGGCTATATTACAAAATCTCTGTTCCTTCCACTGTGAACCTAATACTGATTTTTAAAAGCCAATTAAAAAAAAAAAATCTATTATGTAAATTTCTGTGGTGTCAGTAGCTGCAGGGGCATTTTCTGGGATAGTCCAGGACTTGACTATAAGTGGGATGACACCTTCTAAGGGCAACAATTCTTTGCTATCAAGTCCCTATGTGGGAATAAAGAAACTGAGGCCTAGAGAGGTTATGTACCTTCTATCAAATGACAAATCTATTTTATGGTAGTCTTTATCTATAAAAAACAAAAATCAGTGTTTCATATGAGAAGTGTCAATGTCAGCAATGACTGCATTATAAATATGATAAATAAGCAAATTTCACCCTTCACAGCTTGGTGAAGGAACTTTACTAAAATTAATTGACAATCAAGGTCACTGTAATAATGTATTATAAATCCAAAATCAAAGTGTGCTATCTATAAATTCAGTATTTCAATTTTCGTATATTTTACTTACATAAAAGCCCCATAAAAGAATAATACTTCTTCAATAATTTCTTCAATAATAATGAGGTCAAATGAATTTGTAAAATAAAATACTTTATATCATGTTCTTGGAGATTCATAATATATATCAATGTGGTAAAGGAAATAATATTTGGTACTGTGAACATATCTACAGTTAGCTCTCAATCACTTAGTAAAAAGAAGCTTTTTGTAAAATTTTGTCACTATATTTTGTTATATATACAATTTCCCAAATCAGGAGCAGAAGATCATGAATTATTAATCATGCTCAGGCTCTAGGACCACACTTTGCAGTCAAATCCTGGCAATAGTACTCACTAGCCATGCGACTGGAAAAATTTCTAGTTTTTCTAGGCTTTAAAAGTATCTACAAGATAGAAATAATAATTTGATATACTCCAGACTTTTGAGAATTAAATTAGCTAATATTTATAAAAGATGATGAGCAGTTTTTGGCACAGAGCTATCACACAACGCATGTTAGCTGGCTGGATTTACCATCCACAAGCAAGCAAGGAGGACACCAGAAGATAGAGTCTTCCTTTGCAACGTAGTCTTTGCCCATTTCTTTTTTTGTAAAATCATTTCTTTGTATCTTTTCCTCAATATTATATTATTTTTTCCTGGTCATTTCTTTCCCCTTGTCTACTGTGAGACACAGAGTATGGGCATAGACAAATTTCAGTTGAGTTCAGTTAAGTCGCTCAGTCATGTCCAACTCTTTGTGACCCCATGGACTGCAGCCAGGCCTCCCTGTCAATCACCAACTCCTGGAGTTCACTCAAACTCATGTCCATTGAGTCAGTGATGCCATCCAACCATTTCATCCTCTGCCGTCCCCTTATCCTCCCACCTTCAATCAGTCCCATCATCAGGGGTCTCTATCAGTGAATCAATTCTTTGCATCAGGTGGCCAAAACACTGGAGTTTTAGCTTCAGCATCAGTCTTTCCAATGAATATTCAAGACTGATTTCCTTTATGATGGACTGGTTGGATCTCCTTGCAGTCCAAGGGACTCTCAAGAGTCTTATTCAACACCACAATTCAAAAGCATCAATTCTTCAGCACTCAGCTTTCTTTATAATCCAAGTCTCACATCCATACAATGTCTGTCTTTGACTAGACAGACAGACATTGTTGGCAAAGTAATACCTCTGCTTTTTAATATGCTATCTAGGTTGGTCATAACTTTTCTTCCAAGGAGCAAGTGTCTTTTAATTTCATGGCTGCAATTACCATCTGCAGTGATTTTGGAGCAGAAAAAAATAAACTCAGTCACTGTTTCCATTGTTTCCCCTCTATTTGCCAAGAGGTGATACGACCAGATGCCAAGACCTTAGTTTTCTGAATGTTGAGTTTTAAGCCAACTTCTTTTTCACTTTCATCAAGAGGCTCTTTACTTCTTCTTTGCTTTCTGCCATATGGGCGCTATCATCTGCATATCGGAGGTTATTGATATTTCTCCTGGCAATCTTGATTCCAGCTTGTGCTTCATCCAGCCCAGCATTTCTCATGATGTACTCTGCATATAAGTTAAATAAGCAGGGTGACAATATATAGCCTTGACGTACTCCTTTCCCCATTTGGAACCAGTCTGTTGTTCCATGTACAGTTCTAACTGTTGCTTCTTGACCTGCATACAGATCTCTCAGGAGGCAAGCCAGGTGGCCTGGTATTTCCATCTCTTTAAGAATTTTCCACAGTTTGCTGTGATCCGCACAGTCAAAGGCTTTGGCATAATAAATAAAGCTAAAGTAGAAGTTTTTGCTGAACTCTCTTGCTTTTCGATGATCCAAAAGATGTTGGAAATTTGATCTCTGGTTCCTCTGTGTCTTCTAAATCCAGCTTAAACATCTGGAAGTTCATGGTTCACGTACTGTTGAAGCCTGGCTTGGAGAATTTTGAGCATTACTTTACTAGCGTGTGAAATAAATTTTGATTTATAAATTTAGATAAATTTAGGATGCATGATATAATTCTCAGAGATTGAGTGAAGAAGAAAATGAAGAATGAGACAAAAGAGAAAAGTGAACATGTATGATCAGATGAAAAAAGACAGACATGGAGTTGAATGGATAATTTCATGGAGTTACAGCATTACAGGCTCATAATTACTAGTTCTGAAATATCCAACATCTACTGTACAAGATAGGCTGCTTTTATATTCATAGAATAGTATGAAACTGATTTTTTAGAAATTATTGAACTGATTTTCACTTCCTTATGAGTGAGCCTTGATTTGACAGTTTCAGCATCCTGCCATAGTCAGTACCAAGCAATATTACAGTCCCTATTTCACTTACTTTATTTGTTGCTATGAAATAATGTTGACCATTATAAAATACCATTTTCTATAAGAATGATTCTTGTTTTGCATAAGTAATACCATATCATGGGGCATACTTATTTATTGAGTTTCTTCCTAATTTACTTTCTATTATTTTGCATTCCAAACTGCTGAAAGATATGATCCTTTTCTGATTATAGAAGTTCAGCTTTCTTTTTTCTAGTGAAATTCAGCACCAGTATGGGGATATGACAAAAATATATACAAGCAATATTATGACATAGTAACACAATTAATTGAAAATATTGATTAATTTGAAGGCAACAAGATATAAGGAACAACTGAAAAGTAGATTTAAGAAGATAATTAACAATGAGATTCCTGGGAAAATTATCACCTTGGGGAAAAAAAAAAGATTATCAGAGTAGAGACTACAGAAAAATTTTCACAGTATGGAAATAAATATGATACCCGTCTAAAGTTAGTCAGGTTGAGAAGCTGTGTTAAAGGAAGTCAGACAGATGGTAATGAAGACAGTATTCACAGACACAGAAAATGACTCAGACACCAGGTAATGGAAAGCACAATTACACTTAATAGCAGACAGCAGCGTAGGTGTTAGCTGCTACTTGAACAGAGAAGAGATGCACTATTCAAAACGGTTTTTCTAAATTGCAAAATATATGAGAAAAAAGGAAAAATGGAATTTATTCTATTGTAGTGAAAAATCTAATATTCATGTCAAAAGACAATACAAGCATGGCTTATTGGAGAATCTAAATACAACTATATATTTGACATTTTTTTCCAAATGTCTATATTTTAAAGACAGTGCAGCTTACTGTAATGTTTTCATCATAAATATAACAT
>SJYT01010007.1:8845-55305 GCA_006410635.1 Cephalophus harveyi
TCCGGTACCATCACTTCATGGGAAATAGATGGGGAAACAGTGGAAACAGTGTCAGACTTTATTTTTTTGGGCTCCAAAATCACTGCAGATGGTGATTGCAGCCATGAAATTAAAAGACGCTTACTCCTTGGAAGGAAAGTTATGACCAACCTAGACAGCATATTCAAAAGCAGATACATTACTTTGCCAGGAAAAGTCCACCTAGTCAAGGCTATGGTTTTTCCTGTGGTCATGTATGGATGTGAGAGTTGGACTGTGAAGAAGCCTGATCGCCAAAGAATTGATGCTTTTGAACTGTGGTGTTGGAGAAGACTCTTGAGAGTCCCTTGGACTGCAAGGAGATCCAAACAGTCCATCCTAAAGCAGACCAGTCCTGGGTGTTCATTGGAAGGACTGATGCTGAGGCTGAAATTCCAGTATTTGGCCACCTCATGTGAATTGTTGACTCACTGGAAAAGTCCCTGATGCTGGGGCGGACTGGGAGCAGGAGGAGAAAGGGACAACAGAAAATGAGATGGCTGGATGGCATCACCGACTCGATGGACATGAGTTTGTTTAAAATCTGGGAGATGGTGATGGACAGGGAGGCCTGGCTTGCTGCGATTCATGGGGTTGCAAAGAGTCGGACATGACTGAACGACTGAATTGAACTGAACTAGATTAAGAATTTTTTTTTTAATTCAAGTTATAAAAACTGCAAAGAACTAGTGAAACTGAGATACATTTGTTTTTATGACTTTTTGTTTTCCATTGTCTGCCTGATTTGATGCAGCTTTTTAAAAATAAGGTTTATGATTCAAAGCTCTTGTTCATTTTGGATCTCTACTATGTGTAAACCATCCTTGGAATTAATTTTATTCACTACGTAGTCAGTTTGCTAGACTATTTCATATTTTTACGCCAACCATTTTCCAATTAATTTTGAATTGTGAACAGCACAGTTGCAATTCTGTTCTTTTCCATTTGCTTACATTAAAGATTCATTTTGGGTAATCAGAGAATTTTGTATCAGCCATTTTTTACCTTAAAGGTTTGCTTCTGACACTTTAATAAATTATCCTGTAGTCTATGCTGGAAGGTAACTGAATTTTTTGCTCAGCAGCACTCTTGTTGACACCTGTTCATTTATTCCCATTTGTTCTCTCAATTGACTCACTTGAGGCTAATTCTGATTAAGTGCTTTCAAACAAGGACTGCTATTGGTTTACATTAATGAGGATACGGTGGAAAGGCAGCTTTCAAACATAAAAAATTAGAAAAAGAAAAATTACGAACCTTGGGATCAATTTTTCTATGAGTCATAACACAATTAACTATAAGATATGAAGCAGGAATGTATTATTTTCATTACATCCTGATGGTTTGCTTCATTTGGGAACTCTGTATTATGAAGGAAAATGAGGAGAAAAGATTGAAAAGAAAGATAGACTTACACAATCATATTTAGGAAGAAAAACTGTGCAGAAAAGCTTGAGTTAGGGAGAAATAGATTTAATCAAGTATCTGGAGTTGGATGATAAAAGCCCCTTTGACTTTTATGTTTGTACTGTAATTTTTCCATCATGTTATCACCTCTAGCAGCATTTCTTGTTATGAAAGGAGATATTTGGGGAAGATTATTCTACAGATAAGCATTCTTTAGTAACACACCTTTCACTATAAATGTAATCTTTAAACTTCAATACTGTAAACAAATGGATGTGGTTAACCCAGCTGTTCCCTGATTCAGTTTAATTTCACATACCATCACAGATACAAGATATGTAAAATACTTACTTGCTAGGTTTTTCCCATATTTACTGAAGCAGAATAAAATCATATTCTTTGTCTATCTTGTTATAGACTTTCTGATTTTAAGTCTGGAGGATATATATTATATGTATAAATCTGGTCTTTGTCTGGAATGGAGGCAAGCTTCCAATCAGCCTGCATTTGAAAATATTCAGCCCTTCTGAAGGGACTCTAATACATTTATTTTTAAGCCCGTTTGTCAAGACTGGAGTCTTTGTGTATTTTATTAAAATTTTGTTTCAACAAATAAAAATAATGTCTCTCATTAAATTTATTAAATGAAATAATGCCTTTATTAAAAATAATTTTATCAAAAATATGTTACAAAGTACAGTGCTTGAAATGGACCAATTCTCTTTTATTACCTCAATATTATTCCTCTCACAATATTCTAACCAAAATAGTATCTCACTTTTACACAAACCTATAATAGAGGAATATTTATTTATTTATTATTTTCAAAATTCACTTATCAAAAATTTTCTCTTCCTTTTCTGGGCTATCTCACCCTTCAAAAATAAAATATTAAATAAATATATAATTTAATGTTTTATCTTAACCATTATGATGACTATGAATAATGCATGTTGAGGATGAAGAGGTTGTTAGGTAATTTGTTACATACAGGCTGACATGACATCAGGATTAGAGTCTTAAAATATCTCAACCACTGAGACTTATATGAAAGCTATATTTCTAATTTATATTAATTCAATGGCCATTCAAGAATTTATTTGTTACTTTTTTTCTTTCTGGCTTACTTCACTCTGTATAATAGGCTCCAAACGAATCACCAGTCCAGGTTCGATGCATGCTACTGGATGCTTGGGGCTGGTGCACTGAAATGACCCAGAGGGATGGTACAGGGAGGGAGGAGGGAGGGAGGGGTTTCAGGATGGGGAACACGTGTATACCTGTGGTGGATTCATGTTGATGTATGGCAAAACCAATACAATATTGTAAAGTAATTAACCTCCAATTAAAATAAATAAATTTATATTAAAAAATTTATTTGTTAAGATAACACCAAGTTCCTTGGGCAAATCCTTGCTGCTGCTGCTGCTGCTGCTAAGTCGCTTCAGTCGTGTCCGACTCTGTGAGACCCAATAGACGGCAGCCCATTGGGCTCCGCCATCCCTGGGATTCTCCAGGCAAGAACACTGGAGTGGGTTGCCATTTCCTTCTCCAATGAATGAAAGTGAAAAGTGAAAGTGAAGTCGCGTCTGACTGAGCGACCCCATGGACTGCAGCCTACCAGGCTCCTCCGTCCATGGGAGTCTCCAGGCAAGAGTACTGGAGTGGGGTGCCATTGCCTTCTCCTGGGCAAATCCTTACTCATTAGTAAAGACAATCTAATGCACTAGTATGAAATTAAAAGGCTATTGAGATGAGTAGCAAGATGCATCATTAAAATGCCAGAAGAGTTGCTAATATCTCATTTGAAATGTAGATTTTGTTTTGAATTTTGACTTAAACAGTTTGACTTTTAGAGAGCTCTTCTTGGTTGGCATAAGAATTATTCCAAGATAGATAACTCTGGGACTGTAAGGGGATGGTATTTGCAGCTGTATTTATTAGCTTATCTTGTATGTTAAACATTTATGAGCTGGTTCTTTATAGTCCAAAATGGCAAGGGAGCAAGAAATATGAGCTGGGGAAAAGATACTATGAGACCTTGTAGACACTAAAGAGATATGATCATGGGTACAGATCCTGTGTCACGATGGCTTAAATATGCAAGAGCACTTTCTCTTCAGACCCACTCAAAAGCTTGGTGAAGAAATAGGGGGGGAATTAAAGGCATCCAATGAAGCATAAACTTTAGTATGTGAGCAAATTGGAATGTTCATCTCAATCATCCATGTCCTTAATTTCTCAAAACTTCCATTTCAGGAAATGAATATCTCTATTAGAAGAAAAAAGAGGCCCTAAAACATCATCATATTTCAACATTATGACCGTCATTCAGAGAGTGGGTTTTGTGTCTATGTATGTGTAGTGACTTGTTCTTTGTTGTAGAGAAAATGAGATTTTCCTTGCAATTACTAATAAGACATAGCAGTTTGGATAATATTCCTAAATATGAGAAAGAAATTTTTCATGTTATTGAATCTATTCTACTGCTCTATAGATAGATCATTCAGCCCCATAACTTTATATGTCATCTTGATGACAATACATCTTACTATTACAGATATTACAGACAGAGCTCCTGAGCTGTAGCCAAATAACAAACAGATAATGTTGTGGATGTGTAAAGTATATATCAAAATCAACTTATCGATAAATGTACTGTTAATAGCCCTTTTCCCAACTGGCTCCTTTCCCAATATTCCTGATCTCAGTAAACATGCTTTCATTCATCTACATTTAATTTTTTAAGAAGATAACAATCATCCTCTTAGAATTAGTACCATCCTGGAGCATCAGGAAGTTGAGATGGGGAGGACTCAAATTTCCAGTTCACACTTTTAATACTAGCTTTTGAAAGGCAAGAGCAATTGCTTGTTTCCCTTTAATGTTTCATCAAATTATTTTTCACTCCAGGCATCACCAGGCAGAGAATAGGTAACTTGTACTCAGACAGAAGGCAGGTGAGAAGAGAGGTATTTTTACGTCTGCTCCTATAATTTCTCCTTTACTACACATGTTGATCTGATCTTTATTTTCAGGAAGATCCCCTGGAGGAGGAAACAGCAACCCATTCCAGTATCCTTGCCAGGATAATCCCACCCACAGACAGAGGAACTTTGTCAGCTAGAGTCCGCAAAGACTCAGATATGACTGAGCGACTGAGCAAGCATCCAAATGAATTTTTTAAAATGAAGAAAAATATTGAGTATAAAATATTGCTTAGCAAAAGTGTTAAAGAGGAACTCGAAAAGCAAGATTCTCCAGTAAACTGGTAAGATGAACCTCCCTTGAAGGCAACTGTTCTCCCTAGACTCCCTCTGTTCTCAGGGGCTCTGCAGCAATCAAAAATAGGCAGCCTCTGCTCAGTACTCTAAGAACAAAGAACAAACCACAAAGCTGTGAGATCTCCAAGAGGGAAGCTATAAAGCTTGGTTAATGCCATAACAGAGCCGGTGAACTAGTTGTACTTAGATTTGGTTTTGTTTGTTAATGGATCAGTATTTTCCACCCAGTGACACCAAATAGGATGCACTGAGGTTAATAAGTCTAATTAAAAAAAAATATATATATATATATATATACACACACACACAGACACAGACACACAGACACACAAGATATTAGATATTCCCTCATAGCTCAGTTGGTAAAGAATCCACCTTCAAAGCAGGAGACCCAGGTTCAACTCCTGGGTCAGGAAGATCCCCTGGAGAAGGAAATGGAAACCCACTCCAGTGTTCTTGCCTAGAGAATTCCATGGAAAGAGGACCCTGGTAGGCTACAGTCTATGGGGTCACAAGGGTTGGACACAGCTGAGCAACTAAGCAAACACACACACACATAAGATATTAAATCTATTCCTTTTAGAGTCATCTGTTTAACAGTCAAATGTGCAAAAATTACACATTTGTGATGTGTAATGAAAAAGTCCTCCTTTTTATCATTAAAATTATGTTAAAAGTTAGTTTTCTTGGGTAATGGTAGTCTAACAGATTTCTTTCTGCTTTTCTTTAACACAGAAAACATTCCATTAAAGATGCTAGGTGAAATATTACAAAGTCTGTGTGTTTTTCTAAATATAAGTTCATTTTAAAGTTTACTTTATTGGTTGTTAATTGGAATCTATTATTTTTATCATTATAAGTGACATTAAATGTCAGTGGATAGTGTAAAATTACAGCAAGTTTTCTGTGGTCTAATAATATCTTGATTTTAGAAATAATGTGTTTAAGCTCTTAATTAAAGAAAACAGAAGGAGAGGGAAGGTAGAAAGGACAAGGAGGAAGGGAGGGGGAGGGAAGGGAAGAAAAAGAGGAAAGAAGGAAAGAAAGAGAAGAAAGAAAAAAGAAAATAAAAACCCACAAAGACTATGGACTCAACATTAAATATTTCCATTTGTTACACAATTTTAAAATTAATTTTAAAAGACTAACCTTCAGAAGTTCTGAGGTTGTTCATTTTGCAAAGCATCCTAGGGAGAAAGGACAGCACATACTGTTCATCTCCTGTACCACCATCTTCTTTGTGAGCAAAGGACTAACAGGATTAGTTTCTGGGCTCTGTGAATTGAGGATAATTTTTTCAAAAGTTCTAGCAAACTCATGGTGTGATTAAAATAAAAGGCGATCCTTTCTCAAAGAAGAACATTTTGATGGAATAGCTTGAATATTAAGAAATAAGAATACTAGCTTTGTCTCTAAATCTGAGCATCACATCAGTCAGTGTCCTTTTGAATGATCCATAAAAACTCGCACAATGCAGCCCCAGCTCTCTGCTCACCTCATTCCCTCTCTTTACTCTTATCTCTTCCTCTTTGCATTGTTTTTTTTCCATACCCTTTTCTTTATATAACTCCAGTTTACTATCTTATTAGATTCCTCACAGGGTGAAACACACTTCTCCTTCAATGACACTCTACATATTCTGTTCAGCTCAAATGTCATATCACCCTTGAAGATTTCTGATTTTTTTCACTCAGTGATAATCTCCCCTCTTCTGTATTTCCATGCCTTTTGTGATAGCTCAAAAGCCATATCCAGATTTTCCGTTGTATGTTTATTTCTTCCACCAGTCTGTAAAGACTGCACTCTTGTCTTCTTAGATCTCTGGCACACTAATCACACGAATCAAGGAGGCTACGGCTGAGAGGTAGGCAAGGAATTTTCAAAAATACAGATATAGATAGATGTATATCTGCAATTACATAAATGTGTTTAATCATTTTTTTCCATACCCTTTTCTTTATATAACTCCAGTTTACTATCTTATTAGATTCCTCACAGGGTGAAACACACTTCTCCTTCAATGACACTCTACATATTCTGTTCAGCTCAAATGTCATATCACCCTTGAAGATTTCTGATTTTTTTCACTCAGTGATAATCTCCCCTCTTCTGTATTTCCATGCCTTTTGTGATAGCTCAAAAGCCATATCCAGATTTTCCGTTGTATGTTTATTTCTTCCACCAGTCTGTAAAGACTGCACTCTTGTCTTCTTAGATCTCTGGCACACTAATCACACGAATCAAGGAGGCTACGGCTGAGAGGTAGGCAAGGAATTTTCAAAAATACAGATATAGATAGATGTATATCTGCAATTACATAAATGTGTTTAATCCTGGAAGTTGATGTAATACAGTTAGTGATTGCTGTTAAAATCACTCTATCACAAAAAGATTTTCCCCAAGTTATTTTGCACAGTAGTCTAACTTGGAGATACAGTGAACTATACTGCTGAAAGAATGTGGGTAGAACCTGTCCTCCCAACAGAAGCAGAAGAGATTAAGAAGTGGTGGCAAGAATACATAGAAATAATTATACAACAAAGGTCTTAATGAACAGTATAACTACAATGATGTGGTCACTCACCTAGAGAAAGACATCCTGGAATGTGAAGTCAAGTAGGCCTTAGAAAGCATTACTACAAACAAAGCTAGTGGAGGTAATGGAATTCCAGCTAAGCTATTTAAAATCCTAAAAGGTGATGCTGTTAAAGTGCTGCATTCAATATGCCAGTAAATTTGGAAAACTCAGCAGTGGCTGCAGGACTGGAAAATCAGTTTTCACTCTGATCCAAAAGAAGGACAATGCCAAAGAATATTCAAACTACAGGACAACTGTGCTCATTTAACATACTAGTAAGGTTATTTAAAATCCTAAAAGGTGATGCTGTTAAAGTGCTGCATTCAATATGCCAGTAAATTTGGAAAACTCAGCAGTGGCTGCAGGACTGGAAAATCAGTTTTCACTCTGATCCAAAAGAAGGACAATGCCAAAGAATATTCAAACTACAGGACAACTGTGCTCATTTAACACACTAGTAAGGTTATGCTCAAAATCTTTCAAGCTAGACTTCAGTAATATGTGAACTGAGAAGTTCCAGATGTACAAGCTTGGTTTAGAAAAGGCAGAGGAATCAGAGATAAAATTTCCAACATCCCTTGGATCATAGACAAAGCAAAGGAATTTCAGAAGAATATCTATTTCTGCTTCATTGACTATGCTAAAGCCTTTGACTGTATGTATCACAACAAACCATGGAAAAATTTTTAAAGAGATGGGAATATCAGATCACCTTATCTGTCTCCTGAGAAACCTGTATGTAGGTCAAGAAGAAAGAGCTAGAATCAGATATGGAACAATGGACTGGTTCAAAACTGGGAAAGGAGTATGACAAGGCTGTCATTGTCCCCCTGTTTACTTAACTTACATGCAGAGTACATCATGCAAAATGCTGGGCTAGATGGCACATAAGCTGGCATCAAGACTGCTGGGAGAAATATCAACAACCTCAGATATACAGATGATACCATTCTAATGGCAGAAAGCGAAGAGCAACCAAACAATTTCTTGATGAGGGTGTAAAAGAGAGTGAAAACAATGGGTTAAAACTCAACATTCAAAACACTAAGGTCATGTCATGTGGTACCATTCAGTTCAGTTCAGTTCAGTCACTCAGTCGTGTCTGACTCTTTGAGACCCCATGAACCACAGCACATCAGGCCTCCCTGTCCATCACCAACTCCCAGAGTCTACCCAAACCCATGTCCATCAAGTCAGTGATGCCATCCAACCATCACTGTGGATGGTGACTGCAGCCATGAAATTAAAAGATGAAAAAATAAGACAGACAAGTCATAGACAATGACTGCAAAAAAGGCCAGACTACCACTCTTTGAGGTGGTGACTTCTGACCTGAGACATGAGAGGCAGTAGAAATCAAGGTTAACAAGTTCCTGGAAGTAACCCAGTAGAAGCAAAAGGATGGAAGCACAAAAGCCCTGAAGGGCAAACGATCTTGGCATCTTTAAAGGACTGTGTGGAAACAAGCATGGTGTGGTTTGAGTGGAACTTGGTCAATGCAGAGAAGCCACCAGAAGGCCACGTCATGGACCAGAGTTTGACTTTTATTCTGAGATTAAGTGAGAAGCCATTGCAGGGGTTTAAGAATGACCACAACATGGTCTGTGTTGGATTTAACAATATCATTTCGACTGCCCTTGGGAATAACAGAGCTGGTGGCCAGAATGCTAACAGTTCTCTGGAGGAGAGATAAGGGGGCCATCATTGGGAAGTGGAGAGAAAAGCACTAATTGGAACATACTTTGAAAGTAGATGGCTTCCCTGATAGCTCAGCTGGTAAAGAATCCACCTGCAATGCAGGAGACCCTGGTTCGATTCCTGGGTCAGGAAGATCCCCTGGAGAAAGGGTAGGCTACCCACTCCAGTATTCTTGGGCTTCCCTTGTGGCTCAGCTGGTAAAGAATCCACCTGCAATGTGAGAGACCTGGATTCAATCCCTGGGTGGGGAAGATCCCCTGGAGAAGGGAAAGGCTACCCATTCCAGTATTCTGGCCTGGTGAATTCTGTGTACTGTATGGTCCATGGGGTTGCAAAGAGTTGGACACAACTAAGGACTTTTCACATTTTTTCACTTTCAGTTTTTTGAAAGTAGAATTGATGGTATTTATTGCTAGATTTGGTCATTCAACAGATATACAACAGGACCTACAGTGAGCATCAACGTGCAAAACAAATGTTTCCTGATGTTACTTGGGAATATGCCTGTTCTCTACAAAACCATTTCCAAAGCCAATCATTAGATTGAGTTAATAACTCCTCAGACTGTTAAGTCACTATCACCACACTTCCTATGAATGGTTGTCTTTTATAAAATCTAAATTACTAAAGATTCAAGAATCAGTATAAGCTATGGCATATATTTTTCTAAAGGTGTATTCAGCAAAAGATGGAATAGAAAATGATTACAATTTGGGGCATTGTGATGTGCTTAAAGTTTCTTTTTTTATTTCTTTAAATAGCTCATAATTCCTAAAATCTTTGTGTTTATGATCATAATATCGCAGCCTGTATCGATTTGATTGCTTGAGCAAGTTATTTAAGTGAACTCCAGAATGGACTTCTGAAAAGAAATTGCAAGAGAACGGCAATTTTCAAGTCACATCTTTTATTCACATTTGATTTGAAGGTGTACCTGTGTGTGAAAAAAAAGTTTAAGTGGCTATAATAACAGCTTCAAGAAGGAGCACAATTCTGCTACTTATGCTTCATACTTTGAATGGCATTACTGGATACCTTAAATTGGGTTAAAAGTGACAACTGTAAATCAGGGAAACCGGTCATGCTTGATATCTTATCTTTTACATTGCTTAAGCTAGTAATTTTCATACAGGGCTAAACTCCCCATGAACTCTGTTCACAAAAACACAGTCTTTCATGATGAGTAAATCTCTTGGATCCTTCTCTCATTTTAGTTAATATTATCACTGAGAGGTAAAAACACTGACTGTTTTGTTAGGTGTGAAGTGCAGTGAAGACAGATCTATAGGATCAATGCTGGCAGACATGAAAAGCATCTTCCCATTGTAATATATAATGAAAGTCAGTCTAGAGTTTTGCATTTGGTTTGTGGGTTTGGGTTTTCTTTCTTCTAATAAGTCCAACTCATTCATCTAAATTATCTGTAATTATGTTTCATTTGGGAAGGTCTTCCATTTTTCATATCATCAATTTTATGTACTAAACACAGAGATTGCTATAATTCTACAATACTCCTCATCTGAGCACAACAGTCACTGTTGGAACATAAAGTATATCAAAGTATGGACCTAGTGTTTCTAGCAGAGCTCTCTATGAATAAAAAAATAATAAACCAAAGGCCTTAAAATCAGCAACACCAGCAACAATAACAAAAACGTTTGGCAAAAACATCTGAGGTACTTTGGTAGGCAACAAAATCAAATTAAAAAAAAAACAAACAAAAATAAAACAGTCCTGACCAACCAAGCAAGCATTGCATTTGATGACACAGTTTGCTTCACTGGAATAAAGAATAATGATAGATATTTTATGGTTTAAAAATAGCTCAGAAAGCATAATACAGTGACAATCAAGAACATTTTCAGAAGCGAAGCCTATAATAAAATAAATACCTTTGTAAAAGAGAATGCATTTATCGCATGATTTACGAGTTCTAGCAGGGAGAAACAATCAAGCAAAATTCACACTGTAAATAAACTCAGGGTCTGCCGTTTGCTAACACTCCTCAAATATATTTGATAATAAAAGTGATATATACTTCTACTTTCTCAAATAAGAATTATGTCCAAATTATTTACATTTTTTCTGAAAAAAAAATCCAAACACTAGTTTTTGCCACATCTCATACTCTCTCTAAAGGAACCAACATGAGTTTCCTCATTTCATTTACAGACAGAGAAATTCTGAAGCACAGAGAAACTATACAACTTTTTCTTCAGTATTTAGCCAGCCAGGAAAAATAAAACAAGAATTTCTGAGCTTGGTTAATACATTTACATTCCTGCTGTCCATCTGATTTTATAAAAAGAGAAAGAACTAGCTCCCTCATCTTTCCATCCTTGACTCTTCTTTTTCCTTCTCTTTCTTCCACATTTGCCCTCTGCTCTCATTTCTTTTCCCCTCTTCCTTTTTCTATTCCTTCTTTCTCCTTTCCTTTCCCTTTCCTTCTGAAGCAATTTTAACAACTCATGTGAAATGATGGCATGCAGTTGACACAGGTAGTCTGATGATATAATTTTTATTTATTGTCTTATTGAACAGGTCTATTGAGGGAATACTTGTTCCTGAGGGTACATTCAGCACAGGTGAGGGAGATGACATTCACTAAACATAAAGATATTTACCACTGTGAGCAGTATTACAAACGTGGCTCTTTGTATATATTATACATACACGTAGCAGTGAGAGCTGACCTATGAGGGGATCCAGGTGAGGAAGAGAAATTAGAGATAGAGTCTGAGGGGAAACAGTGAGGTGAAGTCGAGAGTAATGGGAATAGAAAAGTACTGTAGACATTAGAAGGAGTGTGTATGAAGGCCCTAACCTGTCAGCTAGAATTATAAATCAAAATATTATTTGGGTCTATCACTTCCTTGTTTGAATTCCTTTCCTCTTTTTTTGTGATATGTCATACAAAAATTTCCATGATTATATTTACCTACTCTTAATGACTTTACCTTCATTTTGTACTCTTGCAAAATGCAAACATTTATAGCTCCCAAACTTGCCATGAGCATTGTACCCTCTGTGACCCTGTACACCTTTCCCTTCTACTGCTGCAAACTCCCATTCCCTATTTCTACCTCACTAGCTCATTCATCTGATGAGTCCCTACAATGCTCAGCTCAAATACCAACTCCTCTGGACAGGATTCCCAGGCCTTCCATGATGGAGTTATACACACACATCAATATCCACATAACAGAACTGCTTTATGGTGAACACATCCCGAAGATCTCCTTGAAAAAATCAAATAGTTGAGATATAAATAGTAGCCAAGGTTTAACGCTCTAAGCAACTGATGACATTCTAACAACTCACCATAAATTAAGCACTACATTCGCAATTATTTTTATCAACAATTAATACATTTGAGAGTTCATGAATCTCAAAGAAACATTTAACAAATTTAGTGATGGACACCTTTGTTCGTCTGATAAGACTATATGGATGAAAATGACAAGACTTTTTAATTCTTCAGGAGATATCAGCAAGTTTAATATCTGCTACTGCTGCTAAGTCGCTTCAGTCGTGTCTGACTCTGTGCGAACCCATGGACGGTAGCCCACCAGGCTCTGCTGTCCCTGGGATTCTCCAGGCAAGAACACCGGAGTGGGTTGCCATTGCCTTCTCCAATGCATGAAAGTGAAAAGTGAAAGTGAAGTCGCTCAGTCGTGTCCGACTCTTAGTGACCCCATGGACTGCAGCCTACCAGGCTCCTCCGTCCATGGGATTTTCCAGGCAAAAGTACTGGAGTGGGTTGCCATTGCCTTCTCCTGGTTTAATATCTATATAATATTAAATATACTACTTATTATATCAGCATTATAAGCCACCGATGGAAAATCTAAGACAAAATAATTTGGTTTTCTAAAATAAAAAAAATATGAAAATAACATGTCTTAGAAAATAATGTGTAGTTTTATTTTCATAACATCTGAGGACCAGCCAGAGGAAAACAAAGTACGAATAACAAAAATGAAATAAAATGAAGTGATCCAAAATGGTCTTTCTTCAATGTACTTCAAATTTTAAAAATAAGTAAATATTAAAGAAAGAAACAAGACACTGAAATATCTAGGTGTTATATAATTTGTGGAGGAGAAGAGAAAATAAATGGTGGGGTGAAAACTCACAAACCAAAAAAATAAAACAAAAAAACTACACACACAAATCAGTATTAACTTTGTGGGCTCCCACAGAATGCACCTACTTTCTTATTATCTCACTAGCCACCAAATCATATAAACAGTAATACAGAGCGGTTTATTTTTGACAATCACGAATTCACTGATTTTGCTTTCAAAGAATCCTTACTTATTAAGAACATTATGTATGCAATACTTATATATTGTAAGCCTCAAAATAGAGAGGAGAAATCTATCGACTAACATTTACATAAATAGGAGGTTGTGTTTTTTGCTGTTGAAAATGTATTTATGTAAAAGAGCTATTCCACAATCTTTCATAACATGCTTTGGGAAAATTATCCAGTTACACAAGGTGAAACAGACTTCTCCCAATAAAATAATGCTGCTTTCATTTCTTTTTCTAGGGAAACAGAATTGAAAAAAAAAAAAAAAGTGCAATTTTATGGATTTGTTCATGATCTAGAAATATATTGGAATGTAAATTGTATCCCATCAGGACCTGTAGGAACCGCTGGTATAGAAAGATGCATGTCTACATAATAATAGCAACCTTTCATTTGATGAGAAGACAGAGTTCAGGGCTAGGATACAAACTATTCTGGTCTTTTGTGGTGGCAAACTTTACATTCTGAAATACTAATTGCTAAGTAAATTTGACTGCAAATAAATAAATAAATAAATAGAACAAAACCTGCACTATTCCCAAATTGGGAGAAAGCAAAAATTTCCCGGCATTCTCTAAAACGTTATACTAACTCTGATTCTGATTTTCAATGTAGACAAAAACAGAACAAAACAGTATTATCTGTAGTGAAGCCATGGATATTAGCTGACTCCATATTCTGCAACATTCCTACTGTGAGTGTAATCATTGCAGAAGTGATGATTCATGTCCTTTTATAAAGGTTAGTCTTGCAAATCTTTAAGTTTAAAAAAAAAAAAAAAAAAAACAAAACAAAAAACAGATAAAGGGAAAAAAAGAGGTTACTGTAGGTCTTTCAGTAAGTGGAAATAGAATTTTCCACAATCTATATACTCTACAGGAGTCCATTCTTCTCACAGTTGGAGGCAGTTCTCCCAGGCTCTAAAGCCTCAGAGCTCCAATACCATTAATTGCTTCAAAAGTTCCTGCCCAGATAAGAGGCACATTTCACTGTAGTAGAGCAGTTAGAAGTTAATTTATTATTCTTTAATAAACACTGCTGGAACATATGTCAATATCTTCCATGATCCTGAGTTAGAAATATTAACATATTATTTTATAAAGAAGTACATTTTATGTTCGTGTGTGCTAAGTTGCTTTGATTGTGTCTGACTCTTCGTGACCCTATGGACTGTAGCCTGCCAAGCTCCTCTGGCCATAGGATTCTCCAGGCAAGAACACGGGAGTGGGCTGCCATGCCCTCCTCCAGGGAATCTTCTCTGATACAGGGATCGAACCCGTGTCTTCTGCATTGGCAGGTGGGTTCTTTGTGTGTGTGCTAAGTCACTTCAGTTGTGTTCGACTCTTTGAGACCCTATGGACTATAGCCCACCAAGCTCCTCTGTCCATGGGATTCTCCAGGCAAGAACACTGGAGTGAGTTGCCATGCCCTCCTCTAGGGGATCTTCCTGACCCAGGGATTGAACCTGTGTCTCCTGCAACTCTGGCATTGCAGGTGGATTTCTTTATGGCTGAGCCACCAGGGAAGCCCAGGTGCAGTTCTCTGCCACTTGGAATATGCATTTGCTTTGTTCTACATGAAATATCTGATGGTTACAATTTTCTATAAAGCACAACATTCATAGGAAATAAAAATTATCAAAGAATATTTGAGTATTAGTAATCTGTAATCTTTATCATTTTCTTTAAAAAAGATGCGGGATATTTTGTGCATTTAATTTTGCTGTGCTGCATATGTTTCTGTGAATTATCTTACATATCCACTTCCATATTATTTTAGGATTTAAAAGAACTTAAAGCTTAGTTCAGCTTAGTTCATGTTGATGTTTTCCTAAGCCTTGCAGCTGTCTTTAATCTATCTGAAAAGCGAGCACTAATTTATAATGTACTGCACCTGCTATTAGATTCCATGAATTTGGAGATTGGTATACACAGGAAAGAAAAGCTCATCAGCCAGCCTAGGTGTGTGAAGGTTCAGGAGACAGTGAGGAAGTATATCATTGCAGTTTCATTATACTCTACTGTCAATTGCAAGTACACCATTCTTTTAGGCTCATATTTTTTTGTTCACCTGGATTTGCAACTGGCCAAAAACAGACAAAGGTTACTCAGTCTAGGCACTGCTCTAGACTTTGGACAATGTAGTGGATTTCGTGGCTTCAGTACTGCCATTTTAAAGCCTTCTAGAATCAGAGAATATTTAGATATATCTGTCAAGAAAACTTAGAAAATTTTATTTTCATATTGTTCTTTGTGGAGCACAAAATTAAAATAAGTTAGAAAAAATATTAAATCCAGCAAGGCATATTCATTTTAAGCTTTTATAGTTAGTGGTGACAGCAACTGATAAGACTCCAGACTTCCTCTACTCCAGTCAATTGTTGCATATTTTATAGGGTAGTGTCTTGACTTGAATGATAGTGGGTTACCTGGTGTAAGCTGTTTCACCTCATACATGATTAAATTATATTTCTTCCTGCCTGTACAAAGATTATATGCAGGAAGAATTCGGCACTAGGGAAATACATGTTAGCATTTGACAAGTGTGGAACAGTGCAGGCAAATATCAATATGTGATGAGGTCATGATGGAATCTAAAAAAAAAAAAGAAAAAAACCGGAGAAAGTTATCTGAATGTTAAGTGGACAGATGCTTAGCTATTCTTTTGAAATGCCATTCAATCAGTTTTCGAGTCATTTAATTTTCAATTTTTTACATTAATCTGGGTAAAACAAGTTGGTATCTAAGGAAATCAAGAAACCCCAATTCTTGCAGTTTGCTGAATCAAAAGATTCAATGTGCAATAGTAACAAGAGTTTATATATGAGTCAAGATATAAAAATATATTCTAATTTCCATCTTCTGCTTTGTGGTATATTAGAAAATAATGACATATTTTAAAATGTGTAAAACTATGAGAACAGCATGGCAGCTAGAATCAAAATGAAATAAAAAAATGCCATTGAATATGAATAAAGACAAATATTAGAGACTTTTGAGCACAGAATATATACAGGTATGTTCTAGAGAAGAGCAACACAAAATAACGTGAATTCCTAAAGTGGAAACCAGACAGAGAAAGCAACTACGATAGTCTTGGTGTGGTTCATGCCTTTTTGACTGCAGAATAGAACTGTGGAAGTTATAAACCAGGAAAAACAAAACACAATCAAACAAGTAGGTAGAACTTTTCAAGGATATTTAATCCAGTCCCATTCCTCAAGGCAATAAGAAAGAACTCTATAGCTATTGATTCTATTTTAAAGCACTCTAGAGAGGGAAATTCCAGGATATTCCCTCATATACCTTCCCAGCTTTTATTATCTTCATAGGATATGTACATACAAATGAATCCAGAAACTATTCGATCAGTTCAAATGATCTGCTAAATCTGGCAGTAATATTTGTTTCAGGATGCTGATGATAGAAATTTCTTCCTCTTCTACTTCCTTCAATACATCTACCACTGAATATCTTCTCATTTTATATAATTTTTTAATTCTTACGCTATTGTTTTTGTTTAGTTATTCAGTTGTGTTCGACTCTTTGTGACCCTAGACTGTAGCCTGCCAGGCTCCTCTGTCAATGGGATTTCCCAGACAAGAATGTTGGAGTGGGTTGCCATTTCCTTCTCCAGGGGATTTTCCTGATTCAGGGATCAAACCCATATCTCTTGCATTAGCGGGAGGATTCTTCACCACTGAAACACCAGCTGCTGTTGCTAAGTCGCTTCGGTTGTGCCCGACTCTGTGCGACCCCACAGATGGCAGCCCACCAGGCTCCACCATCCCTGGGATTCTCCAGGCAAGAACACTGGAATGGGTTGCCATTTCCTTCTCCACTGAAACACCAGGGAAACCCTTAATTCTTATTGATGTTGTTTCACTAAATTGTGTCCAATTCTCTACAACCTCATGGACTGGAGCACACCAGGCTTCCCTGTCCTTCACTATCTCCCTGAGTTTGCTCAAACTCATGTCCATTGAGTCAGTGATGCTATCCAAGCATCTTATCCTCTGTTCCCCGCCTCTCCTCCTACCATCAATCTTTCCCAGCATCAGGGTCTTTTCCAAATAGTCAACTCTTTGAATCAGGTGGCCAAAGTATTGGAGCTTCAGCTTCAGCATAAGTCCTTCCAGTGAATATTCAGGGTTGATTATTAATTCTTTTACATGTTGATAAATTACCATTTCCTTTTTTCCTCTGACCCTATTATAACTAAATATGTAGTGCTGGTTTGTAATAGGTAAAATTAAACCTACTTCATATATTTTATGTTTTATAATGAAAAATATATACCTATGTCTAACTGGATAAGAACAGAATTACACAGTTTTAGCATCAGCTGAGATATTAAAAGTAATAGATTTGACATTCCTACAAATTTTTTGTTTATACAGCTTCAATGACAAGAAATAAAATGCGTCAGGAGGCAGTCCATACAATTTACTGGCAGATTTAATCTATATTTATATATTTATACTTAAATAGTGCTGGAATTTATGCACTATTTTCTTTGAAAGTAATTTTGGGGCTTTTTATTATTGCCTGTTAAATTTCATCTTGCTAGATTTGGTCTGTTGCTTCACTGTGCTATGTATACTGGGTATTAACATTATCATCTGATGTATTTACCATCACTGCCACCTTTGTATCACATTATCTTATCCTTATCCATCCATTCATTAATATACTGAAAACCCAACACTAAGGACAAAAATCTATGGATCATTTACAAATCCTCAGAGAAAATCACTATGCAAGAGAGATGCCACAGTATAAGATGTTTATAGTATTTCCAGGATGTGAAAGTATAGGTCCTTATTGAAAAGTGAAATAAAGTGAGATTGGTCTTGAATCTTTAGAGTTTATACAAACACTATGATCACTTATCCTACTTATAAGCCCCAAAGACATTGGTTTTCCATGTTCAAAATCAGTTGAAACAGTAGGTAGGAGAAGTGATCATCTTTCTCTATGATTTCATGGATGCTGATGCTTTCTACTGAAATCATATCCCCCCAAGGGACTTTGATACATAAAAAAATGAAGTCCTAGAACTTTCCTTTGGGAACAGGCTCTGTGAGGATATAAATAGTCTTTAGAGTCAACATATTAATGAGCTCATGTTGAAAACATATCTTCACATCAATGATTTTATACGCTTTTTTTCTTCAGCATGGTTTTGATGAAAAAGAATAAGGAGCTACTTTTTACTCTGACAAAGAATTAAGTGAAATTAGAGAAAAAGGAGAGACCAGAGGAGAAGACTGGGTATCAGTGTTACTTTTTTTCTGTTTTTTTCTTCCTTCATTTTCCTTCCAGAAGGCTCCTTCTTTGCCAGTCTTGCTGAAACCACCTAACTTAAAATAGCCATTAATCAAGCAGTCTCAGTACTTATTTTCTGGATGTCAGTGAAGGACTATTGATCATAGCAGATCAACTCTCAGTTCAGTTCAGTCACTAATTCATGTCCGACACTTTGTGACCCATTGACTGCAGCACCCCGGGCCTCCCTGTCCATCACCAACTCCCAGAGCCTACTCAAACTCATGTCCATCAAGTCGGTGATACAATCCAACCATCTCATCCTCTGTTATCCCCCTCTCCTTCAGCCTTCAAATTTCCCAGCAACAGGGTCTTTTCAAATGAGTCAGTTCTTTGCATCAGGTGGCCAAAGTATTGGAGCTTGGAGCTTCAGCTTCAGCATCAGTCCTTCCAGTGAATATTCAGGATTGATTTCCTTTAGGATGGACAGGTTGGATCTCCTTGCAGTCCAAAGGACTCTCAAGAGTCTTCTCCAACACCACAGTTCAAAAGCATCAATTCTTCAGCACTCAGCTTTCTTTATAGTCCAACTCTCACATCCATACATGACTACCGGTAAAACCATAGCTTTGACTAGATGGAACTTTGTCAGTAAAGCAATGCCTCTAGGAAAGCTGAGCGCAGAAGAATTGATGCTTTTGAACTGTGGTGTTGGAGAAGACTCTTGAGAGTCCCTTGGACTGCAAGGAGACCCAACCAGCTGTCTCTTATACACATCTTCATGGATGCTGATGCTTTCTACTGAAATCATATCCCCCCAAGGGACTTTGATACATAAAAAAATGAAGTCCTAGAACTTTCCTTTGGGAACAGGCTCTGTGAGGATATAAATAGTCTTTAGAGTCAACATATTAATGAGCTCATGTTGAAAACATATCTTCACATCAATGATTTTATACGCTTTTTTTCTTCAGCATGGTTTTGATGAAAAAGAATAAGGAGCTACTTTTTACTCTGACAAAGAATTAAGTGAAATTAGAGAAAAAGGAGAGATCAGAGGAGAAGACTGGGTATCAGTGTTACTTTTTTTCTGTTTTTTTCTTCCTTCATTTTCCTTCCAGAAGGCTCCTTCTTTGCCAGTCTTGCTGAAACCACCTAACTTAAAATAGCCATTAATCAAGCAGTCTCAGTACTTATTTTCTGGATGTCAGTGAAGGACTATTGATCATAGCAGATCAACTCTCAGTTCAGTTCAGTCACTAATTCATGTCCGACACTTTGTGACCCATTGACTGCAGCACCCCGGGCCTCCCTGTCCATCACCAACTCCCAGAGCCTACTCAAACTCATGTCCATCAAGTCGGTGATACAATCCAACCATCTCATCCTCTGTTATCCCCCTCTCCTTCAGCCTTCAAATTTCCCAGCAACAGGGTCTTTTCAAATGAGTCAGTTCTTTGCATCAGGTGGCCAAAGTATTGGAGCTTGGAGCTTCAGCTTCAGCATCAGTCCTTCCAGTGAATATTCAGGATTGATTTCCTTTAGGATGGACAGGTTGGATCTCCTTGCAGTCCAAAGGACTCTCAAGAGTCTTCTCCAACACCACAGTTCAAAAGCATCAATTCTTCAGCACTCAGTTTTCTGAATGCTGAGATTTTAGCCAAGTTTTTCACTCTCCTCTTTCATTTTCATTAAGAGACTCTTTAGTGCTTCTTTGCTTGTTGCCATAAGGGTGGTGTCATCTGCATATCTGCAGTTATTGATATTTTTTCAGGCAACCTTGATTCCAGCTTGTGCTTCATCCAGCTCAGCATTTCACATGATGTACTCTGCATATAAGTTAAATAAGCAGGGTGACAATATACAGCCTTGACGTACTCCTTTCCCAATTTGGAACCAGTCTGTTGTTCCATGTCTAGTTCTAACTGTTGCTTCTTGACCTGCATACAGATTTCTCAAGAGGCAGGTCAGGTGGTCTGGCATTCCCATCTCAAAGAATGTTCCACAGTTTGTTGTGATCCACACAAAGGCTTGGTATAGTCAATAAAGCAGAAGCAGATGTTTTTCTGGAACTCTCTTGCTTTTTCGATGATCCAATGGATGTTGGCAATTTGATCTTTGGTTCCTCTGCCTTTTCTAAATCCAGCTTGAACATCTGGAAGTTCACAGTTCATGTATTGCTGAAGCCTGGCTTGGAGAATTTTGAGCATTACTTTACTAAGTGTGTGAAATGAGTGCAGTTGTGTGGTAGTTTAAGCATTGCTTGGCATTGCCTTTCTTTGGGATTGGAATGAAAGCTGACCTTTTCCAGTCCTATGGCCCCTGCTGAATTTTCCAAATTTGCTGGCATATTGAGTGCAGCACTTTCATAGCATCATCTTTTAGGATTTGAAATAGCTCAGCTGGAATTCCATCACCTCCCTTAACTTTGTTTGTAATGATGCTTTCTAAGGCCCACTTGACTTCACATTCCAGGATGTCTGGCTCTAGGTGAGTAATCACACCATAGTGGTAATCTGGGTCATGAAGTTCTTTTTTGTGTAGTTCTGTGTATTCTTGCCACCTCTTCTTAATATTTTCTGCTTCTGTTGGGTCCATACCATTTCTGTCCTTTATTGTGCTCATCTTTGCATGAAATGCATCACTTCGGCCTCTCTATTCATAACAGGACCCAGTTACTAAAAACTCCAAGCTTACAGTATCTTTATTTCATTCATCACTTCCTTCCCTCTTCCTTTGTTTCCCATTTTATTTCACTTCCCTCCTGTCTGTTCCCATCTTAATTTCTTCATTTGGTGTGATGGTTAATTTTGTACCAACTTGACTGGACCACAAGTTTCTCAGCTCAAACATTATTCTGGGTGTGTCCATGAGAATGCTTTTGGATGAGATTAACAACCAAATTGGTTAACTGAGTGAAGCAGATAAGGTGGATGGGTCTGATCTAATCTGCTGAAGCCCAACTAGAATGAAAAGTCTCACTCTTCTGTGAATAACAGGGAATTTCTTCTGCCCCATTGCCTTTGAACTGATCACTGTTTTTTTTTTTTTTTTTAACCTGCCTAAAACCCTGAAGTGAAACACTGGTTCTTCCTGGGTCTCAATCCTGTGGACTTTGGGGCTAGAACTACGCCATCAGCTGTTCTGGTTCTCAGGCTAGAGAACTTCTACTAACTATACCATCAGCTCCCCTGGGACTCTAGCTTGTTCACTGTAGATTTTGAGACTTGCCAACCTCCATAATCACATGAACAAATTCCTTGTAATAAATCTCTCCCCCACCCATCCTTTTAGTTCTGTTTCTTTGAAGAACTCTGATTAATATATCTGATAAATTCTGCTTATGCAGCTCTAGAACTAAGCCCTGTTATTGTTTTTTTAATCTGGTTTCTGTCAAATGCTACCCACAGTGTGTCTCCCTAGAGAGCTGAGTAGCATCTACTTGGATTGCCTATGGCTACACTGTTCATGTTTGAGCAGCATTATTCCTTACTCCCATATCTTTGTGGACTGCTATTTGTCTGATCCCAGCTTCATATCACTGAACATAGAATGACATATTATCCACACTGTTAATCATCTCTAACATTGCTCCTTCTTCTTTGTCTATCCGGGTTTCTTGCCTTTACTCATGAATCCTACTTTAAGATCACCATTAGTTCACAATGATAAAGTACAGTTTGTTATTGGATTCTAGAAATCTCTGGAAAACTCCCCTCTTTCATTGTTCTATTTCTCCTGCAATTAAAATAACTGTGGTTGGCAATGATTAGCTTTTTAAGGGAGGTTAGTGTTATTTTGTCAGTTTATAGCAAGTGCTACAGGTATAAGTGCCAAATAGTCTTCCATCTTATTTAAAGGACCAACTATTACCTTCTGAGTAACGATTTATGCATGCTTGCATGCTAAGTCACTTCAGTTGTGTCTGGCTTTTTGCGACCCCATGGACTGTAGCCTGCCAGGCTCCTCTGTCCATGGGATTCTCCAGGAAAAAATACTGGAGTAGGTTGTTGTTTCCTGTTCAGGGGATCTTCCCGACTCAGGGATTGAACCCAGGTCTCACGTCTCCTGCACTGGCAGCTGTGTTCTTCACCACTGTCAAGGGCCAACTGTTAGCCTCTGAATGATGCTATATATGGAGTGCTAAATTCAAAGTTTTTGAAAAGCAGAGTTATAAATCCATCTCTTGAATGGCAAGTAGCCCAATGGGCACCCAGGTGGTGAATATTAGTAACAATCAGACCTTGGGGCTAGAGATTCATGGGAGGGAATCATCATTGTTCTGATGCTTATCTCTTCCCCTGAAGAGGGGACAAGGGCGGATTTGAGGTTGGGAGTGTAGCTCCAAAGTGAAAACAGTATGATGTGCCCCTTGCTTCTATGAAGATCAAATTCTCAATTAACGACGGAAGGAGTAAAGAGAAAGATTTCTCATATTTGCTTTCATTCACATTCACATGTATATATCAACTCTCAAAAGTTATTTGTGATGTTATTGATTCTTTTAAGTCTCAGTGAGCTTGAGACTTAAAAGAATGGAATATCCAAAAGGAATACAAAAATGGAATATCCAAAAGGAATACTTTTGAGGAACACTGAAGATTGTATAGTTTATAAGTTTGTCTTACAGGAGAGCAAACAAGTTCTGAGAAATAGAATTTCTTACTAAAATTGTAGAGCATCCAAGCTATTCCCTAGTTTAGTGGAACCCCAACAAAAAAGACAGTTCTGTTTTGTTTTTAATAGTCCTGCAGTTTGAAGAAGTTTGTTGATTACTCATACTCAGATAAAAGACTCATTCCCCATACTCAAAGCCCTTCAAGCTAGGCTTCAGCAGTACATGCACTAAGAATGTTCAGATGTACAAAACACAGAGAAACCAGAGATAAAATTACCAACATTCACTGCATCATAGAGAAAGCATGGGAATTTAAGAGAAAAACATCTACTACTGCTTCACTGACTATGCTAAAGCCTCTGATTGTGTGGATCACAACAAACTGGAAAATTCTTAAAGAGATGGGAATATCAGACCACCTTACCTGCCTCCTCAGAAACATGTATGTGGGTCAAGAAGCAACAGTTTGAATTGGACATGGAACAACTGTTTCCAAATTGGGAAAAGAGTACATCAAGGCTGTATATTGTCACCTTGCTTATTTAATTTCTATGCAGAGTACATCATGTGAAATGCCAGGCTGAATGACTCACAATCTGGAATCAAATTTGCCAGGAGAAATATCAACAACCTCAGATATGCAGATGATATCACTTTAACAGCAGAAAGTGACAAAAAACTAAAGAAGCTCTTGATGAGGATGAAAGAGGACGGTGAAAAAGCTGGCTAAAAACTTAAAACATTCAAAAAAAGGATCATGGCATCTGGCCCAATCATACATGGCAAATAGAAGAAGAAAAAGTGGAAGTACGCTCCAAAATCACAGCATACAGTGTCGTGAAATTAAAAGATGCATGCTCCTTGGAAGGAAAGCTGTGACAAATCTAGATAGGGTATTAAAAAGCAGAGACCACTTTGTCCACAAAGGTCCATCTAGTCAAAGCTATGGTGGTTCCGGTAGTCATATATGGATGTGAGAGTTGGACCATAAAGAAAGCAGAGTGCCAAAGAATTGAAGCTTCTGAACTGTGTTGTTAGAGAAGATTCTTCAGAGTCCCTTGGACTGCAAGGCAATCAAACCAGTCAATCCTAAAGGAAATCAACCCTGAATGTTCATTGGAAGGACAGATGCTGAGGTTGAAGTTCTAATACTTTGGTCACCTGATGGGAAGAGCCGACTCATTAGAAAAGATCCCGATTCTGAGAAACATTGAAGGGTAAAGAGGAGGGCAACAGATAGCATCACCAACTCAACAGACATGAATTTGAGCAGACTCTGGTAGATGGTAAAGAACAGGGAAGCCTGGAGTGCTGTAGTCTATGGGGTCTCAAAGAGTCAGACACAACTTAGTGGCTGAATTACAACATGCATTTTTGTCCCCATTTCCCTACCCTTTCAATTCAATTTACGAGTTTTCATCTATATACAAGGTAGGTTTTTATTTCCTTTCTTCATGGATTACAAGTAGCATACATATTATCTAAATTTATTTATACATACCTGGAGCTTCACCAGAGACAACTGAACCATAGTTTTGTTTAAAGCATGAATCATTTTGTCTCAGTATGAAAATTTCTTACCAAAACAAGTTAGACATAGCATACAACTCACTATTTCACATTGTCTTGTGTGCAGTGGGATGTAAAAAAAAGGGCATGCCTCTCTAAAACCTCAGAAATGGAATCCTTAAGGGAAAAAATAGAAAAAGCTGAAGTAATTGCAACATTATCTAGTGACAATATATTCCCATATTGCTATACTTTTCCACACATAACTGGAAATAAAATTGAAAAACTCTAACTAATCAAAGGGCACAATTAAAAGGGACAAATTTTCTAGCTTTGATTCCAAATAAAATTAATGAATATTTAGCCTCAGATGACCCTAGTATTTAAAGATAATGCTTAGTTATGTATTTTCATGTAGAAGGAAATGGCAACCCACTCCAGTATTCATGCCTGGAGAATTATATGGGCAGAGGAGCCTGGAGTGCTACAGTCCATGGGGTGACAAAGTGTCAGACATAACTGAGGAGCTAACACACACACTGGGTATTTTCAATGCAGCTTTTCATTGTGATCGTTTTTAGAGATGGCAATATGTATGTCTACTGATAGACATACTACTACTTGAGCTAGAAGCAGATTCAGCTTACAGACAAAATACACACCACCGTATTGTGAATGCTTTTGGCTGTACTCAGTCATGTCTGACTCTTTGTGACCCCGTGGACTGTAGCCCGCCAGGTTCCTCTGTCCACAGAATTTTCCTGGCAATAATACAGGAGTGAGTTGCCATTTCCTTCTCCTGAGTTTCTTTGAGACCCAGAGATCGAACTCACTTGAACCAGTATCTCTTGCTAGACAACTGTATATATGTCTTTACTACAGTTCAAGTATAAGAGCCAACATTGAGATATAATCTTACATTTAATTTTTATAGTCAGCACGTGGATTTCACAAATCTGTGCTTTTCTGGATTAACCTTTATTAAGGGAATTTAGTAATTTGGAGATGTAGTCTAATTTCTGTCTAGTATTTACCATCTACTCTTGTGAGAAGGTTGACAACAGAAACAAAATGAAACATATATTTGAAAGGTCTGATGTTATTGTGAAAAGCATAAATAGGATACTTACTGGGTTTAGAAGGATTGTGAGGAAAAGTTCACCTCCTCTGATACTTTTATCCAATTCTTGGGGGCCTCCTGGATACTCTTTGTAGAAAATAGTGTGTGTGAACAACCCACAGGTCTGTCGAGGGAGGACCTGAGGAAAAACAAAAAGCAGCATATTGACATGACTTAATTAAAAGTTCCATTGCTGTGTCATGATTTCAGAGTCTGCATATTATCATTCTTATTGGAGTTTCCCAGTGGATAAAGCCAAACTCTTACTGTAATCAAGAGTTGACGCTGGTGTAATGATGTAAATATTAAGAGAGCTGTCCAATCAAAGTCATGGGACATATACGTTACATCTTCATTCATGCCTATAAATTTCACCTACCAGCTGAGTTATATTACAGAACTGGTTAAAAAAAAAAACAAGCCTTAGGTGTAATGATGTAAATATTAAGAGAGCTGTCCAATCAAAGTCATGGGACATATACGTTACATCTTCATTCATGCCTATAAATTTCACCTACCAGCTGAGTTATATTACAGAACTGGTTAAAAAAAAAAACAAGCCTTCTTAGGGTTAATTTAATTCAAATATAGAGATTCTCCAAAGTTACATTTTTCATGGTATTAGACTGCTTTTTCCCTGATCTGGAAATACAATTTACATGTACTTAAATCTCAGAATCCTCAGGCTCTGAGATTCAAAACAATGAGTTTTCATTAGCCTCACCACTCTGTTTTGTTTTTACTACTCTGAATTAAAGTTTTAATCGCAGTAATAGTCAAATTATCTAATGATTGCTTGTGGCATGTCTTGTGGTTAATTCTGTTGTAACTCAGAATGTTCAACAGAGAAAGCAAATGGGTAATTTTATTCCAAAAACTTTTTATTGAATAATAAACTACTTATAATCTAATGGGGTTGAGGACATGTATTCAATTGCATGGAATAACTATTCCTTGCTTAATTTTCATAACAGCTTTTATTAAAACCAAAGTAAATGAAAATACATAGTGCTGACTTAAAGGAATGTTTCTATTCAATAATATATCAAATGGTCACACTACTCAATTAGGGAAAAACTGCTTTCACTCTGATCTGCATTTACATCAGGGTAAAACTTTTAATATCTGCTGGATTTCTATGAACATCAATACCTTTAGTTGCATTTTCAATAGGTCCATTAAATCTGAGGCTTCTTTAGGTCCTCTAGTACCAATTTACAATAAAAAAAATAAAGTTTTATGATTAATGAATGTTAAGTATTATCTCTGTTAACATGTGTGCTATTACTTTTCCTTTGATTTTAGATACTTATTGGGTAGAAAGATAGATAGGCAGATGATTCTAGCAGTAACCTGAATAATGGGTTGAAAAGGTGTAAATATTTAAAGGAGGGAGAACAGTTGTAAACCTTTCCTACGATCTTGGCAACCAGTGATGAGAACATGACCTAAGGCACTGGATGTGGGGATGGATGTTTTAAGACAAGCTATTTTATCACAAAGCAAAACAAGACAATTTTTTTTCATTCTCATGAATAATTATAAATTCCCATCTGATATACTTTTGGTTTTATTTTCATTTATAGGAACATATGCATCATCCTTCCATCAAATTATTATTTTGCAGTTAATATATTTGAAAATAAAATATATTCCTTCATTTTTATAAAATGCTAGGAAGAAAACAATGAAAAACTGCTATCCTAAAATATTCTTCAGTGTCTGAAACTGAAAATAAACTGAGTGGATAAATTTAGCTCTTGGATACTATTTGTTAGATTCTGTCTGTTGATAGTGTAGTGATTTGAGAGGTATTTTCTTGATTTATGAACCTACATTTTGCCTAGAAAACTCTAAACAGAACCAACCAAACAAATGGACCTAGAGAAACTCCCCAGAAGTATAAGGTCCCTAGACAAATCCAGAAACTGCAGGGGATGACCTACATGAAACTTGCTTCCAACATTTTGAGCTTGTCTCGAATTTGCCAAAACTACCCCGCAGCTTAAAAAGCAATTCTATAGCCAAGCAGTGTATTAATGTGTGACCATCATGGTGTGCAAGGGATTTATGATACTCATGTAAAAGAGTTTTTTGGAAGTTAGATTTTGTCTTCATTCCACATGTAGGTACTGAGAGCCTTTGATACACACAACAGTACATGCTCACCATGATGCTATTGTGAATGAAGCCCTTTCGGTATCGTGCAGGTTTCAGATGCGGATACTCTTCAGTGCTGGTGACCTGAATACCCCAGACCTTCTTCCAAGCTGCATACAGCTGAATATGAACTGGGTAGACCCCTGAGTGATGTGGTGCCACTGCATAGCCCATGTTGATAGGTATTCCATGTTCCTAAAAGAAAGCCAGAATAACATCATATGCCATGTGGTCAGTTGAATTTAATTAAAATCATTTCCACAAATACCTATTTAGGATGTATTGAATTTTATGTGAAAAATGAAAAACATAAAAACTAATAGGATGGCATTTTTGTCCTTTAGTAACTCATGATCTTATGATAATCATAGTAAATTTGCTGGGCATGTGGCTCAGTCATGTCTGACTATTTGCAAACCCATGAACTGTAGCCTGCCGAATCTCTCTCCATGGAATTTTCCAGGCAGGAATATTGGAGTAGGTTGCCATTTCCTACTCCAGTGGATCTTCCTGACCCAAGGACTGAAACTGTATCTCCTGAATTAGCAGACAGGTTCTCTGTCAGCTGGGAAGCTAAGATTAATTCTGAATTTTGAATACAGAAAGTTTGGGAGGAAGATAGCAAAAAGACATGGTCTTTCCTCAGAAAAGAACAACAACAAAATAATGGCACATGTGTAAGTTGCCCAACTAAGAGATGGAATAGCACAATGTAGGGTGTGTGTGTCTATGATGTTGAAGACAACCAAGAAGGTAAGTACATACAATAATGTGATGAGCTTTTACTGTTAGCATCAGGGATTGGGAATTAATGTATTTGAATGGCACAGACAAGGAAGCTCTGTGAACATGGAGGGTCATTACTGCTCTGTGTCTTAGGAAGCAGGATATAGTGACAACATGCGAAGATGAACCAGAAGTGAGGAAGATGTGAATTAAGCCTGTGCATTACAAAGCTATTGCAATGGTACAGTTTAGGGGGAATGTGAGGACCTAACCTAGATTGTTGGTGGTCAGATTAAAAGCCTACGAAAAAATGCCATACGAGAGTCAGTGATGTTGCAGATACAGTGGGTAAAGGAAAAATGAAGATTGGTTTTGGATCTGAGCAGCTCAATTTATTTTTATAAAACCTACTGTTTACTATGAGATGCTTGTCTTGGGTAAACAGTGAACTCTAAAGGAAAAGAAGGATAAATTTAAAACAATAATATGAGAAAACTGTAGATGGATGGTATTACATTGTAAACTACATGATATCGACCTTTAGTCTTCTAATTTCTGCTTCTTTGTATTTCTCCCTTTAAATGCTTATCTGCTTTATAAAGATGCCTTGAAGGGTTGAATTTCATCAATTGAGGGTATAAATGACAATAATCAGTAATACATGAAGGCTGCCTGAATCAAAAAACAGAACACAAAAAAAGTTGACTTGACAATTGCCACATATATTTTCTATTATATGATACACAGAACAGGGAAAGAATTTAGTCTGGCATAATAAGCAAGTAGTGAATGGATCACGTGTCTACAATGCCTAAGTCAACGCCACATTCAGTTCAGAAGATAAGCCCTAAAGATTTTGCAAGTCTCCTTCATTCTTCCTTTCACAGTCTGGCCCTCACTGTACAGCCCGATTCACCTCTCTTTCACTACAAGTATGTGTTTTCTAACATCTATTACAATAAATGGCTCCGTAGAAAAACTGAATTATGAAATCAATTATTGAATTATGAAATCAATGCTGTAAAATGAGCTGGAGTCTTTGACTAGGTACTGGGAAAAATTCATTTCTTTGTGTATGCAGAAGAAAAATACTTCTTCCAGGAGCTTATGTTTTCAATATAAAGTAAGGTTGGCAAAGTCTAGTTATAAAACTAGTAGGAAACTACCAGAAGGAAAAGGTAACTACTTTTATGCTGACACTCACTGGGGAACGTGTACTGGCAAAAGCCTTAGATCTCTCTGGTTAGTTCCACATTGCTCAGTGAATGGTCCCAAAGCCTTCTGAGGATCAGTATCATGCAGCAGTCAAAATGTGAATGCACTGGGCATGACATACAGATAAACTTTCTCATGAGAGAAGTCTAAGATCAAGTGTGTTCAAATCTCTCTGTGTGGTAAATAGGAGTTGTGTGACTGGTGCTGAGAGAAGTAGTTCTGATTTACAAAAAGAGGGGATGACAACCTGTTATATTCTTGTTATTCTTTCAAGTGATTCATATGGTTTTGTATTAGTCTTGTTCCACGATTAAAAGAATAACAAAATCAACAGGGCATGAATTCTAACATCTTTACCAACCACTTTGTTAGTCCTCATTTTTATCACTTCTAGTAGCACAGCTGGTAAAGAATCCGCCTGCAACGCAAGAGACCCTGCTTCAATTCCTGTGTTGGGAAGATCTGATGGAGAAGGGATAGGCTACCCACTCCAGTATTCTTGGGCTTCCTTTGTGGCTCAGCTGGTAAAGAATCCGCACGCAATGCGGTAGACCTGGATTCGATCCTGGGTTGGGAAGATCCCTTGGAGAAGCGAAAGTCTACCCACTCTAGTAGTCTTCCCTGAAGAATTCCATGGACTGTATATTCCATGTGGTCGCAAAGAGTCAGACATAACTGAGCAACTTTCACTTTCACTTCAATACTTTATTCCAAATTTTGGACTCAGTACACTAGATAAGTATGTGAATCTTCTAGAAGCAAAGAGATAGAAAATAAAATCATGAAAGAATAGAAATATTAAACAAGTGAATCTCTTCAGCAAAAAAAAAAAAAGAAAAAAAAAGACATTTTACTTTTGACAGGTAGTAAAGTGAATTGTAGAACTTTCATGAAAAAAATCAGAAGGTAAAAAGCAATTGATTTGGTGAGTAGGAAGGAAGGGACAGTAAAAGGATTTTATTATATCTATTGATTTCTGGGGGCTTAATGTTCTACTGCTCATAAAGTCATCTTATCACACTGACAACTGGAGCTCAATCAAAATAGTAAATCACACTAGATAATTATGGGTTTATACTTTTTCCATCTAAATGATAACACAAAATGAAAAGTAATTCCCTAGTAACTCTTTTTTCTGTTATCAAGGGGCTTGCTGTAGAAACCTTCATTCTTTACCGTCTAGAGCTTAAAGCATACTTCACAGTGACTTGGTCAACTAAAAAGTGAACTAAATATATTTTCACAAGATCACAAAAATTTCAAAATTTGAAGTATTTTCTAATGTGATTATAGGAAACATTTGAGATTACAAAATTAGAAATACAATTGACAGAGTAAATTATTTTGTTATTTATTAAAACCATGTCTTTTAAAGGATCTAGTAGTTCTATGATATCATAATATGACATAGCATCACAAATAATGATGGGGAGCTTAACTTATCTAATTTTCCATTTATGTTAAATTTCCAGTTGACTTGAAAATGAGATAATGGGGTAATTTATAGACCATTAAAAAAGAGGGTCATCAGTTTTCAAAAACTAGAATAAATAAAATATATTTAGCACCAAACACCTAACAGTAATCGACATGATCTCATTTAACTTTTCATTAGTCCTTCCTACTGATCATATTTGCTTGTAACTGCTTGCTGCTGCTGCTGCTGCTAAGTCACTTCAGTCGTGTCCGACTCTGTGCGACCCCATAGATGGCAGCCCATTGGGCTCCGCCATCCCTGGGATTCTCCAGGCAAGAACACCGGAGTGGGTTGCCATTTCTTTCTCCAATGCATGAAAGTGAAAGCTGAAAGTGAAGTCGCTCAGTTGTGTCTGACTCAGCGACCCCATGGACTGCAGCCCACCAGACTCCTCCATCCATGGGAGTTTCCAGGCAAGAGTGCTGAAGTGGGGTGCCATTGCTTCTCCGGTAACTGCTTAGTATCTGATATTTATGAAGATTTTTTACATTCGTGTTTAGCATTATCCTCATAATTTCCCTGTAAGGTAGCCTGGATGTTATTATCACATATGGAAACTGAGGCTCAGGGAAGGCAAATAACCTGCTCATGTTTACAAATATCAGAGCTGGAATTGTACCCAAGTCGTCTAAACTCATTGCTTCTGCTTTTCTACTCAGTTACTGCTACTGTGACCCTCTCTCCCCACTCCCAGCTAATGACTGGAAGCACTTTACTGACAATAGGGAACTGATTTTAATATAAATATATTTCTGAATCAGAACTCCTACCACTATTTTTACTTGGAAGGGTTATAAAGCAAAATTATACACTTCCCCAACTCTGCAGCTATCATTTTTGATGCAAACCAGTTTCAGTCAACCAGAAGTACTTAGAAAAGATGTCAGAAGGCAGTAGGTGGGCAGATACTAAAGCCTGGCAGCTCCTGGCTCCTGTTGCTGGTATGGACGATCCTTTCCGAAGCAGAATTTGGTGCCCATTTGCAGGGGAGCAGTGAAAACTTACACTTCTGTCAGAGCTCCAGTAGCAACTTTAGAAACGATTGCTCCCCTAGGGAGCCAGTTCTGTCTGGCTCTGCAAGTCCCAGAGGAGGAGTACAGCCTAGAATCTGCTCCATCAGCCTTTCCAAAGTTTTGGAAGTCCTTGAATCTTGAATCGCTGAATAAAAACTCTCTTTGTTTAAAAAAGCTCCAAATGGCTTCTGCGTCTGTCATGGAAATCTGACTGATACAGGTGGTCTTTTCTCTTTCTAATAAATAGAAAAGGTTTAAGGGGTTCAGGTGAGATGTCAGTGGCTTGAATTCTAGGAAAACCGAGGAGAGAGTTTGCTAAAGTACTGCATGGTTTATCTTCAAGAAAATTCATTAATACATGAGAAATATTTATTTGTCTAGCTGGTTACTATCATATATGATTATTAATTCCTGGGCTTCCCTGGTGGCTCAGTGGTAAAGAATCAGCCTGCTAAGGCAGGAGGTGCAAGTCCGGTCCCTGGGTCAGGAATATCCCCTGGAGGAGGGCATGGCAATCTACTCCAGGACTCTTGCTTGGGATATCTCACAGACAGAGGAGCCTGGTGGGCTGTAGCCCATAGAGTCTCAAAAGAATCAGCTACAACTTAGCAACTGAACAACAAAAACATTAAATCTTATGTTGATCAGCCAGTGATTAGTGTACAAAGAAAATAACTAGGAGACTTGTCTTGAGGCAGGAAATAGATGGGCCCCAGGCTGAACAGTTTCTCCCCTGTGGACAAAATCTCTATAATAGCAGAAACTCTATAAAAGCAGGATGCTGGAAGAGGCTGGGTCCTGCCCAGGTAAGAGATAAAAGACCACAGAATCCTCATTCTTGAAGTCAAGATCTCCTGGATTACACATGTGCAGAAAGGCTCCTTGGAGGTAAAAAAGGAAGGGAGTTTCACCTCATGATAAGTGATGTCAACTACCCATATGCCTCTTCATCAGAATCCATCTTGGTTAAGACATGAGTAGACACATGGGAGGTTCCTGAGATATACCAAATATAGACTCAGAACCAGGCAAATCAAAATGATTAGCCAAAGGAAACCTGAAAGAGATGCCCCATAAAAGTGATTCAAACCACCACAAGGGCGTGACTCAGTCTCTGAGCCTGCCTCTGTGCCTGTACAAGTAACTGTACTCTTTTCATTCTGATAAGCACTTTACTTATTTCAGTGCCTTCAGTCTTTGCAGGAATTCTCTTCTGCAAAGCTGATGAGTCAGGGCTGTGTCACTGACCACTGGACTTGTGGCTAGATGCCCTCACCACTTAAACCTGACCTTAATGTTTGGCCAGAACTGACACCCTGAGTTATACCACTGAAGGATGAGGCCATCAGACTGACCGACATGCGATCAGTCTTTAAATAATAAATGTCACAGGTCAACTCCATGGTGAAACCATATCATAACAAGAGAAGGTGAATAGATTGCATGGAAATAACATTGCTCTAATGTATTAATGTTGATGACTTGCAAGCACCTTTGTGCCAGCATGTAAAGGAATACCCCTTCATAGGATAACTACCTCCTAATATATGGGCCAAAAGATCTACAGGCACAACACAAGAGCTAGAAAGAACAATTTTGTGGTTAATCATTGGTAGGTACTTTTTAGAAGACCTGGCACACCATAGAGAGAAGAAAAGGAGAAAAATGGGATTGGGGAGATCTGGATTCATGGACATACCAGAGACATTCCCTAGATCGATCACAATAGCTGAAGAGAAACCTGAACAATAGATGGAGGTCCTGATACAGAGAGGAGAAGAGTTAGACAAAAGGCATTTTTCCCTATTATTATGAAACCAGACCTAACACATTTTAGGATGGTTTAATATGCCTACTCCTAGCAGCATGCTTGTTTTATAAATATTTTTTAAAGAAAATAGCAAATAAAAATTTGTCTTAAATAAATTCATCACAGATATTTAATAAATGAATATAAAAGAAAAATAAATGAAATGATGATTACATAAATGAATATACTTGTAAAGCATAAATGAATATACTCATAGTAAAGAGACAATGCATTTAACAATACCCTTTCGAACTTAAATTATTGATTTGTCCTCCTAATTGCACAACTTCTATGGCGTGCCACTAGTGCCAAAGAAAACAGATCTCATTATCTATTTTTCCTTTTAATAAGGACTTGGAATCACATTGTCAACTTTGAGAATGATTCTAGGATTATTGATTTTTGCACTATGTTTTGGGTACTGAAATTGTCTTCTGTTTTCATAAGTGATAAAAGCAATGACTGCGTGACCCTGGAAATTGGCTGGGTCAGTCCTGACACTTTTTGGAGCGAAGCCTAGTAAATGGTGACAAATCTCTGGAGAGCTCTGTATTACAAATGGATTTTTCTTTTGAAAAAGAAATAGCACAGCAATGGCATTGCTTCTATAGTGTGAAATTTCCAATTCTAAGTGAGGTATTTTGGGCAATTGAGACACATCTCTTTAGTATTCTTGACCCGCTAAAGATCTTCTTAGCTGCTTAAAGATGACTAACAGGAAAACTAAGTAAGTCTTCATTCACACTGTATAAAATGTAGTTGATTAGGCACTTTCACTGCTAACTTTTTGTGCTCAGAATTCCCACTTCATTGCTAATTATTCAACATATATTTATTATTTATTATTATGTATTAGAGCCATTTTAGTTACCGAGGATATAGCAATGAGCAAATAGAAATCTCTGCCAGCAGGAAGCTTATATTTTAGTGGGGTAAGAACAAAATCATAAACAAGTTGGTAAACTGTATATTAGGGCTTCCAAGGTGGTGCTAGGGTAAAGAAACTGCCTGCCAATGCAAGATACATAAGAGATGTGGGTTCAGTTCCTGGGTTGGGAAGATCCCCTACGGGAAGGCATGGCAAGCCACTCCAGTATTCTCCACCAATGGACAGAGGAGCCTGGCAGGCTACAGTCCATAGGGTCGCAAAGAGTTGGACATTTTTCAAGCAACTTACTACACACAGAGCATACATATTATATTAGAAGGAGCTAACAGCTTCCCTGGTGGCTCAAAAGGTAAAGAATCCGCCTGCATGTGGGAGACCTGGGTTCAGTCTCTGGGTTGGGAAGATGCCCTGGAGGAGGGCACGGCAACCCACTCCAGTATTCTTGCCTGGAGAATCCCAGGGATAGAGGAGTCTGGCAGGCTACGGTCCACAGCACCGCTAAGAGTCAGACACGACTGAGCAGCTAAGCACAAGAGCTGTGGAGATAAAACACAGCAGAGAAAAGAAGAAGAATCAAAGGGTATGGGTGGCAACATTATAATAAATAGATTATTCATTGAGGGTTTCATGGAGAAGGCAGTATTTTGAGTCCAGGTCAAAAGTTGTGAGAGATTAAGCCATACAGGTAACTTGGGGAAGATCATTCCAGGCAGAGGGGACAGGACATGCATATATTGCTCTGAGTTGAAAGTCCATCAGGTATTTTTGAGGAAGAATAAGAGCTCAATTATATTTGGAGCAGCATGAGCAAAGGGGGAAAGTAGCAAGAGATGATGTCAAAAGGCCTCATTGCTGCAAGCTCTTTACTGAACAACTCTAGGGGGCACCATTCACAATGAATATACTTTTACACAGCATCACTGACAAGAAGGCATGGGTGCAGAGCATGTGAGTCCTTAATATGCCACAATGAGGACGGTGATGTTTATTTACCTTGAATGAGAGGAGGAGTTACTGGGAATTTTTGAGAGATAGATAACCTAGACTATCATTAAAAAAAAATTCTTCAGGCTGCTGTGTTGGAGTTGACTGAAAGGAAGTAAGGATGCAGGTAGGAAGCAGTTAGTAGGTTTGTGTAACAATCTAAGTGAGAGATAAGGATAGCATGGAATGGGGTGGGGGCAATGTAACTGGTAAAATGTAATTTTTATTCCAGATATATTATGAAAGTGGAGCCACGGAAATTGTGATAGATTGAATGTGAAACATGAGAGAAGGTGCTTAACTAGAAGGATGGAATTCCCATCAAGCAAGACTGCACAGTTTAAAAATCAAACAGGTTAGGGGGAGAAAAACAGGACACATGTTTGGGATTAGACATTCAATTGGATGTACCAGGTAGGAAGTCAGTCAAATAAATACATCTAGTGTTTAGAGGAGTTCCACTGGAGACCTAAGTTTGGTGAGGTATCAACATATAGATTTTATTTAAAGTTATAAAACTCACTAAGATCACCAACAGATTGAGCATGCCAACAGAAGAGGAGGCCTAGGGATAAATATTTGGGACAGATTAACATCAAGAAAGTGGAGAAAATAGAACAAATCCAGGAAATACACTCAGAATGACTACTGCAAGCAAGACGGGAGGGACATCAGGAATTTACAATGAGAACTAGGAACTGCCCATTGGGTTTAAGACTCAGTGCCGTTTAGGGAACCCGAAAAGAGAAGACCTGACGGAGTGGTGAGGAGCAAGCAAGCCAGAGTGGATTTAAGAGAGAATAAGGGAGGTGAAATGGCAACAGTGAGTATATCAAAGATTTTAAGAAGTTTTGCTAAAATAAAGGATCAAGAAATGGGGCTGGAGTTGGAGGAAGAAATGACATAAGCACAGGACTTTCTGAAGATGAGAAAATGAACTGCATGTTTATAGAAAGGTAAATGCTTTAGAAGAGCAGGAATTGCCTGAGTTATGTGTATATACATACATATGCACACACACATATATATAATACACATATACAATTATATTACATATATGTATATATAATGTGTGTGTATGCTGTTACTGCTAAGTCGCTTCAGTCGTGTCCAACTGTGTGCGACCCAACAGACGGCAGCCCATTGGGCTCTGCCATCCCTGGGATTCTCCAGGCAAGAACATTGGAGTGGGTTGCCATTTCCTTCTCCAATGTATGAAAGTGAAAAGTGAAAGTGAAGTCGCTCAGTCGTGTCTGACTCAGCGACCCCATGGACTGCAGCCTACCAGGCTCCTCCGTCCATGGGAGTTTCCAGGCAAGAGTGCTGGAGTGGGATGCCATTGCCTTCTCTGAATGTGTGTGTGTGTGTATATATATATATAATGTATATATATACATATATATATATAATGTGTATATATATGTATCATCCTCAAGACCCTGGGAGGAAGGTAGCGATAATCCAGTCGCAGAGAAGGTTAGGGAAGCTTACTGACCTCGAGCAGCTGGTGTGGGTCTGGACCTGGGCTGAGAAGCCAGAGCCTGTTCTCCTGGTCACAAAAGCTCCAAGTGGGAGCATGGGGTTTGGTTGTACCTGAAGCCCAGGGTCCCCAGGGCTGTGTGGGCAGCTGGGTAGCTGACCCTGGTGGCTTTAGTGCTTGGTGTCCAGGGCAGGATCATTTTCCAGAAGGCTCATTGAGGCAGTTGGCCGCAACCGGTGTCTAGGTGTCCTCCCGGTGGAAGCTAGCCTCCAGCAGGACATTTTCCACCTGCGTCTTCTTGAATTCAGTGGTGATGTCTGAGTACCTGGACTTCACCAGCTTCCCTGGGAGTGAGATTGTAGTAGGGCGAGGATGCTCCTGTCTTCAGCAGTCAGAAGGCATGGTCCATAAAGAAACAGAACTGGTGTGTGTGCCAGGTCCCCTGAGATGGCAGGTACGTGTTGCATGGAATCCCATCAAAGTGACTGGCAGGGTAGGTGCCACCTCCGCCCACTAGTCTCAAGTTAAGCACCTTTGTGGTGCGGCCACTGGGCCCAGCCCAGGAGCCAAGAAGATGCTGGAAGACACCGTGCCTGCCCTCAGTGAGGCAGCGGCATGCATGCAGGTAGGGATCTCCCAGCACTGGGTGATTGAGTCACCCGGGATCTGCAGGTCTGACACATCACAGGCAACAGGCACTGCCCACCACGCGGGGATGAGCTCCCACTGGCTGAAATGTGGAGGGTCGTAGCAGAGGCTCTTGAATGGAGGGCTGGATGGAGCGCCCCACAAGCTCCGGATGCCAGGCCACAGTGTATATTTAAGTCATGTTAACACAGTTTATGGTAATAAGTGATATATCTATATAATCAAAAAAACTGTAGTAAATAATTATCACCACCAGAGTCACTAGCTATGAAGACTATTACAATCTTTACGTTTGTTTTCTGTCCACACAGGTTCACATGTTGCAAATGAAAATCAAACCTATATTTCCATTTTGCTATCCTCATGTTGAAGTAGTAGCTGTAGTAATGGGGCTAAGTAGAAGTTCTCTTTCAACTGATTGATTTTTTTTTTTTTTCCAGTGAAATAAGAAGCTCAGCAGTTGACAGTGAGGATGGGGCAAGATGTGTATATTTTACAGAAAGAAAAGGTATGAAAGGGTGGTCCAGGGAGTAAGGCTGTGAACAAAGTTGCTACTTAACTTCTGGGCAGCTCTGAGGATCCATGTGAGGTTTGCAGTCCTCATAAAGAGAACTGTCCAGTGTTAGTCCCAGCCACATTCACTTTCAGGGGTACGGGTATGGACTAGGTAGAGATTTGGATTTAAACTGAGTTGAGACTTGGCAAGGGAGTTTGATGAACCAAAAAGTGTAAAGGAGTTCACGGAGGATTCAAGGGAATGGTTATGGTGATTGATTACTGAGCAAAGCTGAATAGAGAGGAAAGCAAAGACCTGCGAAGGGTTGGGGTGGCCAAGACGTGTTATCAGGTTATCTCCAGAAATGCCAGGACTGCCTTTTAGTACCTTTCTATTAGTTATTGCCTCTGTTGCATGGCAAGATCTAGTTCTAGAAGTAACTTAGTGACAAGAGAAATGATACTGGATATTAAATATTTAGAACATGGAATGGTGCTTTTAACCTGGAAGAAATAACACTAGAGAATTTTTCTAAATGTGTTGAGTGATATGGAAACAACAATAGCATTATCCATCCCATTATGATATCATTTCCACAGTTACAATAAGCAGAAATGAGAAAAAGAAAGTGCTCAAAATGATTCTGTTTAATGCAAGTCACAGAATTTTCACATGTTCATTTATAATTTTATCTCAAGTAAATAATATAACTAATTTATCTTGCCATATATATCTATTCTTAGCACCTCAAGTATCTATGCACAGTATATATTAAATAAAAAAAAATCAGGGTGGTTCCTGCTCCTTCTGGGCAATCCTGTTTCCACAAAAACTGGGTATCTCCAAGCTGCCACAAGTACTGGGAAAGCACCTCTAGTCATCCTTGGACTTTATTTCTTATTCAGACTCACTGCTTCTCGTTTCACTGCTCCTCCCAAAACACTCTGCAGCAGGGAGGCCTACATCAGACATCAGATGCACTACTGCACATCTTAAGTTTGGTCCTTCTTGGCTACACTCTTGCTGTGTGTGAGAATGAGAAGGAAGGGATGTAAGTCCTGACTGAGATGCCAAATTCTCTAGAGTCCTTCTGGCCCCTGATGTGGAACAGCTGGTTAGTTTTGCTTGTTGGACTGGCAACTATTGAGAGATTAAGCCCTGAGCCTTTGGAGTGGGAGCACTGACTCCAAGACCGTAGACTACCAGAGAACTAACCCTAGGGAGTATCAAATAATGAGAATTCACACAAAAGAACCACTTGAATACAAGACCCAGCATCACCCAACCACCAGTAGCGCCCTATGCAGGACACCTCATCCAAACAAGAAACAAAACAAAAATACAAACCCAATCATCAGCAGACAGGATTACCACCTCACTCAGTCTTGTCTATCAAGGAAAAGCAAACAAACAAAAACTCAGCACAAATCTCACCCTATTAAAAGCTTACACAAACCACTGGACCAACCTCAGGAGGGCAAAAACCAAAAGGAAGGAAGAATTCAGCCTTGAAGTCTGGGAAAAGGAGAACTCAAGCACAATAATTAAAAAAAAAATAATGAAAAGGCATGGAAATACTACATAAATTAAGGAACAAACTAGAAACACTGAAATCCAAATAAATGAGTAAATTGGCAAACTATCTGAAAAAGAATTCAGAATAATGATAGTAAAGATGATAAAAAACCTTGAAAACAAAATGGTGAAAATGCAAAAATCAATTAACAAAGACCTAGAAGAATTAAAGAATAAACATAGAGAGACAACACAATACCTAAATTAAAAATACTACAGAAGAAATCAGTAGCAGAATATCTAAGCAGAAGAACCAATCAGTGAGCTGGAAGATAAAACGGTGGAAATAACTTCTGAAGAGCAGAATAAAGTAAAAAGAATGAAAAGAACTGAGGATAGTCTCAGAGACCTCTGGGACAATATCAAACACACCAATATTTGAATTATAGGGGTCCCAGAAGAAGAAGAGATAAAGAAAGGGTATGAGAAAATTTTTGAAGAGATTATTTCCCCAACACAGAAAAGGAAATAGTCAATCAAGTCCAAGAGGCAAGAAGAGTCCCATATGGGATAAACCCAAAGAGAAACACACCAAGACACATACAAATCAAACTAACCAAGACTAAGCATAAAGAAGGAATATTAAAAGCAGAAAGGGAGAAGCAAAAAGTAACATACAAGGGAAATCCAATAAGCTTAACAGCTGATCTTTCAGCAGAAACTCTGTAGGCCAGAAGGGAATGGCAGGATATATTTAAAGTACTGAAAGGGAGAAATCTACAACCAAGATTACTGTACCCATCAAGGATCTCATTCAAAATTGATGGAGAAATAAAAAGCTTTTCAGAAAATCAAAAGTTAAAAGAATTCAGTACCACCAAACCAGCTTTACAATAAATGGTAAAGAGAACTATATAGTCAAGAAATACAAGAGAAGAAAAAAGATCTACAAAATCAACTCTAAACAATTAAGAAAATAACAATAGGAACATATATATCAATAATTATTTTAACTGTAAATGGATTAAAGCTCCAACCAAAAGAACAGACTGGCTGATTAGATACAAAAACAAGACCCATATAAATGCTATCTACAAGAAAACCACTTCAGATCTCAAGACACATATAGACTGAAAGTGAGAGGATGGAAAAATATATTCCATGCAAATGCAAAGGGAAAGAAAGCTCAAGTAACAATCTTAAGATCAAACAAAATAGATCTTAAAATAAAGATTACAACAGATAAAGAAGGACACTGCATAATGATCAAGGGATCAATCCAAGAGGAAGACATAATTGTACTATGCAAAATCACTGCAGATGGTGACTGCAGCCATGAGATTAAAAGACACTTACTCCTTGGAAGGAAAGTTATGACCAACCTAGACAGCATATTAGATAGCAGAGGCATTACTTTGCCAACAAAGATTCGTCTAGTCAAAGCTATGGTTTTTCCAGTAGTTATGTTTGGATGTGAGAGTTGGACTATAAAGAAAGCTGAGTACTGAAGAATAAATGCTTTTGAACTGTGGTTTTAGAGAAGACTCTTGAGAGTCCCTTGGACTGCAAGGAGATCCAAGGAGATCTTGAATATTCATTGGAAGGACTGATGCTGAAGCTGAAACTCCAATACTTTGGCCACCTGATGTGAAAAACTGACTCATTTGAAAATACTCTGATGCTGGGAAAGATTGAAGGTGGGAGGAGAAGGGGATGACAGAGGATGAGATGGTTGGATGGCATCACTGACTCAATGGACATGAGTTTGAGTAGACTCTTGAGTTGATGATGGACAGGGACGCCTGGCGTGCTGTAGTCAATGGGGTTGCAGAGGGTCAGACACGACTGAGTGACTGAACTGAACTGATGCACCCAAGATAGGAGCACTTCAATACATAAGACAAACACTGACAGACATAAAAGGAGAAATTGACAGTAACACAGTAATAGTAGGAGACTTTCACAACCCACTCACACCAATGGACAGATTGTCAAAACAGAAAATTAATAAGGAAACAAAAGTCTTAAATGATACATTAGATGAGATGGATCTCATTGATATCTTGAGGGCATTCTATTCAAATTCAGAAGAATACATCTTCTTCTCAGGTGCACATGGAACATTTTCCAGGATAGGTCACAAACGAAATCTCAGTAAATTTAAGCAAATTGAAATTATATCAAGTATCTACTCTGACTATAATGCTATGAGATTAGATACCAATTACACACACTCACAAAAAAAAAAAAAAAACAACCTGTAAGAAAAACAAACACATGGAGATTAAAGAACACGTGTCTAAATAACCAACAGGTTACTGAAGAAATCAAAAGGGAAATAAAAAAATTTCTAGAAACAAATGACAATGAAAACATGACAACTCAAAACCTATGGGATGCAGCAAAAGCAGTTCTAAGAGGGAAGTTTATAGCAATACAATCCCTCTTCAAGAAACAAGAGAAAACATCAAATAGAAACCTAACTTTACACCTTACACAACTGGAAAGAGAACAAAACCCTCCCAAAATTAGTAGAATGAAAGAAATCATAAAGATCTGAGCAGAAATAAATGAAAAAGAAATGAAACAAGCAATAGTAAAGATTAATAAAACTAAAAGATGGTTCTTTGAAAATATAAACAAAATTGATAAATCTTTAGCCAGACTTACAAAGCAAAAAAGAGAAATGAATCAAATCAGTAAAATTAGAAATGAAAAAGGAGAGATAACAATGTATTAGGCAGATTATAAGAGATAGGTATGAACAATGGGCTTCCCTGGTGGCTCAACTGGTAAAGAATACACCTGCAATGTGGGAGACCTCCATTTGGGAAGATTTGGGAAGACCTTCCCTGGGTTGGGAAGATTCCTTGGAGAAGAGAAAGGCTACTCACTCCAGTATTCTGGCCTGGAGAACTCCATGGACTATTCCATGGGGTCACAAAGAGTCAGACACGACTGAGCAATTTTAACTTTCACTTTCATTATGAACAACTATATGGTAATGAAATAGATAACCTGGAAGAAATGGAAAGATTCTTAGAAAAGTTCAATCTTCCAAGACTGAACCAGGAAGAAATAGAAATTATGAACAACCCGATTTCAAGCACTGAAATTGAAGCTGTGATTAAAAAAAAAAAAAAGTCTCCCATCAAACGAAAACCCAGGACCAGAGAGCTTCTCAGGAGAATTCTATCAAACATGTAGAGAAGAGCTAATGCCTATCCTTCTAAAATTCTTTCAAAAATTGCAGAGGAAGGAACACTTCCAAACTCATTCTATGAAGCCACCATCACCCTGATCCAAAAATTAGGCAAAGACAACACAAAAAATGAAAACTACAGGCCAATATCACTGATGAACATAGATACAAATATCCTCAACAAAATTTTATTTTATTTTTTTATTATTTTACTTTACAATACTGTTTGGTTTTGCCATGGCTAAGTCACTTCAGTCGTGTCCGACTCTGTGTGACCCCAGAGACGGCAGCCCACCAGGTCCCCCGTCCCTGGGATTCTCCAGGCAAGAACACTAGAGTGGGTTGCCATTTCCTTCTCCAGTGCATGACAGTGAAAAGTGAAAGTGAAGTCGCTCAGTCGTGTCCGACTCTTAGCGACCCCATGGACTGCAGCCTACCAGGCTCCTCTGTCCATGGGATTTTCAAGGCAAGAGTACTGGAGTGGGGTGCCATTGCCTTCTCCGTGGTTTTGCCATACATCAACAAAATTTTAGGAAACAGAATTCAGCAACACATCCAAAAGCTCATACACCATGACTAAGTTGGGCTTATTCTAGGGAGGCAAAGATTCTTCAATATATGCAAATCAATCAATGTGACATACCATATTAACAAATTGAAAGATAAAAATCATATGATCATCTCAACAGATGCAGAAAAAGCCTTTGAAAAATTCAGCATCCATTTATGGTTAAAACTCTTCTAAAAATGGGCATAGGAGGAACCTACCTCAACACAGTAAAGGCCATATATGATAAGCCTACAGCAAACATTATTCTCAATGGTGAAAAACTGAAAGCATTCCCCCTAAGATCAGGAACAATACAAGGGTGTCCACTTTCACCACTATTATTCAACATAGTTCTGGAAGTCTTAGCTACAGTAATCAGAGAAGAAAAAGAAATAAAAGGAATCTGGATTGGAAAAGAAGTCAAGCTCTCACTGTTTGCAGATGACATGATACTGTACATAGATATCCTTAAATATAGTATCAGAAAATTACTAGAGCTAATCAGTGAATTTAGCAAAGTTGCAGGATACAAAATCAATACACAGAACTCACATTTCTTTATACTAACAGTGAAAAATCAGAAAGAGAAATTAAGGAATCAATCCCATTCATCATTGCAACAAAAAGTATTAAATATCTAGGAATAAACTTACCTAAGGAGACAAAATATGTGTACACAGAAAATTATCAGACACTAATGAAAGAAATCAAAGATGACATAAACAGATGGAAATATATTCCGTGTTCCTGGTAGGAAGAATCAATATTGTGAAAATGACTATACTGCCAAACACAATCTACAGATTAAATGCATATAATCTGTAGCAATTACCAATAGCATTTTTCACAGAACTAGAGCAAAAAATTTCACATTTCATATGGAAAAACAAAAGACCCCAAATAGCCAAAGCAGTCTTGAGAAAGAAGAATGGAGCTACAAGAATCAACCTTCATGACTTTAGATTATACTACAAAGCCACAGTCATCAAGGCAGTATGGTACTGGCACAAAAACAGAAATATAGACCAAAGGAAAAAGACAGAAATCCCAGAAATAAACCCATACAACTATAAGTACCTACTTTTGACATAGGAGGAAAGATTATACAATGGGGCAAAGATAGCTTCTTCAATAAATGGTGCTGGGGAAACAGGACAGCTCCATGTAAAAGAATGAAATTAGAACACTTCTTAACACCATGCACAAAGATAAACTCAAAATGGATTAAAGATCTAAATACAAGACCAGAAACTATAAAACTTATAGAGGAAAACAGGCAGAACACTTGAAGACATAAATCAAAATAAGATCCTCTATGACCCACCTCCGGGAGTAATGGAAACAAAAACAAAAGTAAACAAATATTAAACTTAAAAACTTTTGCACAAGAAAGGAACATATAAGCAAGGGGAAAAGACAACCCTCAGAATGGGAGAAAATAATAAGTGAAACAACTGACAAAGAATTAATTTTCAAAATATTCAAGAAGCTCATACAACTCTATGCTGGAAAAACAAACAACCCAATCTGAAATGGGAAAAAGACCTAAACAGACATTTCTCCAAAGAAGACATACATATGACTACAAACACATGAAAAGATGCTCAACATGCTCTTTATTCAGTTCAGTTCAGTCGCTCAGTCGTGTCCGACTCTTTGCGACCCCATGAATCGCAGCATGCCAGGCCTCCCTGTCCATCACCAACTCCCGGAGTTCACTCAGACTCACGTCCATCGAGTCAGTGATGCCATCCAGCCGTCTTATCCTCGGTTGTCCCCTTCTCCTCCTGCCCCCAATCCCTCCCAGCATCAGAGTCTTTTCCAATGAGTCAACTCTTCGCATGAGGTGGCCAAAGTACTGGAGTTTCAGGTTTAGCATCATTCCTTCCGAAGAAATCCCAGGGCTGATCTCCTTCAGAATGGACTGGTTGGATCTCCTTGCAGTCCAAGGGACTCTCAAGAGTTTTCTCCACCACCACAGTTCAAAAGCATCAATTCTTCGGTGCTCAGCCTTCTTCACAGTTCAACTCTCACCTTCATAGATGACTACTGCAAAAACCATAGCCGTGACGAGACGGACCTTTGTTGGCAAAGTAATGTCTCTGCTTTTGAATATGCTGTCTAGGTTGGTCATAACTTTTCTTCCAAGGAGTAAGCGTCTTTTAATTTCATGCCTGCAATCACCATCTGCAGTGATTTTGGAGCCCAGAAAAATAAAGTCTGACACTGTTTCCACTGTTTCCCAATATATTTCCCATGAAGTGATGCGACAAGATGCCATGATATTTGTTTTCTGAATGTTGAGCTTTAAGTCAACTTTTCCACTCTCCAATTTCACTTTCATCAAGAGGCTTTTTAGCTCCTCTTCACTTTCTGCCATAAGGGTGGTGTCATCAGCATATCTGAGGTTATTGATATTTCTCCCAGCAATCTTGATTTCAGCTTGTGCTTCTTCCAGCCCAGCGTTTCTCATGATGTGCA
>SJYT01010007.1:57551-79433 GCA_006410635.1 Cephalophus harveyi
CTCTAATTTTCTTGAAGAGATCTAGTCTTTCCCATTCTGTTTTTTTCCTCTATTTCTTTGCATTGGTCACTGAGGAAGGCTTTCTTATCTCTTCTTGATATTCTTTGGAACTCTGCATTCAGATGCTTATATCTTTCCTTTTCTCCTTTGCTTTTTGCTTCTTTTCACAGCTATTTGTAAGGCCTCCCCATATAGCCATTTTGCTTTTTTGCATTTCTTTTCCATAGGGATGATCTTGATCCCTGTCTCCTGTACAATGTCACGAACCTCATTCCATAGTTCATCAGGCACTCTATCTATCAGATTTAGTCCCTTAAATCTATTTCTCACTTCCACTGTGTAATCATAAGGGATTCGATTTAGGTCATACCTGAATGGACTAGTGGTTTTCCCTACTTTCTTCAATTAAGTCTGAATTTGGCAATAAGGAGTTTATGATCTGAGCCACAGTCTGCTCCTGGTCTTGTTTCTGTTAACTATAGTGCTTCTTCATCTTTGGCTGCAAAGAATATAATCAATGCAAATAAACACTACAATGAGAGATCCATTTCACACCCTGTGGGGATGGCCTTCATCAAAAATTCTACAAACAATAAATGCTGTAGTGGGTGTGGAGAAAAGGGAACACTCTTGCACTGTTGGCGGGAGTGTAAATTGATACAGTCACTATGGAAAACGGTACAGAGGTTCCTTAAGAAACTAGGAATAAATAAACCATACGACCCAGCAATCCCACTGCTAGACATATACCCTGAGGAAACCAAAATTTAAAAAGACACATGTATCCCATTATTCACTGCAGCACTATTTACAATGGGTAGAACATGGAAGCAACCTAGATGTCCATCAAAAGATGAATGGATAAAGAAGTTGTGGTACATATACACAATGGAATATTACTCAGCCATAAAAAGGAACACATTTGAGTCAGTTCTGATGAGGTGGATGAACCTAGAACCTGTTATACAGAATGAAGTGAATCAGAAAGATAAATATTGTATTCTAACACATATATATGGAATCTAGAAAAATAGTATTGAAGAACTTATTTACAGGGCAGCAATGAAGAAAGAGACTTAGAGAAAAGACTTTTGGACATAGGGAGAAGGGAGGAGAGGGTGAGATGTATGGAGAGAGTAACATGGAAACTTATATTCAGTTCAGTTCAGTCGCTCAGTCGTGTCCGACTCTTTGCGACCCCATGAATCGCAGCACGCCAGGCCTCCCTGTTCATCACCATCTCCCGGAGTTCACTCAGACTCACATCCATCGAGTCAGTGATGCCATCCAGCCATCTCATCCTCTGTCATCCCCTTCTCCTGCCCTCAATCCCTCCCAGCATCAGAGTCTTTTCCAATGAGTCAACTCTTCGCATGAGGTGGCCAAAGTACTGGAGTTTCAGCTTTANAAAAAAAAAAAAAAAAAGACTCCATTTTATAGTTCTGAGGAAAGAGTCTTTGGAAATCCCCTGACCTCACCCCACCACCTGTGAGCCAATCAGATCCCAGATCAGGATCTCCTGACTTTACGTTCAGGACTTATGACCTGCCCAGGAAATTTGAATTAAGCCCGGGAAATGGGAACCAATCAGAACCCAACACCTAACCCTTCCACAGAAGGTAACATTTTTCACGTGAGAATACCCTATATAAGCAATGAAATCCAGAGTTTGTGGCTCCTCTCCTTAGCCGCTGCGTCGGTAACAGTGGGAGCCCCAGCTCGAGCTTGGTAATAAAAACTCTCTTGCTTTTGCATCGGATGCCAGCTCCCTGGTGGTCATTGGGAGATTTCGCGACTTGGGCATAACATTTGGGGGCTCATCCGGGATCTCACATCGGCCCCGCAGGGAAACCGATCCGGAGAGTTATCTGCGGCCGGTAAGCTCTTCTCTGTCTCTTTGTTTCTGATAAGGCCTATTTTCTGAAGCCGGTATATGACTCAGGCGGATGCGCCGGCGGGTCACCCGTGTGGGTCGTTGGGAGACGTCCCTGATCCGCTCGGAGGGGATGGAGTGCCCTTGTTCTCTGTAGACGATAGCGGGTCGCTCCCGCTGAACGTCCGGAGGCCGTCATCTTATTTTCAGTTTTGCCTCCGGACTTCCGGAGGTCTGTATCTTCTGTCTCTCTGTCTGTTTGTGTGGCTATCTGTACTGTCTGTGTTAATTTACCAACATCTGACTGATCTAGGGACGATGGGGCAAAGTCAATCTAACCCTACCCCTCTATCCATGATCACTGACCATTTTAAGGAGGTCAAGATGCACTCATGTGACCTCAGTGTGGAAATTAAGAAAGATAAATTAATCACTTTTTGCAGTGCGGAATGGCCAACCTTCCACGTGGGATGGCCCCCAGAGGGCACCTTTGATTTGGAAACCGTGCACCGAGTCCAAGACATCATCTTTCAACTGCGGAGTGGACACCCTGAACAAGTTCCCTATGTCATAGTGTGGGAAGATCTCATATTGTGCCCCCCTCCATGATTAAAATCTTTCTTGCCTCAACAGGAATTTTCCACCATGCAGGTGCTGGCGACATGTGTAGGAAAGAACCTGAAAGACTCCAAGGAACCTGAACCAATGGCACCTCTGTACCCCATTTTACATGGGGAACAGAGGAAGAACTTCTCTTCCCACCCCCTTACCAACCCCTCAAGCCACCATGGGCCCCTGCTATCCCTCAACCTAGGGCCAATGCATCAGAAGGGGGGCCCACACAAAATACTCACCATAGGCGAGCCATGTCTCTGGCGGGGCTGGTAGACTCAACTGTTGCCCTCCCTTTATGAGTGGCTGGTCCCCCCGATGAGGAAGGGAACCAACCTCATCAATACTGGCCCTTTTCTACCAGTGATCTATATAACTGGAGGTCCCAGAATGCTAAGTTTTCAGATAACCCTAGAGATCTAACTAACCCTCTAGAGACTGTGCTTTTCACTCATCAGCCCACTTGGGATGACTGTCAACAGCTGCTCCAGATTCTCTTCACCACGGAAGAGAGAGAGAGAATACAGAATGAGGCCCATAAAAGGGTCCTGGGGGCAAATGGAGAACCTACCACTAATATAGATGAAATTAACACCTCTTTTCCTTTATCACGACCTGACTGGGATTACAATACGGCACAAGGTAAGGAGAGGCTCCAGGTCTACTGCCAGACTCTGTTGGGGGGCTCAAGGCAGCTGCACGGAAACCCACTAACCTAGCTAGAGTAGGACATGTTCAACAGAGCCCCACCGAGAGCCCAGCCGCTTATCTGGAACGGCTGATGGAGGCCTTTAGACAATCCACCCCCATGGACCCAGAAGCAGAAGGCACTCAGGCTGCTTTGATAATGCATTTTGTCAACCAGGTGGCTCCAGACATTAGGAAGAAGTTACAAAAACTAGAACGCCTGGGTGAAAAGAGTATCCAGGATTTAATAACAGTGGCAGAAAGGGTCTACAATACTCGAGAGACCCTCAAGGAAAAACAAGCTAAAGCAGCAGACCGCCAGACCCACTAGTGTGCATCCTGCTAGTGGCTGTTGCTGCTGCTAAGTCACTTCAGTCATGTCCAACTCTGTGCAACCCCGGAGACGGCAGTCCACCAGGCTCCCCTGGCCCTGGGATGCTCCAGGCAAGAATACTGGAGTGGGTTGCCATTTCCTCCTCCAATGCATGAAAGTGAAAAGTGAAAGTAAAGTCACTCAGTGGTGTCCGACTCCTCACGACCCCATGGACAGCAGTCCACCAGGCTCTTCCATCCATGGGATTCCCCAGGCAAGAGTACTGGAGTGGGGTGCCATTGCCTTCTCCCCTGCTAGTGGCAAAAGTTCCTAATTTGGGAGAAAGGGAGCGCCAGCTGTGCTGCCTAGCGGCTGAAGGTAAGATCTGCCCCTGTACACGACCAGCATTAGGAAAGAACCAATGCGCCTATTGTAAGGAGGAAGGACACTGGTCCAAAGAATGCCCTAAGAAAAAGAACGGACCTCAAAAGACCCCTATCCTGGCTTTCGATGAACTGAGCGACTAGGAAAGACGGGGTTCGGTGCCCCTCACCGAACCCAGGGTAACCCTAAGAGTGGAGGGGACCCCAATTGACTTCCTTGTTGACACAGGGGCTCAATATTCTGTTTTGCTGGAGCCCCAAGGGAAACTGGCCGAAAAGACTTCATGGGTGCAGGGGGCCACTGGGGTGAAACAATATCAATGGACTACCCGAAGATCGGTGGATTTGGGCACAGGCCGGGTATCCCACTCCTTTATGGTCATCCCAGAGTGCCCCTTCCCACTGTTGGGAAGAGACTTCTTAACCAAGATGGGAGCTCAAATTCACTTCCTCCCAGGAGAAACTAAAATACTTGATCAAGCGGGCAGGCCGATTCAAGTACTGACAATTCAATTAGAGGATATCGGCTGCACCAAAAACCGACCCTTCCCCAAACGGACATCCAGGAGTGGCTAGATGAATTCCCTGAAGCGTGGGCTGAGACAGGGGTAACAGGCTTGGCTAGGCACTGCCCTCCTATATATATAGATCTCAAGCCAGGGGCCAATCCCATCCGAGTCAGACAATACCTTAGAGGCCCGACAGGGAATCACCCCCCATATCCGCAGGCTCCTAGCCCAGAAAATCTTGAGACCCTGTCAGTCGGCGTGGAATACTCCCCTGCTCCCCGTTAAAAAGCCAAATTCTCATGACTATCAGCCAGTACAGGACCTGCAGGAGGTTAACCGCTGAGTTCTAGATATTCAACAAATAATCAAGCCATAATCTACTTTCATAAAATGATTTGTACAGTTACTAAATATCTATGAAATATCTGGAATTATTAAATACATATCAATAACTAAAATGATCTTACAAAGCATTTATTAGCCTTATAAAAAATTATGTGTGTGCTTTTTTTATTCATCCAAGAGCCATCTCCAAATACCTACTTTCTTAAAAAGAGAATTCTAATTTCCTCTACCTTATTTTAAGTGAACACAATCGTTTAAAATCTTCCGAGATTCAGGGCATAAATCTTTTTTGTTTGAGACTTTCATTCTCTTTGCCTTATAAATTGTGCGGCTCTGAGACTATACCCTACTTCCAAGCTCACAAGTTAACCACTGTGTCTCTGTAGTTTCTGGTAGAAGACATATTCTTCAGATGTGTCAGATGAAGTAGTTTTGTATCTACTACAGAAAAAGTTACTATTAAATAAAGAAATCCAGAACTTATATATAATATTTATATTGATATTTAATTTTGTCTTTTTATTATTGATACATATGATTTTTCTTCAGTCTAACAAAGTTTACACAATTGTGTCTGAATTCTATAATGATCCTTGAGATTTCAGGGGTTGTATACTCACACAAATGCATTAAGTAGTTTCATATATTGGCTCCAAACTTTTCTGTGACCCTTCATTTCCTGTGTCACAAGTGCAAATGCGCAGGGCTCTTAACAATCACCTGCCAAACTTGACTACCAAAAACTTTAAGCTATATTTTTGCATTACATTTTGTATATATTCAACATTAAACTCTTTGTACTTTAATAATGCTTATTTTGAATAAAATTTCTTTAGAACTGTTTAACTGTCTTCCTATGAAAATTAAATTCCAAGGGGCCCAGTATTCCCACAGTTGTTGACAGTAGTCATGTATTTTTCTGAAAAAATATTCCACATACAATTTATAATAGATGAAGTCCGTTAAGTGCAAACATGTTTATCTTTGTGCCTGAGAGAGTTTTTTTTTTTCCTTGAAACTGCTGAAAGATGTAACACTTTCATAGTTGGAACCCACTGTCGTCACTACTACAACAGCTCTCAATGAATAACTGTAAAGAGTTGGTATATGAATAGCCTAATTCTCTTACTCTTTGGATAGAATACTTCTTAGATACATGGTTTTCATCTTTTCCCAGAATTTTATGATACTCTAGATCCATAGCAAATAACTCTGAAACACATTTAATACCCAATCACTATTGAGAGCTTTCCCTTTTCTGTATTATTTCCTGTATAAGCCCCCACTTCCGAGTATTAAGTTCTTTGCACTTCCAAGTAGTTATTTGACCTCTAATTCTTATCTTTGAATCTGCTACTGAAAGAACCCACACTAAGACTCCATTTACAGTAGTCCCCAAATCCAGTTCCTGAATCGCTGAAGTCAAGTGACAGGAAGCCTGTACCAGGGAATATAACCTCTAGAATGCTATAGTATCACAATTATTAAGCCTCATCTGTAGTAAACTTGGGAGAAGGCAATGGCACCCCACTCCAGTATTCTTGCCTGGAAAATCCCATGGACAGAGGAGCCTGGTAGGGTGCAGTCCATGGGGTTGCAAAGAGTCGGACACGACTGAGCGACTTCACTTTTCACTTTCATGCCTTGGGGAAGGAAATAGCAACCCACTCCAGTGTTCTTGCCTGGAGAATCCCAGGAACAGTGGAGCCTGGTGGGCTGCCGTCTATGGGGTCGCACAGAGTTGGACACGACTGAAGTGACTTACCAGCTTCAGCAGTAGTAAACTGGGGTGAAGTCGCTCACTAATGTGTGACTCTTTGTGACCCAATGGACTGTTGCCTACCAGGTTCCTCCATCCATGGGATTTTCCAGGCAAGAGTACCGGAGTAGGTTGCCATTTCCTTCTCCAGAGCATCTTCCCGACCCAGGGATTGAACCCGGGTCTCCTGCATTGTAGGCAGGCACTTCACCATCTGAGCCACCAGGGAAATAATAAACTGGGGTAGGATAGAGGTAAAGAAGGAGGTACAGACTGCATAATTTTTCAAGAATTTGGATCATATGATAATAATGGGAAATTTCAGAATGATGGAGCTGGTTGGCTCTCACTAAGTGCCAGTGATACAGTAAAGAAAGGAAAGTCAACTGCCAATTCATATCCTAATGTTAGAACCAGTATTTCTTTATGTCAAAGTCCCTCATTTCCTGTAGCTGGTGGGCTATAGGACTAAAAGCAAGGCTGAGGACCAGACTGTGAGCAAAGCAAAATTACAGCATTTATTTAGCTTCCCCCCTCCCAACCCTGCCTAATCCTAGCAAGTCTTTGTTGCTAAAGTAAGGACTATGATACAGAAGTTCAGGGACTTTGACATTTAGATAGGAACATCTGTGTGAATGTACTTAACAATCTTGAACCTCCAGATTCCGTGAATGCCCTGGGACTGTAGAAGAGGCTTGTTGCACCTCAAGGGTAGAAAACTACCCTTGCTTGGAGACCATGCAGAGATTTCACAGGAGGCAGAACCTTCAAAAAATGATAACTGCCCTTTTTGAGATTTGACCCCATCTCCCCTTGTCTATTCTAAGCAAATAATTAACAGTATGTTTCAGTATGGCTGAGGGGAAGTATTATTTCTTCTTCAGAGGAAAACTATTTATCACTAACAGAACTGCATTCAATGGCTAACTTCTATCTACTGCCAGGAAACATTAGGAAGCTTCCTGGGAACAGATCATAAGAATGATTGACTAGGATGCCTTGATAGAGTACTGAAGGATGACTTGATAGAGTACTGAGGAAGGCACCAAGGGGAAGAGTGAAAGGGTTTATTCCCAAAGACTTATGACATACCAGCAAATTCTATTCCCTAACAATGACCAGAAACACCTACTTTACTGTAACAGTAATAATGGTGAAGAGGATGCTACTGATGATATTAAGGAGCTCACTGTTTACTACTTTTGTTGTAAGTCAGGATTGAGAGTAGGGTAGACCTCTATGGTATTGAGTTCTCTAGGGTCAATGAAGATAATACAGCTATGGAATAGTACCAGTTATGTAGCAGCACTTAACTGGCAGGAGCAAAGTGGACATTATCTGAGGGAACCCAACTTGCAGAAATCTATGGTAATAGTTAATACACCATAATGTTCCAAAAGGTGAGATAGAATAAAAAGTGACAAGCTTTTTTATTGACTGATACACCTGGAAAAGATCAAGAACCGGACGACTGAAGGCTAACATCAGTGGCCACAATGGAAAAGATCAAGAATCGGACAACTGAAGGCTAACATCAGTGGCCACCAGTTTCCATATGCAGCAGCCTAGTGACCCCTAGCTCATTGTTGAAAGTGGAGGCCAGTTCATCTTGCAAAAGAACCCAAAAAGCCATAATAATTATATTTAGTAGTTTTCCCCCCAATATTCCTCAAAGGAAACTTTAGTCATTTATTAGAATATTTATGCACTGGGAAAACATACTAAACTTATTAGGATATTTGAATATACAATCTAAGATGACAATGATACTTGAAGACTCAAAACACCACTATGACCAACTATTAGAATGGGGACATATGGTAAATGGGAACATGGCCAAACCCTATCTCACAGTGTGTCTGTTGGTTCTCCAGGTCTGCCAAGGGCTTCCCCAGGATGTATATACTTCATAGCTGGCTTGATTCACACATCAGTTTCTTGTCTTCTAGAGTAAAAGTCACAATGGTAGGAATAGCTTAGACAAAGCTTTCACACTACTTTCTTTTCTCTGACCAATGTATAAATTGGAAGTAATGCTATGTCCTGGGTAGAATGATAAAGATTAGTGCCACTCTTAATAACTTAAAGGACCTAAGGGTCACAGTTCCACTTAATATCTCTGTTTATTTTACTAGTCTAGTCCCTAAAAACAGTCACATAGATCACAACAATGACAGACTACCATAAATATTCAAGTGATAGTCCTAATCACAATTATTGTATTGTATGTGGTGTGTTTACTAGAAGATTTTATGTAAACTTTGGGAGTTGGTATCTGGCTATTGACATGACAAATATATTCTTTCAGTCCCTGTCATAAAGAATCAGAATCATTTATATTCACCTGGAATAAACGGCAGCATAGATTCAGTTTCGTCACAGAATAATACTAACTCTCACTCTTGGTCACAAAGTCAGAAGGGACCTAGATCATCTGGACATTTCACATTATTTCCCACCGATCTACTATACTGAGGGCACCATGTTCATCTGACCTAGAAAAGGTAAGTGGCAAGAGTACTGGCTGCTCTAGTAAAACCATGTATATCTCAGAACATTAATATAAGTCATAAAAAGGTCCAGAATATGTCACACAAGTATAGCTGATAAGTGTCCAGACATTAGAGGCATGTCAATATATCTCCTCCACGATAAAGGACAAGCAAAGGCACTGTGCCCCCCTTATCACTAAGAAAAAGGCACAGCGCTTGGTAGGCTTCTTCATATTTTGAAGACAGCACATATCACATTTGAAAATACAGCTTCATTCCCAAGTATTAAATGATTTGGAAAGTTGTCAATTTAAAGTTATTTGGCACATTTAAATGCTGTGCTAAAATATTTGGCCAAATCGAAATAAAAGTGTATTAACAAAGATCCAGACAAAGGGAGGGTGGTGAGGTGTCAGGGCAAGGACACATCAACTACAGGAAAGAAGTATTCACTGTTTTAAAAGCAGGTCCTGACTTGCTCTTGGCCCTACCTCATGCTGGGCAACTAAGTATGAGGTATTAAGTGACTCTGTAACCAGAGCTGCCCATCCTGAGCTAGATATTACAAAACCACCAAGTTACAGAGGTGCAAATGCAACTTCATCACACAATTGAAATATAGGTGCAAAGCAATTCATCACAAAATTGAAATTGAATATTATGAGTCAGACCCAATTAGATCAGAGAATACAAGTAACTTACAATGCAGGTGACCATATCATCTATTTCTGTCTTATGGATGCCTCTCCCACAGCTTCTACCTATGGTCTCTTAGGCTCCCCATAGCCAGCTATTGGAAAAGAGAAAAACTATGGTTTAATTCATAATGGTTCTGTAGATATACTGGCACAAGCTTACGATGCACTGCTGCTACATGAGAATCCCAGTAAAGTGTGTTTCTGAAATTCATTAGGAGAGAAATGTGTCTCAGTGGGTTGAGCTTCAGATAAATTTGTGCAGAAGTAGAGCTGACCTCAGATAAATATGTTCACTAAATCCTGAGCAGTAGCAAATGGCTTAGCTGGTTGGCCAGGGACCTGAAATAACATAACATTTAAATATGAAACAAGCTGTTCTTGGAGGAAAATATGTGGATGTACCTACAGGATTAGGCACAGCTGATGAACCTCTGTGTCCCTCACCAATATTCACTAAAGAGGATCCACCGCACAGGAGGCATTTTAGGGCGAAATAGAGAAGATGAATTATCTAGTAGAGATCACAGTATTACTAAGTGTAGCATACTACAAGTGTAGCATACTGAAGAGAAAGGTATGGCTACATCTGATTGTCCAGTAGACCACAGGCAAAGAAGTTCTTATGCCAGAATAGGGAATTGACCCTGGTTATTAGGAGGAGGCAAAATTACTACTGCATAATGTGGAAGAGAGAGTCACCAGGACAACATTTTATGCTCCTATGCCTAGTAATAATTGGAGCTGGGCACCTGTACCGATTTCAGCCTAGCAAGGACATGAAAGCAAAGGCCTCTGACTCCTCAGGTAAGAGGTCTGCATTATAACATCAGGCAAGCATACTAGAACATACGTGCTAAGTGAGAATACAGGTAATCTGGAATGAGTGGTAAAGGAAGAAGACATCAGTTGCAGTAATGAAAACTATAATTTGTCCAAGTAACTCTCTTTTTATTATATGTCCCCCTCCCCAGAAGTTGTGACTGGCAACTGTATTAAAGAAGCTGTATTTAACTGTATTAATGAGTGGATTTAATGTGAAGTATGAATGAATGTGAACAGTACAAAATGCAGATTGTAGCATCCACTACATATTTCATATCTCTTGAAACTTTTTGTGTGTTCTGGTAGGCTTCTGAGTGCCAATATCTGAAGGTATGTGCCTGAGGGCCATTTTCCTTTAAAAACTAAAGAGCTATGGTGTCTCTGATTGCAAGGCAGCCATCTGAAAATGCCAAGGAACCAGCACCCCTGGATCAGTTCCTCTCAGTCAGTGTTCAGTTACCAAACCTCTTCCCTTCTCAGGAAAAAGAAATCGAGGACTAGGATTTGGATCATTTTCTCAAGTTTCCCCTAATAGTGATATACTTAACAGTTCTCCACTTAATAATTTACCCTATCCTGTGTCACTTACCCCATTTTTTAAAACCAGAGTTCTCTGTACTTACCAAATAAACTGCTTGCACTTGAATCCTTAATTCTGAGCTGACTTTTGGGAAAATCCTCGGTAGTACACTAGATATGGAGATGAACGAATAGAAGACAGTATTCATGCCTGGAGAAACTGACATTGTGGAATTCAATACTAAGACATAAAAGTGTATATAATATGGCAAGAATTATAACAGAATTAAGAACAAGATGCTGGGATAGAAATAAAATACCTAACCTACTACAAAAACTTGGATGAATCAGGACCAACACCGTGGAGAAGTTGACAGCCCAGAAGAGTCCTAAAGAAATGAGCAGTAGGTAAGAAAGTATCCAGCCCAATGAAAAACTCATTTTAGGATAGAAGCAAACAAAACCACATACTGATTATTCATAATAATTATTCAGTGCTGCTGCTGCTGCTGCTAAGTCGCTTCAGTCATGTCCGACTCTGTGCAACCCCATAGACAGGGGCCCACTGTCCCTGGGATTCTCCAGGCAAGAATACTGGAGTGGGTTGCCATTTCCTTCTCCAATGCATGAAAGTGAAAAGCAAAAGTGAAGTCGCTCAGTCGTGCCTGACTCTTAGCGACCCCATGGACTGTAGCCCACTAGGCTCCTCCGTCCATGGGATTTTCCAGGCAAGAGTACTGGAGTGGGGTGCCATTGCCTTCGAATTACTCAGTACTTTTTGCCTTTTCATACTGTTCATGGGGTTCTCAAGGCATGAATGCTGAAGTGGTTTGACATTTTCTTCTCTAGTGGATCACGTTTTGTCACAACTCTCCACCATCAGGAAAAGACCTGCTGCTGGAAAACATCGAAGGCAGGAGGAGAAGGGGACAACAGAGAATGAGATGGTTGGTTTGCATCATGGACTCTATGGACAGGAGTTTGACAAGCTCCGGGAGATGGTGAAGGACAAGGAAGCCTGACGTGCTGCAGTCCATGGAGTCGCAAAGAGTTGGACATGACTGAGCAATTGAACAACAACAGAAATTCAGTCCTGTAAGATAACCCAACTCAAACTTGAGAGTCTCCAGTGTGGTCATTTTCTGCAGAAAGTTTGCTCTTGTGGAAAATGTAAAAAGCAAAACTTCTGCTCCCTTAGATAGCTGATTAGGCGAAGATCCCTTTGCATTTGTTCTTCTTGAGCCAATGCAATTGCCACTCAAACAGAAGTTAGTTTCCTTCTGCGACTTCTGAAGAGAGGTTAATGGATTTCTTTTGCATGCTGTTTATGAGCAGGGTGCTGGAAAATGAAATTTCCCAATTCCACAGTTCATCACCCTCATACCTGATTGCAGAAATTGGTGATTAGAAATGGGAATATAAAATGAAAGAAATGTAATTTCCTTCCATTTTTGAAACTGCTTTGAGATGGGAAACATTTTGCTATTTCACAATATAATGTCTTCTCATATAATATGCTGTCAGCAGTAACGAGTTGAGTGAAAGTAACATTTTTCCCTCATATAAAAAAGTGATGTGAAATATTCACAGGGTAAAAATTACCCTAAAAACAAACTATATATTTCAGTATTCTTGAAGATTAATGTACCATATATCTAAAATTCTTTTTTCTTCCTTTCTAGACTTATAAAAAAAGTATAGTTTTCTCTAGGGATTTGTGACTCATAACTAGTTATTTTTTTCCTAGTATGTAGGGGACTACATGACACTACTTATAGAAGGATTTGTTCTTTCACAAATGGTCTGGCTGGTCTGGTACAAGATGATTGTGTATAATGTTTCAATGGCTATTTTTAGGTGAATAAAAGAATGATCCAATTAAGATTATTAAATAGTACACTCAGTTCAGTCAGTTCAGTCGCTCAGTCGTGTCCGACTCTTTGCGACCCCATGAATCGCAGCACGCCAGGCCTCCCTGTCCATCACCATCTAACCTCATGCGAAGAGTTGACTCATTGGAAAAGACTCTGATGCTGGGAGGGATTGGGGGCAGGAGGAGAAGGGGACGACCGAGGATGAGATGGCTGGATGGCATCACTGACTCGATGGATGTGAGTCTGAGTGATCTCCGAGAGATGGTGATGAACAGGGAGGCCTGGCGTGCTGCGATTCATGGGGTCGCAAAGAGTCGGACACGACTGAGCTACTGAACTGAACTGAACTGAATTAGACCTGCCAAAATTACCATGAAAAATGTCAGGATGATAATAGAAGACATCGTATCAAACTGCAAAGCATGCCAGCTCACGAATGCTGTCCCTCATCTGTCCAACCAAGGAATCAGAGAATGGGGGACAAGACCAGGAGCGTACTGGGAGGTGGACTTCACTGAGGTAAAACCAGGTAAATATGGATACAAATACCTGTTGGTGTTCATAGATACCTTCTCAGGGTGGGTAGAAGCTTTCCCCACCATGAGGGGAAAGGTGGCGTCCAAAAAGCTGATTGAAGACATCTTGCCACAGTTCGGGTTTCCGGTACAGGTGGGGTCAGATAATGGGCCAGCCTTCATGTCTCAGGTAAGCCAGGAGGTAGCCCATGCTTTGGGGGCTAGATGGAAGCTGCACTGTGCCTATAGGCCCCAGAGCTCAGGACAAGTAGAAAGGATGAATAGGAGGCTTAAAGAGACATTAACAAAACTAGTTGCTGAGACTGGCGGGGACTGGGTGGCTCTCCTCCCCTTTGCCTTATACTGGGTGCAGAACTCACCCTATCAACTGGGACTCGCTCCCTTTGAAATCATGTACGGGACACCTCCCCCAATAATCCCTAACCTAAAGGCAGAAGTGTTAAAAGAAATAGATGATCAGAAGTTGCTTTTTTGTCTCCGGTCCTTACAATACTCCCACAGGGACACATGGAAGAGGCTCAAAGCGCTATATGAATCAGGCCCTCCACCTGAACCTCACCGCTACCGGCCAGGAGACTGGGTGTACATATGCCGCCATAAACAAGAAACCCTAGAACCCAGGTGGAAAGGACCATTCCTTGTCATCCTAACAACACCAACTGCTCTCAAGGTAGACGGCATCTCTGCTTGGGTCCACAACACCCACACACGGCCTGCGGACCTGATTGCCTTACGAGAAGAGTTCCTCCCCCAGTGGAAGGCTGAATTGGACAAAACTAACCTGCTCAAGCTAAAACTGCGAAGACAACAAAAGTACTCACCTTTGGGCCGTGTTTATTGAACAAGTTAATGACTTTCATTAAGAGCCACATCAACACGGTGCAGCTTATGGTGCTCAGACCCCAATATATAGCTCTGCCAGCGGCCCCCTTAGCGGAAGAAAATATAGAGCTGGATCCATGATTGGGTCTGTCTTGGGACTTTGAAAAGGGGGGAATGAAGAACCTAAGCCACCCCATTTTGTTAAAAAAAAAAAAAAAAAAAGACTCCATTTTAGAGTTCTGAGGAAAGAGTCTTTGGAAATCCCCTGACCTCACCCCACCACCTGCAAGCCAATCAGATCCCAGATCAGGATCTCCTGACTTTACGTTCAGGACTTATGACCTGCCCAGAAAATTCGAATTAAGCCCGGGAAATGGGAACCAATCAGAACCCAACACCCTTCCACAGAAGGTAACATTTTTCACGTGAGAATACCCTATATAAGCAATGAAACCCAGAGTTCGTGGCTCCTCTCCTTAGCCACTGTGTTGGTAACGGTGGGAGCCCCAGCTCAAGCTTGGTAATAAAAACTCTCTTGCTTTTGCATCGGATGCCGGCTCCCTGGTGGTCATTGGGAGATTTTGCGATTTGGGCATAACAGTGTTTCTTCCAATCCAGCGTTTCTCATGATATACTCTGCATATAAGTTAAATAAGCAGGGTGACAATATACAGCCTTGACGTACTCCTTTTCCTATTTGGATCCAGTCTGTTGTTCCATGTCCAGTTCTAACTGTTGCTTCCTGACCTGCATACAGATTTCTCAAGAGGCAGGTCAGGTGGTCTGATATTCCCATCTCTTTCAGAATTTTCCACAGGAGGAGCTACCCTGTGTCCGACGTCAGTGGCGGCTGGGAGGAGACACCCCGCGTCCGAGGCCAGTGGCAGCCGAGAGGAGACGACCCGTGTCTGAGGTCAGGGGCGGCGGCCAGGAGGAGCTATCCCGCATCCGAGGTCAGGGGCGGCCAGGAGAAGCCACCTTGCACCCGAGGCCAGGGGTGGTGACCCTGAGGAGCCACCCCGAGCCTGAGGCCAGGGGCGGCAGCTGGGAGGAGCCACCCGAGGAGCGGTGGCTGCGCAGGTGCAAGAGGGCCTAGAGGAGCTATCCCACATTGAAGATCAGGAACCGTGGCGGTAAGGAGATACCCCTCGTCCAAGGTAAGGAGCAGCGGCTGTGCTTTGCTGAAGTAGCCGTGAAGAGATACCCCACGCCCAAGGTAAGAGAAACCCAAGTGAGATGGTAGGTGTTGCAAGAGGGCATCAGAGGGCAGACACACTGAAACCATACTCACAGAAAACTAGTCAATCTAATCACACTAGGACCACAGCCGTGTCTAACTCAATAAAACTAAGCGATGCCTGCAGGGCAACCCTAGATGGGCGGGTCATGGTGGAGAGGGCTGACAGAACGTGGTCCACTGGAGAAGGGAATGGCAAGCCACTTCAGTATTCTTGCCTTGAGAACCCCATGAACAGTATGAACAGGCAAAATGATAGGATACCAAAAGAGGAACTCCCCAGGTCATTAGGTGCCCAATATGCTACTGGAGATCAGTGGAGAAATAAGTCCAGAAAGAATGAAGGGATGGACCCAAAGCAAAAACAATACCCAGTTGTGCATGTGACTGGTGATAGAAGCAAGATCCGATGCTGTAAAGAGCAATATTGCATAGGAACCTGGAATGTCAGGTCCATGAATCAAGGCAAATTGGAAGTGGTCAAACAAGAGATGACAAGGGTGAACGTCGACATTCTAGGAATCAGCGAACTAAAATGGACTGGAATGGGTGAATTTAACTCAGATGACAGGTCATGGTGGAGAGGGCTGACAGAACGTGGTCCACTGGAGAAGGGAATGGCAAGCCACTTCAGTATTCTTGCCTTGAGAACCCCATGAACAGTATGAACAGGCAAAATGATAGGATATCAAAAGAGGAACTCCCCAGGTCATTAGGTGCCCAATATGCTACTGGAGATCAGTGGAGCAATAAGTCCAGAAAAATAGTACACTAGCCACATGCAAATCAAGATTCTGTAAATAAAGATAATGAGGGAAAGTTATTTATGCCTTACTTTCTATTATAAAAGAAGCAATTCTGAAAGACAAAAAATAATCATGGTTTCTCTCATATTGAGTAGTTCCAAGGAGCCTATAGTCACTGGGAAAAGTTATTTGTATATGAAGGCCCAGGGACTGCCTAGCTCTGACAAGAATAATGTTCTTTTCTACTTTTGAGCTATGAGACTTCTAGTACTGAATTCTTATGGTCTAGCAATATATTAAATATTTATGAAAAATGAAGTCTTCAGGAATTGGATCTATGCATAATTGAGCTTTAGATGTTTATATGTTTCTTCAAAGCACTTTCTGAAGCAGTTGTCATTTATATATTTTGTGATCTTTTCCATAAAATACTTTCTGTGTGTGATAAGTTGAAAGAATGAATGTGAAGAACACATAAGTAAAAATATCTTTACAGAGATAAGACAGATATTCAACTAAGGAAAAAATTAGAGGTTAGGTGAGTTTATATAGCGAATATATAGTTCTTGATATATGCAAAAAAATTCTCAAAGCAAAAAATGCTCAGTAAGTCATATACATTCAATGTATCTAAATATATGTTGGTTTTAAGCAAAAAGAACCATGAGAAAATAATTACTCATCGAATGAACGTTCAAAGTACACAGTAGCCAAAGGGGAATATAAAAACAAAATTTTAGGCAGTTCGATTACAGTATCATAAAATATTTAACACAAAACCCATACCTTATACTGCTAAGATTATTTTTTCCAGTAGGTAGGATTAAATAATGTTAATAACAATAAATAATGCTAACAAAAATAATTTTCAGTTGCACACAATCTGTGATCTTTACATGTGCTTCACAGAACCTGCTGCATTAGCATCATGGCACTCTAAACATGAGGTGAACATAATCAAGAGATGGCAAGTCCCAGCAGGCTTTGGAATGTCACTGACACAATGGGGTGGCTGAGACCTGGCATCTCCTATCACTGACCATGTCTTGCCTATAGTACAGTATATTAATGTATTAAATGTAAAGAAAATGAAGGATACCAGTTTGAACACTGGTGCATATATGGAACATATAGACACATACAGAAACAGTTGTTCTACAAGAATATGATACGCCACCAATAGTAATGGGACACAGGAACCTTATCTCTAAAAGAGGCTTACATTCTAAGAGAGCAAGAACTGTGTATCTCAATGAAAGGCACAGGGTCATGGCTGCTGCTGCTGCATCGCTTCAGTCATGTCCGACTCTGTGCGACCCCATAGACAGAAGCCCACCAGGCTCCCCCGTCCCCAGGATTCTCCAGGCAAGAACACTGGAGTGAGTTGCCATTTCCTTCTCGAATGCATGAAAGTGAAAAGTGAAAGTGAAGTGGTCAATAAATACTAATGAAACAGTAAAAAGAAGTAACAGTAGTCATGTGACCGTTAGTCCATGAACACTATTCCTTTCTAAAGTATTTTGTTTATTTCTATCTAAATGTAAGACCAAAGTTGCCATTTCCTTCTCGAATGCATGAAAGTGAAAAGTGAAAGTGAAGTGGTCAATAAATACTAATGAAACAGTAAAAAGAAGTAACAGTAGTCATGTGACCGTTAGTCCATGAACACTATTCCTTTCTAAAGTATTTTGTTTATTTCTATCTAAATGTAAGACCAGAAACTATAAAACTCCTAGAGGAGAACATAGGCAAAACACTCTCCGACATAAATCACAGCAGGATCCTCTATGATCCACCTCCCAGAATACTGGAAATAAAAGCAAAAATAAACAAATGGGATCTAATTAAAATTAAAAGCTTCTGCACAACAAAGGAAACCATAAGCAAGGTGAAAAGACAGCCTTCGGAATGGGAGAAAATAATAGCAAATGAAGCAATTGACAAACAACTAATTTCAAAAATATACAAGCAACTCCTGCAGCTCAATTCCAGAAAAATAAACGACCCAATCAAAAACCGGGCCAAAGAACTAAACAGACATTTCTCCAAAGATGACATACGGATGGCTAACAAACACATGAAAAGATGCTCAACATCACTCATTATCAGAGAAATGCAAATCAAGACCAGTCAGAATGGCTGTGATCCAAAAGTCTACAAGCAATAAATGCTGGAGAGGGTATGGAGAAAAGGGAACCCTCTTACACTGCTGGTGGGAATGCAAACTAGTACAGCCACTATGGAGAACAGTGTGGAGATTCCTTAAAAAACTGCAAATAGAACTGCCTTGCTGCTGCTGCTGCTAAGTCGCTTCAGTCGTGTCGGACTCTGTGCGACCCCATAGACAGGAGCCCAACAGGCTCCCCCGTCCCTGGGATTCTCCAGGCAAGAACACTGGAGTGGGTTGCCACTTCCTTCTCCATTGTGTGAAAGCGAAAAGTGTAAGTGAAGTCGCTCAGTCGCATCCGACTTCTAGCGACCCCATGGACTACAGCCTACCAGGCTCCTCCATCCATGGGATTTTCTAGGCAAGAGTACTGGAGTGGCTTGCTATGCCTTATGACCCAGCAATCCCACTGCTGGGCATACACACCGAGGAAACCAGAATTGAAAGAGACACATGTACCCCAATGTTCATTGCAGCACTGTTTATAATAGCCAGGACATGGAAGAACACTGGAGTGGGTTGCCACTTCCTTCTCCATTGTGTGAAAGCGAAAAGTGTAAGTGAAGTCGCTCAGTCGCATCCGACTTCTAGCGACCCCATGGACTACAGCCTACCAGGCTCCTCCATCCATGGGATTTTCTAGGCAAGAGTACTGGAGTGGCTTGCTATGCCTTATGACCCAGCAATCCCACTGCTGGGCATACACACCGAGGAAACCAGAATTGAAAGAGACACACGTACCCCAATGTTCATCGCAGCACTGTTTATAATAGCCAGGACATGGATGCAACCTAGGTGTCCATCAGCAGACGAATGGATAAGAAAGCTGTGGTACATATACACAATGGAGTATTACTCAGCCATTAAAAAGAATACATTTGAATCAGTTCTAATGAGGTGGATGAAACTGGAGCCTATTATACAGAGTGAAGTAAGCCAGAAAGAAAAACACCAATACAGTATACTAACACATATATATGAAATTTAGAAAGATGGCAATGATAACTCTATATGCGAGACAGCAAAAGAGACACAGATGTAAAGAACAGACTTTTGGACTCTGTGGGAGAGGGAGAGGGTGGGATAATTTTGGAGAATGGCATTGAAACATGTACACTATCATGTAAGAAATGAATCGCTAGTCTAGGTTTGATACAGGATATAGGATGCTTGGGGCTGGTGCACTGGGATGACCCAGAGAGATGACATGGGGAGGGTGGTGGGAGGGGGGTTCAGGGTTGGGAACTCATGTACACCTGTGGTAGATTCATGTCAATGTATGGCAAAACCAATACAGTAAAGTAAAAAATAAAATTTAAATAAATAAATAAATAAATAAGCCTAGGTACTGTCTTTCAGAGCAAAAATAAAAGTAAATATGATGTATGTTGCTGTTCAGTTGCCAAGTCATGTCTAACTCTTTGCAACCCCACAGACTGCAGCACACCAGGCTCCCCTTTCCCTCACCATCTCCCAGAGTTTGCCCAAATTAATGTCCATTGACTTGACGATGCCATCCAACCATCTCATCCTCTATCACCTCTGTCCCCTTCATGGGTCACTGCCTTGCCATGTGAAGGGGTTTGTATAACTCAATGAAGCTATGAGCCATGTTGTGTAGGGTCACCCAAGATGTATGGGTCATAGTGGAGAATTCTGGCAAAATATGATCCTCTAAAGGAGAGAATGGCAAACCAATCCAGTGTACTAGCTACGAGAATCCCATGAACTGTACTAAAATGACAAGAAAAAAAAAGCGATGTATAACACACATGGATAGATAGAATGACAGAATGGAATGATTTGCTCAACAGTTATCAAAAGAGTCTATATTTGTGTTTATGAAATGGTTTATGACTTATGAGCATTGTATAGAGTTATGATTTCTAAGCTCAGACTACCACTTTCAAAGTTGGCAGCCTTACCAATTACTACTGTGTGACTGGACAAATCTATTAACTTCTGCATGCCTTAATTTCCTTACCTGTAAAATGGGGACAAAGACAATAGCTATGCATAAATAAATTGTGAGAATTCAATGAATTATCTCATGTAAGTGCCTAGAAAACTGCTTGGCACATCACTAGTGCTTTATTCATGTTAGCTGTATATGTGTGCTCAGTTGCTCAATCACGTCCAAGTTTTCGTGACTCCATGCATTGTAGCCCGCCAACCTCCTCTGCCCATGGGATTTCCCAGGCAAGAATACTGGATCAGGTTGCCATTTCCTATACCAGGAGATCTTTCCAACCCAGGGATCAAATCTGCATCTCTTGTGTGTCCTACATTGGCAGACAGATTCTTTACCATTGCATGACCTGGGAAGCCCTATGTTAGCTATTATTACTTATTAAATCATAGGAAATGGAAATATCATCATACATTTATGTTGTCTTGCCAGAACAACTATAGTGTTCTCTCCAACACCAATCTTTCCCCTTCTATATATATCATCCTATAATCACTCCATTCAGGAAAATATTTTTAAATCATGGTCTTGGTCATATTAGCCTCACAAAGTAAAAATGTCTACTGCCCCCAAATATGTATATAATTCTTAGGCTGGCATTTAAGACCTCTCCTAATTTCACAATCTTAATTTCACCTGCTCCCTTTCATTCATCTCTCATATAAATTAGGTTGAATTATCCATTTTCTGAAATGACCCTGAACTTCTCTTTCAACGACTGGCTGTCCTGGCCTTTCTTTTTGCTTATAATGTTGATATTTCATCTTCCCATGAATATTTAATCAAGTCCTATAGTTTAAATTAGCATATTATACTGATAGATAAGGGTATTAAAAGGATATGTACAGGAGTGTGAATAGACTCCTTATTGCCAAATTCAGACTCAAATTGAAGAAAGTAGGGAAAACCACTAGGCCATTCAGGTATGACCTAAATCAAATCCCTTATGATTATACAGTGGAAGTGAGGAATAGATTTAAGGGCCTAGATCTGATAGACAGTGTGCCTGAAGAACTATGGAATGAGGTTCGTGACACTGTACGGGAGACAGGGATCAAGACCATCCCCATGGAAAAGAAATGCAAAAAAGCAAAATGGCTGTCTGGGGAGGCCTTACAAATAGCTGTGAAAAGAAGAGAGGCGAAAAGCAAAGGAGAAAAGGAAAGATATAAGCACCTGAATGCAGAGTTCCAAAGAATAGCAAGAAGAGATAAGAAAGCCTTCTTCAGTGATCAATGCAAAGAAATAGAGGAAAACAACAGAATGGGAAAGACTAGAGATCTCTTCAAGAAAATTAGAGATACCAAGGGAACATTTCATGCAAGGATGGGCTCGATAAAGGACAGAAATGGTATGGACCTAACAGAAGCAGAAGATATTAAGAAGAGGTGGCAAGAATACACAGAAGAACTGTACAAAAAAGATCTTCACGACCCAGATAATCATGATGATGTGATCACTAATCTAGAGCCAGACATCTTGGAATGTGAAGTCAAGTGGGCCTTAGAAAGCATCACTA